>LPNX011218594.1:199755-423054 GCA_001517045.1 Pseudotsuga menziesii
TTCTTTTGGCATTCAATGTATTTGAATTGCTCTCTCTCTCTTGTTTCTGTGTCGGGTATGTGGGCATGTATGCCTGGTAGAGCCTGATTGGTGTGAATTTAGTCTCAGCCTGTCTGTTTGCCTGGAATTTGTGCATCTTTTTCTTCCTGTACGCGGGTTTGTTACTTACAGTCGCGTATACACGTGGTTTCCCTTTGCATTTCCGCGTATACACGCGGGTTCACTGCGCACAGTCGCGTATACCCTGGTTTTTTACGTTTTTGTGGAAGATAGTGGATTGCTGGGTGAATGCTGTTAGTTGCTGAGTCTCCTTTGGCACTGCCTGAGTCTGTTAATACCTCTGTTTTTTACCAGAAACGTTTTTTTAGCCTAAATTTTTTCTTTTAGGAAAGTTTTTGTCATGGCATCTTTGATTTTTTGTTTGAGATTAGTGCATTAGAGTCCTTTTGCCGTAGTTCTTTGCTGGAATTCTGTTTATGTGTGCTTGCAGAGTCTGGGGTGGTTAGAATCATTCTTTTGCTTTTTGTATCTCTTTATTTTCAAAAAATCCAAAATATTTGCTTATCATCATGCATTGCATTATGCATTTTGCATTGTACTTGCATTAGATCTAGATTTGCTTTGGAGTAATAGTTAGGAATTCATATAGGGAAATTTGCATTTAGCATTTGAAGAAGAAATTGTGCATTCATGTAGTACGCATACCCTGTTTTCATAGACATAATGCATTTGCATTGATTGTTAGGTGTGCATTTTACTTCTTGTTGCGTCATAACACCATTAGTTGCACGACCATATCCTATTTTTGAGTAATAAAGCCAACTAAAATCAACGCTAAATAAAATGAATTACACTCTTTTCTTTTCTAGGGTGCACCAACAAGCTTAGGTTTTAGGATCTTGGAATAGTTCATTGTAAGTTAATTCTCCAAGATCACTAAACAACAACAACTAGGTGTCTGTCCAGGGAGTGTGTGAAATCCTTGGTATAACCAGCATTCTCAGGAAGCTCCTCTCAAAAGGGAGTCAAGCACTAGGAAGTGTGAGCGGTTGTTGATTGGGATAACCCTTGGTCGAGAACTATGTAGCACCGGTGATATAGCCAGGATTGTATTCATATCTGGGGGCTCTTTCAGGAGTTTCGGGCTTTGCTACCCTGCCCATACGGTCAATCCCACCTGCGACTGTCTGCCTGAGCGTTGATTATATTGAGGTGACATTAGTGACCTTACCTAGGATATCGAGGGGGTACGTGTAGAGGTTATTCTGCATGTGTCCCAGCCAGGTTGGGATCGGACAGCACAGTCGCTTTAAGCGTTGAAGATAAGGGCCACAATAATTGGTTTCGAACCTCCGCTTGTGGTGACAATGGCCTCTCAAGCCTCTCCTAGGTGAGGCATACCGGCCACATTCAGGAGCTCACTTATCCAACCCTTGTTTGCTTGCTTTTGGCTTTAGATTTTATAGTGATTTCTCTGTGCACGCTAGTTGGCCTAGGGTTGACGTAAATAGAGAGTCTTTGTTTTTTTGTTGAGTCATTGTGGAGTCGGGTACGGTTCCGCGCCATTCTCGTCGGTTAGCAGGACTTCCACCTTCCACTTCTCCTCCTCCTTTGGGAGAGGGGCCTAGACAGTCCAGGCGGACTGTGTCACACATTGATTCACACACCATGGAGGATCATTCAGAGACTATTCCTGAGCCACCTCCTCCTATTCGTATTGACGATGGGGAATTTACTCCTACATACGATCCCTCACCTGACCTAGCTGAGATTGGTCCCGTTATTTCCCAGATAGGATCTTTGCATGATAGACCTGCTCACATTAGGCTAGATTCCCCATTGACCCGTTACCGGTATGGAATGTCGGATGATGCCGAGACTCACTTTGACCCTCCTAGCACCAGCTATGGTAGTTATGTTACCACTGGTTTTCCTATGCATGATTTGACATTTCATGTTGAATCCGACTTTGACCCTAACATTATACCTGGGGGCATTCCCATGCCTTACCTTACGGAGAGGTTTGGGAATACTAGTCACATTGTACCTTCCATCCTAGCGGTGGAAGCTACATCTTATATACCTACTAGGTCTAGAGTTAGTGATCCCATAGCGATACCAGGTTCTAGACGAGTGACAATAGGCACTAGCACATATCTTCTTACCAAGATTCCTTTGTCCTCACTTCCGAGTTCTTCAAATGCACACCCTCTACCTTACTCTCGTGGTCCTTCGAGTCGGCACGCAGCTACAAGTCAGATCCGTACTGGGATTACTAGACCTATTGTGTCTCAAGCCTACATACCACTCGTAGTTTCAGGAGGTTATGTTCATGTTTCTAGAGGTCAGGTTGCTACTTCCTCGACATATATCCCTACTTCCGGTATGTATATTCCTACTTCCGGAATGTATATTCCTACCTATGGAGTGTCTCATGGAGCATCGCAAGCGATGACCTATGGACCCTACTATGGGGCACAGGATGGACAGGTCTCTTCACCTTATGGAGGCGGGTATTCACAACCTGCTTACTCTCCTAACTATGGCTTTGTAGCTCCTACTAGTCAAGGTCCACCTCATTATGCGACTTCCACGCCACCCTATACGGGCCATACAGGAGGAGGTCACTATGTCCAAGGTCATGGTGGTAATCAATCCTATATGAACCAGGGAGCGGTCCCTAGACCTCATCATACTAAGCTCCCTTTCCTCGCGACACTCAATTTACCTGACTTATCAAGACTTACGAACGATCCTGTGGCTCATGACCCGGCTTGGCCAGCTGTCCCTACCAAGCTTCCTTCGGACATACCTAAGTTCGAAGACAAACTAGGAGATGATCCAAGTGAACACGTTACGACATTCCACCTATGGTGCTCTTCCAATTCATTGCATCAGGACTCAGTCCGTTTGAGACTATTTCAACGCACCCTTACAGGGCCTGCAGTGAAATGGTATATAGAGTTACCTAGGGGTTCCTTTACTTTGTTCGACGACCTTGCGATGAATTTCCTTAATCATTTCCAGCTACCAATACGATATGATGTCGGTACTGAACTCTTGTCGACATTTCGGCAAGATAAAGCCACCCATATTTCTGATCATATTCAAGAGTGGCGTAGACGGAAGAGATTAATCAAAGCCTTTATACCGCCGGAATTCCTCCTTGAGTGGTCCCTCAAATCTTTATTGCCATATATCGCGAAGGATGTTTCCACATCCAGAGTGCAGAATGAGGAACAAGCCATATTTAGGGCACAGGAACTAGACTTGATCTATGCTCAGTCTGGTTTGTTATATGAGATTATACCTAATGCCCCTCGTTCTAGTTTCGATCCCAAGGTCAAACCTGGACCACATGCCGATGGAATTGTGGGTAGTGCAAGTAAGAAACCTGCAGGTTCGGTTGTGAAACAAGTTTTTCAGTTGTCAATCAACCAATCTGCCTCGGGACAAGCTACGGCTTCGTCTCAGCCCACCCAAACGACGAATGTACTTGCTGTACAATCATCCGAACAGAAGGGTAACCAGCAACCTGGACGGAATAGAAAAAAGGGTAAAAACAATAATAAGAAGGGTGGGAATAAAAATGAGAATGCCAACAATAATGACAAGAACAATAAAAATGTTGGGGGGGACAAGCAGAATAAATGTAAGGTTAAGTTTCCTTGCAAGCTTTGTAAGGACGATTACCTCACTTACTTGTGCCCTATGATGGATGAAGCTTCGAAGTTCATAGCACAGGGCCCAGCTGTGTTAACGAACCCTTTACCGCATAACCAAAATATGAACTCGAAGTCCCATGATCAATCTAGTGATGAAGATCCACCTGAAACTAGTGGTCGTGGTGCATTAATATGGTCCGTGCCGCGAAAGTTGTGACGCGTGCGAAAGATTATTCTTCATCACAACCCAACCCATGCAAAGAACCTGATCCACCAGGAACCCCTTTGCGTATTGAGAAACCTGCAGATAAACCTGAGGTTGCACCTTGCATTCCTAAGGGGGTACTTAAGCATTCGGGGCATAATCCAAATGCCTTAGCCACCCAAGACTATTCAGTTGTTGAGTACTTGGGTCATAGTCCTTGTGCGATGTCTGCATTGGAAGTGCTTCAGAGTTGTCCGTCACAAAGGAAGGATTTGCTTTCCGCTCTTGGTGTGAATGGTGATGATTCTTCCTCAGTGATCAAGTTTGAAACCGCAGGACATCAGCCTTGCTTTCCCTACTATGTGTTCCTTTTGGTGCATGTAGAATGTCTTAATATGATCGTCAAGCGTACTGTGATTGACGAGGGTGCTACTGCTTCTATGATGTCTTTGTCTTGTTGGAAGGGTATTGGTTCTCCTGAGTTGTCAAAGTCTACGACCATGTTAACTGCTTTTGATGGGAGATCGTTTAGGCCGCACGGTATCCTTCCTTCTCTTAAAGTCTGTTTGGGAGGGAAGACCGTTGTGATAGAGGTTGAGGTGGTTGATGCGCCCCTTGACTACAATCTCTTACTGGGAAGGAATTGGATGTATAGTATGCAAGCCGTTGCATCTTCCGTGTTTCGTGTTGTATGATTTCCTCATAATGGGAAGATTGTAACGATTGATCAGATGGCATTCAAGAATCCACCTGTTAGTGCATCTTCAGAAGCTTTGGTTCCGAAAGTTGAACATCCCCAGCCGGAAACTGGGAGTGTGGGTGTAGGTATGTATCCATCCCTCATGGGAACCTTTAGTTGTCCTGCACCCATCCTCATGATAGGAACTAGTTTCGATGGTGCTTCCATGTCTACGAGATCGGTGCCTTTTCGCACAAGTCATATGGGAGATCCTTGGATTCTTCCTTCACCGAGTCCTTCGAGTGAGGCCATTGAGACGAGTGTGCCATTGCCTACAGCCATGATAGCTTACCAAGATAATCTTCAATCTGCTGCAGAGCCTTGTTCTTCTTCTTCACGGATAGAAGAAGAAGACCCCTATGTGCTTCCGGCATGGGCAGTACAGTCTTCTCATGCCCACGATTTCCTTAATACGGTTTTCCCTTCAGATGAAGCTATCATCGAGGCTATGTCGGGAGTTGAGCCACCATGCGAGGAACTTCATCATAGATCATATTTCCTTCCAAAGCTTGACCTTTTGGAGCATGAAGATTATAGGGAGATTCTTAGACAGAAAGCTGGTAGGCCCATGATTCCATTAAGCTCTCCTGGTCAGATGGCTGATGGAAACATGGCAAACATATTGTCAACTATGCCTATCAACATTTCTCGCAACCCTGGTACAATTGAGAATGTGTACATTGGGGCGGATTGTTCCCAAGATGAGATTCATGAGTATACCGAGCTGTTTAAGGAATTCCGCGATGTTTTTGCTTGGTATTACGATGAGATGCCAGGGATTGACCCTCGGATTGTCAAACACGAAATTAAGACTTACCCCAATGCGAAGCCTGTTCGACAGCGTTTATGCGCGGTAAATCCTAGGAAAGCACCCACCATAAAGGCAGAGATAGAGAAGCTATTGAAAGCTGGTTTCATCTATCCCGTTCCCTTGACAGAGTGGGTTTCAAATCCCGTTCCAGTGGATAAGAAGCAAGGAGCGATCTATACATGCACTGATTTTCGTGATTTAAATCGTGTCTATCCTAAGGATAACTTCCCCACACTGTTTATAGATCAGATTTTGGATGAGTGTGTGGGTAGCGAGGTGTTCTCCTTTATGGACGGTTTTTCCGGATATAATCAGATTCAAATTAAACCCGAGGACCAACATAAGATCGCATTTATTTGTCCTTGGGGAACATTTGCGTATCGGAAAATGCCTTTCGGCCTTAAAAACTTCGAAGCTACCTTTCAGCGGGTGATGACCTTGATTTTCCACGATCTCAAGTCCATTATTGAAGTATTTTTGGATGACCTCGCTGCTCATTCTCGCATGAGGATGCGTCATTCTTATCACTTGAGATTGGTGTTCAAAAGATGCCGGCACTATGCTGTTAGATTAAACCCTCATAAGTGCATCTTTTGCGTGAAATCAGGTCATTTGTTAGGATTTATCGTTTCGAAAGAGGGTATAAGAGTCGACCCTTTGAAGGTTGAGGCAATACTTCAGTTGTCTCCCCCGTGAAATATTCGTCATCTTCAGTGTTTGCAAGGCATGGAAAACTTCCTATGAAGATTTGTTGTCAATTTCACCAATTTGACTAGAGGTTTCATGTGTATCCTGAAGAAGGATACTCCCTTTGAATGGGATGAGCGAGCCCAGGAGTCCTTCGATGCACTCAAGCGAGCCCTAGCATCGGCCCCGGTGATTAGTCTTCTGGATTATAGCCGTGATTTCTTATTATATGTGGCCGCGTCTTTAGAGACGATTGGGATGGTTTTGGTTCAGGAGGATGAGGAGCTCTAGGAGCATGTCATATATTATCTAAGCTGAAACCTTATTGACGTAGAGATTCGGTATTCTCATGTCGAGAAGCTTGCCTTAGCCACCGTACATGCGGTGCAGCGTTTGAGACATTATATTCTCCTTCGCCAAACCTTGGTTTTTGCCCATGTCAATCCATTTCAGTTCGTCCTCACACATAGGATGATTGGGGGAAAATATAATAAATGGATTGTCATTTTGCAAGATTTTGATCTCGAGTTTGTTTCGGCAAAATCGAAGAAATCTTTAATTTTTGCAGATCTCATATCGGATTTTTCGAGCGAGGCTGAGGAGTCGGTATGTGAAGATACGTTCGTTGATGAACACATTTTCTTGATCTCAATGGCTGACCCATGGTACGGTGATATCATAGTGTATTTGCAAATGTAGAGGACCCCTACTCACCTCTCACGAGATGAGCGATGTCGATTACGTCACGTTTCCAAGAACTACCTCATAGTGGATAATACTTTGTACCGCCGTGGAGTAGATTCCATTTTACGACATTGTTTAACTCATGATGAGGCTGAGGTAGTGCTTAATGATTGCCACGGAGGGGCATGTGGTGGTCATTTATCTGGGCTTTCTACAGCTCAAAATATTTTGAGAGCAGGATATTTCTGACCGTCCATCTTCAAGGATTGTATTGAAGCGGTTAAGAGGTGCCACCCTTGCCAGGTGTTCGCACGTAACATGCGCTCGAAGCCTGCCCCGTTACACCCTATTATCACCGCTGGTCCCTTCACCAAGTGGGGGCTAGATTTTATGGATTGCAACCCAGCTTCGGCTGGGGGGCACCATCATATCATAGTGGTTGTCGATTACTTCACGAAATGGGCTGAGGCAATGCCTACAGTAAAATCCGATGGTGAGACAGCCGCTCACTTCGTATTCAACCAAATCATCTCTAGGTTCGGGATTCCGAGAGAGCTTGTCACTGACCATGGCTCGCACTTTCAGAATCGTATGATGGAAGAGTTGGCATCCAAGTTAGGATATAAGCAAGAGCACTCCTCTTCTTACTGTCCTCAAGCGAATGGACAGGTTGAAGCTGTGAATAAATCACTTAAGTCTATTCTCCAACGAACCATCGCACAAAGCAAGACGAATTGGCATATTATGTTATACCCTGCTTTGTGGGAATACCGAACCGCGGTAAAGACTGCCACTGGTTTTTCTCCATATCAGCTTGTTCATGGACTGGAGTCAATATTGCTGGTTGAATGTGAGATTCCTTCGTTGAAGTTAGCCGTGGAACTCTTACTAGACACTTCACCTTTGGAGGAGCGTTTGGTTCACCTTGAGCAACTCGATGAGCAGCGTAGAGATGCCTTGGTGACTCTAGAGGTTAATAAGCGTCGCGTGAAGGCCCAATACGATAAGTCTGTCCATCCAAGAGTGTTTAGTGAGGGAGACTTGGTCCTTTTGTGGGATCAATCGAAAGAACCCTTGGGGGCAGGGAAGTTCAATCCTATGTGGCATGGTCCTTACGTGGTCAAGCGTGTATTAGAGAAGGGTGCCTACGAGTTAGTGGATTACGAAGGGACATTCTTGGCGGAGCCTAGAAATGGGCTCTATCTTAAGAAATACTATGCATGATCTTTAGCCAAGGTTGTTTGTTGTATATTATTGTACAACTTTTTTGCATAGCTAGGTCTTGTTTATCGTGATCGGTTTTGTGATTAGTTTCCATTTCTTGTGGCAGATATGAGTGGAATCTTCCACCTACATAGGATTCGCGGATGGTGCAAGCCGTCACACTCAACACTCAGACTCAACTGCTTGGGTGATTTTTACTCCTATGGGTCATGTACTGTCTTCAGGAGGTGTATGTCTATGGCCATCTTCCAACAATGTTGCTGAATATAGTGCGTTATCGAGATTCTATGGGATGCCATTTCACATGGTGTTCTCTCTCTTGAGGTACGTCTTGATTCAGAGTTAGTAGTGTCACAGCTAAATGGTTTGTACCATGTTAGAGATCCGACGCTATTGATGAGATTCTTACGTGTGAGATTGCTAGAACGGAAATTTGAGAACATAACATATATACACATTCCAAGAAATTTTAATCAAATTGTTGACTCATATGCTAACTATGTGTTAGATTGGCATTTGTTTCATTCATTATAAATTAATCATAAACACAATTTTTACACATGTAAATAAATAAACCGATCACCATAAAACTTTTTTAAATACATCAAAAATGTGGTAATACATAGTGTCATAATACAAAATCGGGGCTTTGAAAGCCACCATCATATACACGGTAGTACAAAATAGATACACTCCCAGGTGTCTAGTCCTGTGGAGGTGGATGAGGGTTGTGATCATGATATGTCACCATGGCTCTAGCTAGCCGCCGAAATAAACGCACCCATGCACGTGGTACACCAACCACCTGTCTCTGCATAGCCTCAGGCAAGTCCTCGACTTGCGCCATGGGAATCCTGTGAGCCAGTCGCACAAAGTTGGTATGGATGCTTTGGAGCGTTCGCTATGCATCCACACCGGTGATATCGTCTCGTCTTCTCCTCCGTCTATGACGTGGGAATCCCTCTGGTCGCCGTGGTCCCACATCTGCACATGAATGGTAGATGTCACTATGTATTGTCACCCAAAAACATGTCTTTTTGATTCCATTAATCAAGAAAACACAAAAAAATTAAATACTTCAATTTTTTTTAAAAGAGTAAGGGTCGAGATTCGTTACCTATGTCTCCATATGCTGATCCTGGTGGTAATGGCATGTTCGGGTCTCCCCGGAAGTCTATCCCTACATAAGGGTAGTCCTCTATGGCAACAATCTGTCATCGCCACCATGGAAAAAAGTCTGTTGGATAAGGGTTGGCCACCCTACCACCCCCCAGTCTGCACATCGTGTCTGCCCAATGTTGTTGGGCCGGATCTCAAACCCCGTGGAGAGGAACATCTACTTTAGGGCTCAATCCTGGAACACGCTCGAAGAAAAACATGCTCAAGCTACTGCTGAACTTGAAGTTCCATATCCTACCTGCCTTGCACTCACTGAGTTGATGTTTTCTTGTTGCTCAGTAGGGAAGTGCTCCAGTCATAGATGGTTGGTGTCATGCACTCCACCGCATAGAACATCAGTGGCCGAGAGGCCTAATGGAGTGATGTTAAGCCTGCTATCCTGCCCAGTGTCAGTAGTATGGCCTTTAGGCCCAACACCTGTATTGCGTTGGTGGGAACTTGGCTCCCCACCTTCTCCATCTCTGGGTAGCAGTACACAGCTATGTACTCGTTGATAGTCAGCCCATGACCTGGCCCTCCGCGGGCACGAAGGTTCACCATCTCACCTCGCCATGATAGACCTATGATAAAGTAGATATCCTCCACCTCAATGGTGAGGGACATGCCATCTAGCCGGAAGGACTCTGAGTCTGGATCCCAATAGTCTACAAGCATCTGTAGTAGTCCTGGTTTGGCCCTCAAGCCTCCTAGGCACCAAAACTTGTAGAGTCCGCACCTTCTTAGAGCTTCTTGAGCCATTCTGTTAGCCCTTACTGCTTCCTCTACATCACTGTGCTCGCGTTCTCGCCACTCTAGCACCATCCTGCATGAGATTTTGACCAAAATGTCTATTAGATTCTTGCAAATCCTTATGCATGGCATCATACATGGCTGTTTTCAAAACAGCCGCATATGTACGCGGTTTCTGGTCCCTTTTCCACATATAGCCAGCCCTATACGCGGAAAAAAACTCGATACCCACGTGGGCCATAGCGCTCATGTAAGTTTGGCCTTAAAAAATTCATTTGACCATGAAAAATTATAAAAAGTGTATTGAAATGCAAGCAGAGAACATGAGTAAATACCTGGAAGAATCGGTTGTGAATTCTGCCGGCTGGATCTCCTGGAATTTGCAGTTGAATATCAGAGCTCAAATGGGTAAAAGTTTCAAATGATTTCTATTTTTTACTATTTATAGAAAAAATTTCAAATATTTGAAAATTTTTACCCCCTTTCCTATAGTTTTGACCGTTTCTAACCTTTTTGGACCATTTCTGACCTAATCTGTGATGTAGAAGACCGTTTTCAGCGATGTTTCAGCCTTTGGATTGACCCGTTCGTACTAATCTCAGGTATAACGTCTATACTGGCATATAGGTTAGGTTCACCACCGTTTGCATTTTGCATGACCTTATGACCATGTCACTATATCCTTAGGTACGAACCCACTCTATTATGTCACGGAACCTTCTTGTTGCTATAGAAGTGGCATGATATGAGTGGTAGAGACTCACCTTACATGGGTACCCTAGTTAGCGTCTTATTTGAATTTGGTGCCCATGTCGATGTTTCCCCCTTTAGGGTGTGGGAGTCCGTTGTATAGTATTGCCATGACATTTAGCAAGAGCCTCATACTCCTCTTGATCTTATGCTGGCCTGTTTCCCCCCAGACTCCCCTTATATCGAGTTGTGAATGCATTATCATGATCTTTGCCTATCTTATTGAGCTTTATGCCGGCTCCCCTGACATTGCGTTTCAGCCATATAGCTCGAGCTTGTCTCATGTCTAGCCATGCAGAGCCTTTTATTTATATCCTTCGCAGCTTGATGCCCTTTTTTATCGGGAGGGGATTTTCCCCCGAGTGTCGATATCCTACACATGTATCCTTGCATTGAGAATAGGTATGTTCCACTGCTTGGAACTAGTTTGTTTTCCCTAAATGACACTCGTCTCCTCCTAGTTTGTAACTATAAAGCTAGTTTATTATTTTTTCAAGCTTTTCAAATAACTGAAAAAGACCAAAAAAAATCAAAAAACCAAAAAGCCGGACAAGAAAAGATATTATCTTTGGCAGCTGTCGAGTCGTGTCACCTTCGAACAGAGCACTGTATATCACATCCATTGGTTGGGTTATAGTTTGACTTTAGGAGCTGTACTCGTTATTTGAGTTTTATCTCCACCAACTGGTTAAGCTTCCAGTCCCTATGGAGCCTCTATTGATGCCTCCTGCATCATAGAGATTTCCTAGTTTGTATATCGAGTCTATGCTTCCTTCATTCAGTCACCATACGCCGTTATGCTCTTGTTCGAAGGAATTTGAAACCTGAGTCGGCCATTTTTCAGTTATCTTGACTTTGCATGTCGGCCATTGCCGGTACAGTTATTGGTTCGCGCACCTTATGATCGAGTTCTTCCATATTATACAGCCTTACTGAGTACCTCATGTTGGATGATGGGGGATGCCCTAATGCCCTCCTTCCAGCGGATTTCATCCCATCGACTTCAGATCATTTATTCTGGGATTGGAGTCTAGAGTCATTTTGAGTGCCTTGAGACTTGCAGTCATCAGTGGCAGGTTCTCTCGCCATCGACAGTCTTGGGAATACATCAATATCCCCTGATCGATGGATTCTCTCAAGTATTCGACCTCAACACATTTATTCACACTTGTTAGTTTTCACTCTAGTACCTTGATTCCCATTTTCATTATTGGTGGGTGATCTCGCTTCTGTTAACGGTATACATCAATGACCGGTAATCAGACGATGGACTACTATGTTCGACCTCGACACCTCTATTCACATAGTAGGACATGTACTCGTAGCGTTTTTTGTAGAAGACCTTCCAGATTGGTGGCATCCACTATATGCTACCTCCTTGATCGTGCCAGTGTTCATGAGATTTCAGCTCTCGTGACTTGTTCCAGTATATGTCTGACATTTCTAGCCACTATGGAGATCTTGATTTGTTATATATATTCAGCCTTTGTGGAGATCATGGTACCTTGTATATCTTCATCATGGAGATTCTGATCTATGTATATTGTACGTGGCGATGACCACATATGTGTTATCATGTTTCATGCCTATTCATGGCCATTGTACTCTTATGTATTCGGGACTGCTATATGTATTCGCAGTTATATGCAGAGTTGTATTATGGTATTATGCTGATTGGGTGGCTAGTCTTCCATTTGGGTACCTTCATCACTTCACTTCTGGGATGGACTTATAATGTATTTCACCCATCGTATAACCCCTCTAATCTCATACATTAGGGGGCATCTGTTATAGCAAATTTCACCACACTAGGTGAATCACACATTGTATGGCCTTCCCCTGTCCCGCTGCAGACTCATTAGCCCCTATGGACCACTTTTTGTCTTTTGATGTATCATTGACCATCCCTAAAAACATTAGAAAAGTGATATACGTGGCCTTTTCCCCGATAACCGCGTACATACGCGGATATTCCCTCTATAGTCGCGTACATGGGGATGTGTGCATAATCCAAAATCCTTTGGAGCATTCCTTGACTTGGATCCGACTCATATGACTCCTGGCCTTCCATATGCCTTGAGATTGCAAAGATTCAACCTTTCAGTATCCATTTGAAAAGCTATATAAGGAACCCATTGAGACATTGAAATCATAAGAGAGAATTGAGAGTATCGAAACTATAGTCCATTGTTGCCAGAACTTATGCTTGAGTCTGCATCCCTTTGTCCCTTGGAGCACTATTGTGTTCTTCCCAAGCTTGCCTTTTGCTAGTGAGCTTGCTATCGAAGTGATGGAGGATTGAGGTGGTGGAGGCCCAAGTGGGGGATTCATTTTCTCCGGTTCGCAGACGTGCCGTCAGAGGTTGTCACTTGTAATCTCTGATTCATATTAATAGAAATATATTTTCCTATCCAGTAATGTGTATTTGAATGAATATTGTATCCATTGGAATATGTCAAATGCTTATACATTATTGATTATATATGCTAGAATAGATCTAACACCATGAAATATAGTATGCTTGTATTGTTTACTTGTTGTTGAGGACATGCTATAGCAATTCAAGCTGAAGATTGGAAAGCTCAACGAGGATCTACTTCAACCGTCTGGAATAAGGTACAAGGTTCCATCCTTTAGTGTTAGATGTTTTTATTTCTATTGCATATTGGGAAAGATTGATTTTTGGAGTCTAGCTGTTTGTTGTGGTACCCCAAGCCATAGGAATTTCTCTCCGTAACAGCATATTGCCTGCAAACACCTGGAAAGGGTGACACTTCTTGACTGCATTGACACAATCTTTGAAGATTGATGGCCAAAAATATATTGCTCTCAATATTTTTTGGGCTGTATAAATCCCAAATATATGACCACCACATGCCCTTCATGGAAATCATTCAGCACAACCTCAACCTCATCATGGGTTAAACAATGATGTAAAATGGAATCTACCCCACAGTGGTACAAAGTGTTATCCATGATAAGGTAGTTCTTTGATACATGACATAATTGTCATCACTCATCCCATGAAAGGTGAGTAGGGACCTTCAATGTTTGCAAATATATAATGATATCCCCATACCATGGGTCCAAAGTTGAGATAAGGAAAATATGCTCATCGACAAACGTATCCTCATAAACCTCCTCCTCCTCCACACTTGGAAGATCAGAAATGAGCTCTGTAAAGATCAACGATTTCTTCGATTTCACCAAAACAAACTCGAGATCGAATTCTTGCAAGATAACAATTCACTTATTATATTTTCCCCTGATAATCCTTCTAGTGAGGACGAACTGAAATGCATTGACATGAGCCACCACCAAGGCCCGACGAAGGATAATGTAATGTCTCAATATCCGAACTGCATGAACGGTGGCCAAGGCAAGTTTCTCCACATGAGAATAATAGATTTCCACATCAATAAGGTTCTGGCTCAAATAATATATGACATGCTCATGGAGCTCCTCATTCTTTTGAACCAAAACCATACCAACCGTCTCCATGGACGCGGCCACATAAATCAAAAAATCATGGCTATAGTCAGGTGGACTAAGCACAGGGGCCAATGCTAAGGCTCGCTTAAGAGCATCAAAGGACTCCTGGGCTCTCTCATCCTAGCAAAAAGTAGTTTCCTTATTTAAAAGATGCATATATCCTTTAGTCAAATTGGCAAAATTAACCACGAATATCCGCAAAAACTTTTCCATGCCTTGCAAACACTGAAGATGCCTAATATTACACGAGGTAGACAATTGAAGTATTTCCTCAAACTTTAAAGGATCGACTCTTATACCCTCCTTGGATACAATGAGCCCTAGCAAGTGACCAACCGTCACGCAAAAGATGCAATTATGAGGATTTAACCTAACCTAGTAATGGAAACATATTTCGAATACTAATCTAAAATGGTATGAATGATGCACTCTCATATGAGAATGAGCAGCAAGATCATCCAAATACACTTCGATAATCATTTTGAGATCATGAAAAATTAAGGTCATAGCCTGCTGAAATGTGGCTCCGGCGTTTTCAAGACCAAAGGGCATCTTCTGATATGCAAACATACACCAAGGACAAATAAATGCATTTTTATGTTGATCCTCGGGTTTGATCTGAATCTGATTATATCCGAAAAAACTATCCATGAAGGAGAATACCTCACTTCCCGCACACTCATCCAAAATCTTATCAATAAATGGTGTGGGAAAATTATCCTTAGGACAAGAATGATTTAAATCACAGAAATCAGTACATATACGGATCTCTCCTTGCTTTTTATCAACTAGAACGGGATTTGAAACCCACTTCTTTAAGGGAATGGGATAGATAAAACTGGATTTTAATAGTTTCTCTATCTCATCCTTAATAGCAGGTGTTTTCCTAGGATTCACCGTATGCAAACGTTGTTGAACGAGATTCACATTCGAATAGTTCTTAATTTCATGTTCGACAATACGAGGGTTGATACATGTCATTTATTCATAAGACCAAGCAAATATTTCATGAAACTCTTTAAATAGTTTGATATACTCCTTGATCTCATCAGGGGAACAGTCCGCCCCAATGTAGATATTTTCCACTTTGCCAAGATCGCAAGAAATATTGATAGGAATAGTAGATGATAAATTCTCTATGTTCCCATCACTCATCTTACCAGTAGAGCTCAATGGAACCATGGGACTACCAGTATTCTCGCTAAGAATATCCCTAATGTCCTCACATTCCATACGGTTAAGCTCAGGAAGAAAATACGATCTATGATGCAACTCTTCCAAAGGTGGCTCAACCCTAGACATGGCCTCAATAATGGCTTCATCTGATGGAAAAATATCATCAAGGTAGTCATGTGCGTGAGAGGAATCAACTTCCCATGCAGGTATCACATATGGGTCCTCCTCCTCCTTTTGTGAAGAGGAAGGAATAGGCTCTACAAAATAATCAATATTTGCTTGATATGCTCTCATTACTGCAGGCAACGACACATCCATTTCGACAGGTCCATTCAAAGGACTCGATGAAGGAAGAATCGAAGGATATTCCATATGGGTAGTGCAAAAGGACATCGAATTCCATGAAGATGAAGCCCCACAAAAACTAGATCTGATCATAAGAACAAGCACAGGACAAATAAAGGTCCCCATAAGAGATGGATACATACCCACACCCACACTCCCAGTTGCCGGCTGAGAATGATCGATAATCGGGATAGAATCTCCCGATGATGCACTAACACTTGGATTACGGAACAATGTCTGTTCAATTGTAACAATCTTCCCATTAAATGGAAATCATACTACTCGAAATAGATAAGAGGATATGGCTTGCATACTATACATCCAATTCCATCCCAGTAAAATATTGTAGTCAAGGGGTGCATCAACCACCTCGACCTCGATCGCGATGGTCTTCCCTCCCAATTGGACCTTAAGAGAAGGAAGAATCTCGTGTGGCCAAAATGATATACCATCAAAGGCAGTCAACATGGTAGTGGATTGAGACAACTCAAGAGAACCTAAACCCTTCCATCACGACAAAGACATCATGGAAGTAGCAGCGCCTTTGTCAATCATAGTGTGTTTGACGGTCATATTAAGACACTCTACATGAATCAAAAGAGACATGTAATAAGGCAAGTGAGGCTGTATTCCCATGGTTTCAAATTTGATGATGGAAGAAGAGTTATCATCATTAACCCCGAGAGCCGAAAGCAAGGCTTTCCTTTGCAGAGGACAACTTTGAAGTATTTCAGGTGTGGACATCGCACAAGGAGTTTGACCCAAATCCTCATCAACAGAATAGTTATGGGTGGCTCGAGCATTAGTATTGTGCCCCGAATGCTTTAGGAATCCCTTAGGAATGCAAGGTGCAATTTAGGTTTATCCATAGGGTTTTCAATACACAAAGGGCTCTCGGGTGGAGCGGGTTCTTTTCCAAGGTCCGGTTATAACGAAACATAATCTTTCTGATGAGTCACAACCTTAGTAGCATGTACCATGTTGATGCAACCATGACAAGTATTGGATTCTAGCGGATTTTGATCTCTGCCCGATGCACAATAAGAATCATTGGTCCTTGAGTTCATATTTTGATTATGGGGTAAAGGATTAGTTAGCATAGCTGAGCCCTGTGCTATGAATCTCGAGGCATATTCCATATAAGGGCACAAGTGAGTGAGGTGGTCCTCCTTACACAATTTGCAAGGAAACTTAAACTTACGTTTAGACTGCTTGTCCCCCCAAGCATTGTGGGTGTTCTTGTCATTAAAATTAGCATTTTCATTCTTGTTCCCACCCTTATGATTATTTTTACCCTTTTTCTTATTCCTTCCAGGATGTTGGTTTCCCTTCTGGTCCAACGATTGCACAAAAAGTACACTTGCCGATTGGGTTTGTTGGGACAAAGCCGTGGATTGCACCAAAGTGGATTGATTAACATACAACTATCTCACTTGTTTCACAACCGAATCTGTAGGTTTGGTACTTGTACAACCCACAATTCCATCGACATGTGGTCCAGGCTTGATCTTGGGATCGAAACAAGAATGCGGAGCATTAGGTATGATCTCATACAAGAGTCTGGATTGAGCATAGATCAAATCGAACTCATGTTCCCTAAAGATTGCTTGTTCCTTGTTTTAGACCCCATATGTAGAAACATTTTTCACGATGTAAGGTAACAACGATTTGAGGAACCACTCAAGGAGAAATTCCGATGGTATGAAGGCTTTAATCAACCTCTTCCGTCTATGCCACTCTTGGATATGATCCAAGATATGTGTGGCTTTGTCTTGTTGAAATGTTGACAAGAGTCTTGTACTAATGTCATAGCGCATGGGTAGCAGGAATTAATTGAGGAAATTCATGGCAAGGTCATCGAACAAAATGAATGCCCCCCTTGGTAACTCTATATACCATTTCGCTGCAAACCCGATGAGGGTGCATTGAAGTATCCTTAAATGGGTCAAGTCGTCGTGTAAGGAATTGGAAGAGCACCAAAGGTGAAAAGTAGTGACATGTTCATTATTATCTTCTCTTGCTTTGCCCTCAAACTTGGGAATGTCTAAGGGAATCTTGTTAGGCATAGCCGGCCAAGCTAGGTCATGAGATACCAGATCATTCATGAGTCTCGATATGTCAGGTAATTTTAACATTGCGAGGAAAGGATTTTAGATTGAGCCAGTCTATGCCATGCTCCCTAATAGTTCTAGTTCATATAAGTCCGATTACTATAAATACCATGGCATTGGCCATAATATCCTCCTCCCATTTGACCTGTGTAGGGCTGCATGGAAGCATTATGGTATGGTGTACCTTGACTATGCAGTGCTACAAAACCATAATTAGATGAGTAAGCAGGTTGTTGATACCCATATCCATAGGGTTGATAGTTCTATCCATACTGTGGTCCATAATAATGTCCATGAGAAGCTCCATAAGGTGTCCCATGGGATGTCCCATGAGAAGCTCCATAAGGTGTCCCATGGGATGTCCCATGAGAAGCTCCATAGTTAGGGATATGGGGAACTCCTTGCAATGGACCGTGAGATGATCCATAAATAGGAATATGACCTCCCAAGACAACATGAGGTACTTGACTCTGAGATACTACCGTGCGAGTAGTTGCAGTATGAACATGGCTAGTAGAGATATTCTGGCCTAAAGGACCATGTGAATGAGGGGGAGGAAGGGTTGTCAAAAATGCATTTGAAGGAGTAGGGTTTGAGGATGAAGAGACATGTGAAGGGATGTAAGTGGTGTTCCCTATGGTCACTTGTCTCGATTCTGGTATCTGCATATGACTACTAACACTAGGTCTAAGACGGACATGTGAGGTAGCTTCCACCACCGGGATGGAAGGTGCAATGTGAATAGTGCTCCCAAATCTCTCCACATGGAAAGATATAGGAGTGCCCCTAGGCATAGTGCTAGGTTCAATTTTTGACTTGGCATGATGTGTCGGATTGTGTGCAGGGATATCAGGCATGCCATAATGAATATAACTAGTTCTTGTGGGTTCATGATGAGTCTCGTTACCTGGTGACCAATACCGGTGACCTGTGAATGAGGGATCATAACCAGAATGTGAAGGTATTTCTGGTGTAGGATCATATACAGGAGTAGAATATACATCCCCAACCTTGTGAGATGGAGAAGACATCTCAGGAATCTCATCCTTGTGATCTCCCATCGTGTGTGAATCAATGTGAGAAGTAGTCCGCCTGGACTGTCTATTTCCCTCTCCCAAAGGAGATGTGGAAGGAGGAAGTCCTGCTAAATGACGAGAACGACAAAGTTCCACGCCCGAATCCACAATGACTCAAGAAATGAAAAAGACTCTATCTAATTACACAAACCCTAGGCAAACTAGCGTGCATAGAGAATACACCTATATAATGTAAAGCCAAATCATAAGCAAACAAGGGTAGGATATGTGAGCTCCCAAATGAAGTAGGTATGTCTCACCTAGGAGAGGCTTGAGACTCCCATACACAACAAGTGAAGTTTCATAACCAATTATATTGGCCCTCAGCTTCAACGCATATAGCGACTGTGCTGTCTGACCCCTACCTGGCCAGGACACCTACAGAATAACCTCTACGAAGTAACCCCTCGATAACCTAAGTAAGGCAACTAAGGTCACCTAAATATAATCAATGCTCAGGCGAACAGTTGCAGGTGGGATTGACCATATGGGTAGGGTAGCAAATCCTGAAACTCTTGAAAGAGCCCCCAGATATGAATACAATCCTAGAAATATCTTTGGTGCTACTCAGTTATGACTAGGGGTCATCCCAATCAATAACCACTCACACTGCCTCATGATTAACTTCCTTGTAAGAGGAGGATCCTAAGAAACACTAATTATATAAAGGAATTTCACTCTCTCTCCTGGACAGACACATAAATGTTTCATTTAGTGGTCTTGGATAATTTACTCATAATGATCTATTCCAAGACCCTAAAACCTAATATTGTTGGTGCACCCTATAAAATAAAAGAGCGTAATTCATTTTATTATGCGTTGATTTTAATTGGATTATTACTCAAAAGGGAAAATAGTCGTGCAAATAATGATGTTATGACGTGACAAGAAGTAAAATGCACACCTAACAATCTGTTGGAGACATTTACCATCATACTCACTCTCTCGGTCAAATTTGCCTAGTTAAACCACTATCCTATGTTTAATTGACATCAGTGGAGCATTAATTTCCATCATCCAGTCACACCCACGCCTACCTACAGTCAAGGAGGCTAACTAAGCCTTCTCCTACAGTCAAGGAGGATAACTGGAGCACTCCAGGGGTGATCTGAGTGATATTAATGCACCTAATTGCTAACTGGTGGTTACAATCAGTTCAACCAGTCAGTTACAGTCAGTTAAGGTGCCTCCATTCATTAAATATATTATTTAATGACTATTTATTATTATTTAATGAAATGGAGTCAACAAGGCACCTCCACCAACTTCTGATGGTAAGTTCAGCTTCAGTTAACCTCATCAGGGTTCATTGGAGTCATGCAGTACTAGCACTTGATGGTTGGTTTGCTATGACATGTGTTTGATCTCCTTCAGTTGAGATTAAGTCATTTATTGCACTCCAACTTCAGTTAGGGTTTGGTGAGTCAATTAGGGTTTTGGTCAAGTGGTTAACTGAGTGAGATTGCATGGCAAAGACTCACTTAAGCTAGATTCACTCATTGAATTCAAATTGTCCCTTAGGTATTCAAATTCTTCATGGAGTTAAGCCATTGCTCTACATGGATATTGTAACTATTCATTGTTTATTAAATATACACAGAGGAAACCATTTAGGTTCCAGTTATTTCCAATTCATGAGTATTTATTAATAATTCTTTGATGATTTTGATTCCTAGTTCCTAGATCATGTGTAAGAATTAATATGGTATCAGATCTTACGGTGAGATGAAGATCAATCTCTCAAAAACAATATTTTTGACAGATTTCTCCATGAAATTTGAGAAATAGCTCAAAAATCCAGCACTGCACCAGAAGCCAAGGCTTACCACTTAATACCCCAAGTAAAGAACTTGTTGATCAAGCTTGATTGACTATGCTGGGTGTGATGAAATCCTAAATGTGCAGGTTGTCCGACCTTACGGTGCCCCTTTTGTTTTTATTTGCAGGTTTTATCAGGTACAACTTCGAATGGACTCATCAATCCCTCCTCTCACCCCATTCACAAGCTATTCGGAATGGAAGCTGAAGATGATTACATATCTCAAGAGACGAGGTCTCTATGAGGTTTCTATTGAAATTGGAAGAGAGACTTATGAGAATTAGAATGACTGGCTAAATGACGGTGACAGAGCTTTTGGATCAATATGTCTGGCCCTTGATGATAGCTTGTACTTTGTTATTGATTTTGCTGAATACCCAAAGGATCTCTGGACAAGATTGGACAAAACCTTTGGCAAGCACAATGAGGATCATAATAGTACTTTGGAGATAATAGCCAGCACCACAAGAGTTCTTCACTCAAAATTATCAGCCACTACTCTCTCTGATGAAGTTGTTCAAGATGAAGATGAAGCAGAATCTTCTACACATTCAGTTCGAATTGAAGAAAGTCTCCATGAAGTGATTCCTTCTCCTGATGCTCTGGAAGTTCATGAGATCACTGATATATCATCTTCTCATATTGTTGAAATGGAAGAATACATTCAAATCTCTGATATTGAAGAAAAATACTGTTGCACTTCCATGCAAACATTCAACGGTGATTTTCCTTTGAATTCTGTGCAAAATTTACTAGTAATTGCTTCCGAAAGTGAGGAGAAATTTGAATTTTATTCCTCTAATGTTGATGCTGGCGTGAAAATATGTGATACCTTGGATATTTTGGAAGAAATATCATATTACCAGAGTGATCCATTTTCTCCCCATGATCTAGATCTTCCATCAAATTCCTGCAGGATTGCATGCACCAAAATTCAGAATTTTGAAGAAGAAGAAAACTGTGCATCTACCGTCTTGGTTGACCATAATTTTGGATCTGATATGAACCTTATTGGATCTGATATGATATTATTTGGATCTGATCTGATATTTCTTGGTTCAAAATTTCAGGTTCATAAACCTTCAGTACTGCTTGTAGCTGTTCTCATCAACGGTGTGAAGAAACAAGTACCGCAAGTCTCCTACAAAACTGCTGCTGGGGATTTGATTTCATTTCACAGTTTTGGATATGTTGTGAAATTATTTAGATCTGATTTACATTCTGATCTGATATTATTTTGTTCATATTTTAAAATTCAAGAGCTTTCAGCCATGCTTGTAGCTGCTCTCACCAATTTCGGTGTGAAAAATCAAGTACCGCAGTTCTTCTTCAATTCTGTTGATGGGGATTTGGTGTTAGTTTCCTCTTTTGAGGTTGCTGATATTTTATTTTGTGATTCATTAGCTATTTCAGAATCTATATCAGATTATTGAGCTCAAGCATTCACTCTTCAGAGTCCCAGGGATTCTCTACCTTTGGTCACAAGCTCATCTCCTCACAGAACTAGTAAAGAGGAAGACATTCTGCATCCGCATGGACACTTGCTCCTAAAAATTGGGGATAATTTTACCACTCATGGTTTTCTGTTCAAGGCTGCAACATATCAGTTTCTTTAGTGTTCCACACATGGTTTGAATCCTCAAGAACCTTTGCTCTCTCTTCAGATGATTTCAGTTGCTCTACATGGGTCCAGTTTCCACCGTGCAGCTGTTTATATTTCTGATTCAGTTGAGTGCATTGTTCTTCTTCAAAATTGGAAGATTCCTCTAGACATATTCATTTAGTTTGGATTCAGAGTTTCACATGCACAGTCTCAGGATGCTGCTGCATAGAAGAATCAATTCTTGATTTACTGCTTAGTTTGAGGGGGGGTATTTTTCCCATGAGGTTTTCCCCGTTTCCTTGGTTATATTAAGCAGTTAATTTATTGTACAGGGTGACCTATGGCCTTTTTTTCCAGGGCCCTATCATTTTATGCATCTATGTTTTCTAACTCTTCCTAAGTATAGCTTAAGGTGGGGTGTTGGAGACATTTACCATCATACTCACTCTCTCGGTCAAATTGGCCTAGTTAAAGCACTATCCTAAGTTTAATTGACATCAGTGGAGCATTAATTGCCATCATCCAGTCACACCCATAGCTACCTACAGTCAAGGAGGCTAAATAAGCCTTCTCCTATAGTCAAGGAGGCTAACTGGAGCACTCCGGGGGTGATCTGAGTGATATTATTGCACCTAATTGCTATCTGGTGGTTACAATCAGTTCAACCAGTCAGTTACAGTCAGTTAAGGCGCCTCCATTCATTAAATATATTATTTAATGATTATTTATTATTATTTAATGAACTGGAGTCAACAAGGCACCTCCACCAACTTCTGATGGTTAGTTCAGCTTCAGTTAACCTCATCAGGGTTCATTGGAGTCATGCAGTACTAGCACTTGATGGTTGGTTTTCTATGACATGTGTTTGATCTCCTTCAGTTGAGATTAAGTCATTTATTGCACTCCAACTTCAGTTAGGGTTTGGTGAGTCAATTAGGGTTTTGGTCAAGTGGTTAACTGAGTGAGATTGCATGGCAAAGAGTCAGTTAAGCTAGACTCACTCATTGAATTCGAATTGTCCCTTAGGTATTTGAATTCTTCATGGAGTTAAGCCATTGCTCTACATGGATATTGTAAAATGTGGTATGCTACTACGTGAAGTGCAAAATTTTCCTTCAAATGAATATGTAATCATTCCTATATGAAAATCTAACTAATACTTCTCCAAGCAAACCTAATGCAAGTACCATGCATAATGCAAAATGCAACAATGCATAATGATGCAAAAAACAAATGTTTTTGTATTAAAATGAGATAATACAGCAAAAGTATGACTCTAAAACCCCCAGACTCTGTAAGCACTATCAGACAGCACCCAAGCAAAGCACTAAGGTAAAAGAGACCTAATGCAGTAATCCCAAAACAAAAAATAGAAAATGCAATGGCAAGAACATTGTCAAAAAATTCAAACTAAAAAGCGTCTCTGGTTAGAAACAGGGGTGTATACAGACTCCAGAGGCATCCAAGAAGACTCAAGAATTATCCAAACTCACCCAGCAACACTTAATCTTCCCCAAAAAGGAAAAACTCAGGGCATACGCGATTGTGTGTAGAAAACCTACGTATATACGCAAATATCCAAACTCACCCAGAAATAGGGGTGTATACAGACTCCAGAAGCATCCGAGAAGAATCGGTAATTATCCAACCTCACCCAGCAACACTTAATCTTCCACCAAAAGTTAAAACTTAGGGCATACGCGACTGTGTGCAGAAAACCCACCTATATACGCGGATATCCCAGTAAAAACCGCATGTACATGCGACTATGAAGACAAAAATCGCATACAGGAAGAAAAAGAGATAAAAAAGAAGGTAAATAGATAAGCTGAGAAAAAATTTACTCTTGTCAGACACTACTAGGAAAACATGGCCCCACACCCAACTCAGAAACAGATAAATCAGATCAATTCCAGAACATTGAATGCCGATAAAACCCCTAAAGAAAATGACTAGGAACTCCCCAGTATGGTCGCCAATTCTGTTATGGAGAAAACTTCCTATGGCTTGGGGTACCACAATAGATAGTTGATGTAGATCCCTATTGAGGTTTTCCACTCTCACTTGTATTAGCAATTTGCTCTCTCAACATTCAGCAAACAAGACAAGCATGCTATATAATGGTTTTATACCTACTCTAGCATATATAATCAATAACATATAAGCATTTAAAAGCATCCATGGATTCAATACTTATTTAAATACACATTATTGGATAGGAAAAGATATTTCTATTAATATAAATCAGAGATTACAATAGTGGCAACCTCTGTCGGCACGTCTTCGAACCAGAGAAACTAATTCCTCCACCTGGGCCTCCACCACTTCAATCCTCCATCTCTCGATAGCAAGCTCACAAGTAAAGGAAAGTTTTGGAAGAACACAAAGTGCTACAAGGGACAAAGGGATGTAGACTCAAGTATAAGCTCTACCAACAATGGAATATAGTTTTCTTGCTCTTTAATTCCTCCTTTTTCAATGTATCCAAAGGGTTCCTTATATAGTTCTTTAATGGGGTAATGGAAGGTCAAATATGAGCCATCTCAAGGCATATGGGAGGCCAAGAGACAAGTGACTTAGATCCACATCAAGGAAAATTCCAAAACTATTTGGCCTTTTGCACACATCTCGATGTACGCAGGTTTGAGGGTCATATCCACGTATATACATGGGAATAGGTTTAAAAATCATGTATAAGAAATAATGCATGTTATTAGAGATGATATTGGAAACATCAAAGGTACAAAAATGGTCAATGGGGTCCAAAGAGTCTGTAGAGGGACAGAGAAGGCCATAAAGTTGTGATCCACCATGCGTGGTAAAATCAGCTGTAACAGTAAGTGGAAAGTATGTATATATGTTCTTTCTACTATCTCCGTCATAGTTTTATAAAAGAAAAAATCCCCCTTTAATAAATTTCCCTCACTACTTCTGATGAGCTAAGGACCAATTCATCATCATTTACATCTTCTATAATTTGATTTTTCCTAGGATGACATTCCCTTATGTTGTTGTCAGTCCCTACATAACATTCAACATATGTGAATTAGATTGTTTAAAAAATATTAGTGAATATTATTACATACAATATTACTCAAAATTCAAGAAACAAGTCTTATTGTTTTTTTAATCACCTTATTCATTTCTAAACAACTCTTCCATCAAATTTTTACACTCTTATGAAATTAGATTACAAAGAAAATTATTGATATTCCTTGTTTTTGGATTGGGATGTCACAAATTAACAAATACATATTAGTTAAATTTTCAAATAATTCAAACATATTAATTTAATACATAAATTAAAAAGAACTTTCCTTCTTTGCAACATTGGATGTGCTCCCATCATGACGATTAGAATTGTTGTTCATTGAACTCTTATCATGCATTTTCTACCAATAAATGTAAAATATGGATTGCACAACATCACAACAGAAGTTTTGAGTCATGTGCATATCCAATCCTAGATCTATATTCAATAGAGAAGGATTCACTTAGAATTTACCAAGGATAAAGACAAGAAAATAGAAGAAATATGAAGAAAATATTAAGTTTAACACAAGAATAAAACACTCAAGTGGATTGATCTTCCATTTTGTTTATTAAGAAAAAATCTAGTACAATATATAGGAGTCATTACATGCAATACCTTGTGAAAATACCACGGGTCCAACAAACCATATGAATAGCTCCATTGATGTTGGTTTATCTTGACTAATTCCCCCAATATATGACATTGTGCCAAGTGTAACTCCAAGTAGCGGCCATAATGAGGTGAAATGAACCTATATGGACCATGAAGTGCTTAGGATAGTTAACAAGTGTCAAAGGAACCATCATGAGGGTACTATAGGTGTTTTAGTTTCTTGGTTTTGGAACATTAAGGAGAAAATTGGCCAAATCCTCAAGAGGGTGCACCCAATCTCCTTAAAATGGGGAAATGCAATAACTACGGGCCATAAATGTAGAATAGAGGGCCTCATTGACTCCATATAACAAGGAAAGGAGTGGGTAAGTGAACAAACAATATTTTATGGCATAACCACTAGTCTAAGTGGGTCAAATGTGGACAAACTAGGATCCAAGACACTAGAGTAGGAACCATAACCATTTTCACATGGAACAACTTACACAAAACACTTGGAACCTTATGCAAGATTATTAACCAACGTCTAGATGGGAAATTTGTTCCAACACCCCCCCTTAAGACAAAATGTTTGTGAGAAATTATTGAGGGCCCAAGAAACAAGGATTATGGTCACCCTTTACATTATTAATCCATATAAACTAAGGAAAGAGACAAAAACACACGAGGAAAATCCTCCCTCAAAAATGGACATGAAAGAGAAACCAAAAACTGTAGACACTCCAAACTAAATGACTATGTTTGTAGGAATCTTCTGGAATGGAAATTCCAAAATACATATTTTTTTTTATTGAATTGATGATTTTACAAGGAGTAGAATGTGTCTTTATACAAATCACAGGTCACCATTAAATGATGTCACCTATCAAGCCGTTCATTAATAAATAACAAATTACTACTAAGTAACTAAACTATTTAGTTTTATTACAATTCATCCCTCTCTGTAATACTTCGTCCAAAAAGTATTGGTAATGATGGATAGCACGAACGAAAAATATTCATTTTCCCATGTATCTTCATCATCTTGTAAGTTTCTCCACTTGATAAGGTATGCATTGAATGATCTGGAGTGAAGTGTTCTAGTTTTAATTTCCAAAATGAATTTTGGTTCGAACACTAATTTCCCTTCACCATCTAACATAGTAAATCCATATTGTATGTGAGTGGCTGAGCCCAATTTCTTCTTTAGGAATAACACATGGAAAACATCATGTATTTTTCCTTTATTTGGGATGTCTAGAGAATAAGCCACTTGTCCCACTTGCTTTTGAACTTGATATGCGCCATAGGAATTGAGTGAAAGTTTATGGTTTTTAGAATTTTTTAGTGAATTTTGTTTGTATGGTTGAAGGAGAACAAACACCCAATCACCAACTTAAAATTATCGATCATTTCTTTTTGAGTATGCTTGTTTTATCATGTTGTTTCTTGCTTATTTGATATGGTTCTTCAAAATTTGGATGACCTCATCAGATGTTGCTAGGTAATATATTGTTGCTGGAACTTTGAAATTGTTGATTACATATTCTCTTGATGTAGGAGGTGGATTCCCATATAAGGCTTAAAAGGGTGACATTTTTATTGATGTATGATATTTACTATTGTACCACCATTCTGTACGGTGTATTCATTGTACCCATTGAGTTTGTCAGTCATTCACAAAATTCATCAGGTATCCTTCAAGAAATTTGTTTACTACTTCCATTTGTCCATCTGTATAGGGGTGGTACAAGGTACTCATACTTAATGAAGTCCCAACTTGGTGTAACAATTCTTTCCATAATTTGCTGGTAAATTATGGGTCCATGTCACTAACAATAACATTGGGAAACCCATGGAGCTTAAATATATTCTTTACATAACTACATGCGACTTGTCTTTCTTTTTCTTTGGATGCCATACTAATGAAATGAGCATATTTTGTTAATCTATCAATGATTACAAATATACTATCCTTTACTTTTGATGTAGGAAGGAAGGTGATAAAATCCATGGATATGTTAGACCATTTTTGGGTTGGAATATGAAGGGGTTGTAGGAGAGAGGGAGGAGCCACCATTTCGAACTTCTTCCTTTGAAAAGTATCACATTCAACCACATATTTATCAATGTAAGTATTCACTTCCTTCCAAAAGAAGGATTGGAAAGTATTGGGGTATTTTTTAAGTAAACCAACATGGCACATTGTTGGGGAGTTATGGTTGTCTTTTAAGATTTATGTTTTGAATTTTGATGAACTGAGTAAATATATTCTTTGTTTGTACTATAGTATGTATTTTTCCCATGAATATTTGGAGTTTGTTTCTTTTTTGTTTTCAACTTATAAATTAGCTTCCTTGCCTCTGGGTTGTTCACATACTCACTTCGGACTTCTAAAATCCATTCAGGAACAACTATGGATATGTCACATAGTGAGGCATCACTCTCATGTTTTCTTGCTAAGATGTCTACAACCCTATTGTCCTTACCCTTTTTAAACAAAATGTCGAAATCAAAGACTTGGATTTTTTTTTACCCATTCTTGTTATTCGAGAGAGATAATTTTTTGAGTTAGAAAATACTTCAGATTGTTGTGGTCTGTTTTAACAAGAAATTTTTCCTCGAACAAATATTGCTTCCATTTAACAATGACATGCATTATTTCCAGCATTTCCTTGCCGTATGTGGATTTTATTTTGTCACTTGATTTTAAATTTCGGCTTTCTAAAGCAATGGGATGTTTATCTTGCATGGTAACAACTCCTAATCCTATCCCTAAGCGTCACATTCAAGGATGAATGTCTTCATAAAATCATGAGCTTCTAACACTAGTGTGGATGTCATTAGGGTTTTCAATTGTTTAAAACAATTTTATGCATCCTTATCCCATTTGAAATAATCCCTTTCAATAGTGAAGTTATGGGTGCTACAATTTTGGCATAGTTGTGAACAAATATTCTATAATAACCTATTAGACCCAAAAATCCTCTTAACAATGTAATTGAGTTGGGGGACGGTCACCCTTTGATCACCATAATGTTTTTGGATTGACCTTAATATCGTCGGCTAAAACAATGTTCCCTAAAAATTCTATTTATTTTTGCTTGAAACTACATTTTGATTTGTTAGCATAAAATTTTTTTTCTTCTAGAAACTTCGATATTGTTTCTATGCGCTTGAGGTGTGAGTTCCAACTTTTACTATAAATAAGAATATCATCTAAAAACACTAGCACGGAATTCATTAGGTAAGGGAGAAAAAAATCATTCATTATTGCTTGAAATGTTGTCGGAGCATTGGATAATTTAAACAACATCACTCAAAATTCATATAAACCTTCGTGGGTGGAGAAAGGTGTTTTGGGGACATATTCTTCTCAAATACGGATTTGGTAATACACTGAATTTAAGTCTAGTTTAGAAAAATATTTTGCACCATGTAGCCCATCGAGTAGTTCGTCAACAAAGGGAATGGGGAATTTATATTTTATGGTGACTTTATTTAATGCTCGATAATCAATGCAAATTCTATAACATCAATATTTTTTCCTAACAAGTATGATTGGTGCAAAGAAATGACTCTTACTATGTGTGATTATTCCAGCATTTAATAGTTCCTGCACCAAATGTTTGATCTCTGATTTGTTCCTGTGAGATTGTCTGTATGACTTTTTTTCTAATTGAAGATGACCCTATAATCAACTCGATGATGTGATCCATAGAATGTGGGGGAGAGATACCATGAGGATGGTTTTGGAATATGTCACTATGTTCCCCCAGGAGTTGTTCTAATTGACATTGATAAGTATTTTGTATTTTTCCAGTTGTTGTTTCCATAGCATAGCAGTGTAAGAAAAAGGCTTGAGCTTTCTTTTTTATCATCTTTTCCATTTTATTGGATGATACAAATTGGAGAGGGGGGCAGTTAATACTGTAAATATTATATTTCCTCCCATTTTCATATAACCTTATAAATTGTTCAAGTTTATTCTGATTGTCCCCATTGTTTCCAACCATTGTACACCTAAAACAATGTCAACCCCTCTAATTGTCATAGCATACATTGGTGATCTTAGCTTCCAGTCATTTACAGTGAGTTCTACTTTATGGAATTTACCATTGCATGGTGTGGCCTTGTCTCCTTGTGTTGAGCAAGGAAAGAGAAGTATAAATAAAGTGTAGAAGAAGTTCGAAACAAACATGCACAAGGAGGAAAGTGAAGTGCAAGTTCAGGAAGGAAAAGCAAGTGCACGATGCAAAGTAAGGTGAAGGAAGGAAATGAAGCATAGAAAAGGGAGATAGACTACAGTAAGGAGTAGTGTGATGGAGGAAAAGAGGATATATAGGTGTGCAGAAGGGTAATAGCTAGAAATATACATGTTAGGAAGATCGTGGGTACTAGAGTCATCATAAGACAACAAAATTCACACGTATGAAGTAATATATGTAAATCAGGCCGATAATGCCTTGTGTAAGTCATACCTATGACATCTTTTAACCTTTTTTATGACTGATTATGACCTGTAATAAATGAACTGTATGTAGTCGACCCTACGTGGTCTTGTAGAATCTATAAATAAGAGGAACTCATTTTGTATAGGTGTTGAAGAAATTAGGAATTAGTGCATTGATAGAGAAGAAGTTAGATAGTATTTTCATAGAAGGTTGTTGAGCCATGGAACCCATTTTGCAGAAGGGTTTTCGAATAGTAGTTTTTGTAAGGCGTCATTCTGCAGCTGATTTTTCAAATAGTAGTTAGAAGAGTTGATACAGGCTGTGTGCGGATCACTAGAAGAGTTAGAAGAAGATCATAATAAAACTAGAGAGCATGAGAGGGAGAAAGAGTATGTCAGCCAAAAATACATATCTCAAATAGTCTGCAGTCAATTCCTAGAATGAAAGGTGCATATATTTCTCATGCCAAATGAAGAGCACCTTTTTGGTTTTTCTCGGATGGGTTTCCATATTATATCTTGTGTCGCTTGAATGTGCATGTTGAATGTTTGTAGGTTATCTTACATTGTTTACATTTATTACTTAAGTGAATGTTGCACTATTAGTGAAAGGAGTTGAATGAATGAATGACTAGTATCATTGAAAGCATCTTGTATTATTTCAAGTTCATTTGTTGTTAAGTTGTTAAGGGAGAATCCGTGCTACAAGTTGGTTGTGTCACACTGTTGCACCACTGTTGAGTTAGTAAAATAACTCCAACCATCCGACTATGTCAAGCACCTTGGTTGTGCACCATGGGACTATAATCCCTTTCCTAACTATAGAAACTTGGTCATGGAAGTCACCCATTAAGTAAATATATCTTGAGAGAGATTGCACCTGTGTTGCAGGTGTTTTCGACTGAGCTTGCTCTATCGGGTTTATTTATTTGGGTGTTTTTTTATGTGCAAGGAGAACCTAATCCTAGGTCGCAAGCATGAGGAAAATTCTCCAACACCTGGTATCAATACTTGTAATTTGGTGGTAGGGTAGATGAATATGTTTTATTTTTTTGCTACCCTAGAGTCTATGAAGTTGTGTGTACTCCCACTATCGACCAACATCGTCACCTTATTGTTTTTTATATGTCCAAACAATTTAAGGGTTTTGAGTTGAGAGATACCTATCATTGCATCAAATAAGAGAATTGGTGTGATGTTATCCTCCTCTTTTCTAGTCTCATCACTACCTAAATCTATTTTGGAAGAAGGTGTGTTGCTTGATTCTTCATCATTATCATCCCCTGTATTACTTTTTTTGCACAATAATATATTATTATTTTTACACCTATGTCCTGGATGCTAGTTAGGGGAATTACACTTATGGCATGGATTGTCATCCTTTTTCCCATTTTATCTTAGGTGGGGTGGTATATAAACAGATGAATGTTGTGATTTTTTCTTTTATTCAATTAATTTTTCTTTTTGATGGGCTTGTTCCACATATTTGACATCTAATAATTTTATCTCGCTTTGAGAAATTTGTTTTATCCCACCAATGGAAATTTGCAGGAGTCGTTCTTCAGTTATATATTGGACATGAGTGGCCAGGACCCATAGATTACTAAAATAATCATCCACGGTTCCTTCTTGTTGTAAACGAGTGAGCTTGCTATATATTCTGGCTTCTTCCATGTCTGGAAATCATTTAAAGAATTTTTTCTTGAAGGTGTCCCAATCTCTAACTAGTATTCCTCCATTAATTGTTGAGTCCCACCATAAGAACCAGCCACAAGTGGTTTTATCCATGTACATTGTTGCAACATTCAATTTGTCGTCGTCGCCATAGATATTGTCCTTTTCAAAATATTTTTTGAATTTGTTGATCCATCGAATCCTGTCTTGGTTATTTTCAACATCAAACCTTGGTAAATCGATCTTAACCTTATGAACGACGTTGTGGGTTGGGCCTGTATATGAGTTATTGCCTCCTTTAACTTGGTCTCTCAATGAGATAATTTTGATCCTTAGGTCTTGAATGTCCTCTTCTTTTTTCTCAAGCTTTGCCAATATATTTTGAACTAGATCATTTTCTAACTTTATGGATGCATCCTTCTTCTCTGGAGGGTTTATCTCTGTATTTCTTGTATTCATGTTGCTAATTTTGGATTGGGGATAGGTTAACTATTAAATATTTAATTACAATAATAATTATTAATAATATTATTATATGCAACAAAAACATTTAATAGTTTTTTAAAAGGTTTAAAAGTATGAATATTAAAATAAATAATAATAATATTTTAATGTGAGGACATTCGAGAGCTATGCAGGAGTGGTGGGCGATTGGGAGAGAAGGGAGAGAATCTAGAGGAAGGGAGAAATATAGAGAGGTGTTGAAGCAATCCAGAAGAGATGGAGGTGCCGAATGAAAACATGAAGAACGCTCACTTTGATACCAATTTGGAAAGGAAATTTTAAAAGATATATTTTATTTATTGGATTGATTATTTTACAAGGAGTATAATGTGGTTTTATACAAATCACGAATCACCATTAAATGATGTGACCTATCAAGTCGTTTATTAATAAATAACAAATTACTAACTGAGTAACTAAATATTTAGTTTTATTACATCTTCTTCTTGGGAAGAAGTGGAATGTGCTCAACCAAATCGGGAATTTGTACAGTTGCATGATAAATCCTAGGACCATGTAGAACAACTGAAATGCATTGAAAGTAGAGAAAAGGGTGCTCTTTAGACTTGAACATTGAACTAACCAGGGTGACATGTCCAAAATATACTTGAAGTGCTTGAGAATAAGTGATCCCAAGCAAATCATAAGACTCTTGAAGCATCAACTTCGAAATAAGGTTGTAATGAGCTCCAAGAAGGTGGAACAAGACTCCGAAATGTACTATTGTGATGGCTAAGGATTCTTCATCTTCAAATGAACTTGAAGCAATTCTACTAGTCATGGTGTAGGAATACATAGGAATAAAAAGAGTGTGAAGAAATGAGAGATCTTCACTTGACTTCCAAAATTCTACTTGACCATCATTCAAACCAATACTCTCATTGTTGATTAAGTTGTCATTGATGCCAACTGTTGAGTCCTTGGTTCCCCTTGTGGAGCCCCTAGGGGTTAGTGTTTAGTTTGTGGTTGTTTGTGTTAGAGGATCCCTTTTTACCTTGTCCAAGCCCAAGATTGAAGCCATTGGAGGCCTTCGAACAATGATAAAATCCCTGGTTACCCATTAACTTGGTCAAGTGCCCATAAGTTGTATCTTGGTCCCATTTGAGTTTATTGTCGAGTTTATTACTCATGGTTGATCTTTGGTTCTTGGTTTTTGTGTTTCTTTTTATGCTTGTACTTGTTTTAGTCTCTTGATTGGTTGTTGGATGGATGATGTGGCTCATGTGTGTAAATTCTTTGATCGTGAATCCCATTGCTTGCATTGGATGGTCTTGAGGTTGTTAAGTTCTTATGGGGTCCTTGGTGTCTTTGAAAGTTTAAGAATTGAACCCAGATAAATGTTTTGATGTCCCTTGGATGCTATAAGGTCATTGGCATGTAGAAGCCTTGTGATCATGCATATGAATCCCATAAGGTGTTGCAAACTAGTGGTGAGGTATTTGTAGCCCTCTTTTGGGGTGTTGGTACTCTTATAGTGATGAAGATATATAGTGGAACCATTGGATATGTTTTTAATGATATGCAGATCTTGAAACATGATGATGTATGGTCCTATTTGTGGTTATATGGCTATTGGGATGTAGATGGAGGTAGAGCCCACGTATGTTCCTTGATATGTTGAAGAATACCTTGAAAAATACTTGTAGCTTGTGGTATGGTCTTTGGCACTCTCATGTGTGGGGTATTTTAGGTCCTAGAAATATTGAATAATTTAAGGGTATTAGTCCAAGAATTTTCAAATAATCCCATGATAGGGAGATATTCCTTGTCAATCCATTTTCGTTGATATGTAAATCATATCATAACTCCTTACGGTTGAAGAGATATGAATTTTTGAAGTTGGGGTACCCCACCTTTTTGGGTGCGCTGACCAAAGAAAAGAGAATTTAATTATTTGTAATTTTGAATTGCATGTTGGCCCAAGGTAATAATTGTCTTCACTAAAACTGGCATAACTTTCTCATATAGAATCAGAATTACAAAATTCTTGGCCCATTGGAAATCTTGTTACGAGGGCTATGTGATGACAGGATCTATATTTTATTTTTGTTTTTCTATTTTTTATTCATATTGTGATATTCAATAAGGTATGGTTCATGCTTCATGGTTTCTCTTATAATGGCACATGTCTCTCATGGATAGAGTTCCTCTTTGATCTTAGTATGTGAGCCTATATATTGGTATATTTCTTTGAAGTCATTGAATATGTTATGGAGAATATGCTGATGGTTTTCTTGGCATATATATTGATGTGATATTGATATAGATCTTGATGATTATCTTGGATGTTGTTAGTGTAGATATTGGTGTTTATCTTGACTGTTGTATAAGTGTAGTATTGAATGAGAAGTTGACATGTAAGTATTAGATATTGTGAGTTATTTCTTTGGTCAACCTAAATGTTTTCTTTGAAAACTAGTTTTACAAGTGTTGATCATTGTGTATTTAACATAAGTGGAGTTGGATTGTTATTGTTTGTTAATGAAAACCTTTGACACTATTGTAAGTGACTATTTGCTTGATATTTGTTTGATTTGTTGACTTGATTTGAGGAGAGTGAAAAATCCTTTTGTGTCTAAGATTTTATGAAATTGATTGAGTTTGACATAGTTGGTTAAGTATTTTATCTTATTGGATGAGGCTAGTTGGTTGAGGTTTATCTTGTTTAATTGTCAAGTCTTTCTTAACTGTGATTGAGATTGGTTGTGGTTTCATTGATTTAAGTGTGATTGGATAGAGTTTGGTTGACCATATGTGAAGTCTCTTGGTTTCTCAAATGTGTATCTTACTTAATGAACTAGGCCAAGTAATAAGGGTTTGTTAACTATCATAGCACTTAATTAGATTAACAAAAGTATATGATTTATTTGGCATAGGTACACAACCATCTTGGTATAGATTGGTTCAGTTGAGTAGTATTGGCACAGGTTTCCTTATGTGTAGTTGGTTTGACTTAGATTGGCTAAGTTGTATGAGCAATTGGTTTGACCCAAGTGGACTTCATTTAGTGTGTATACTTAGATTGATTGAGTTGGTTGATGTGAGAAACAAATTGATTGTACAGGTTGATGAGAAGCGTGATATAGTGGACATTGATCAATTGATGAATAGTGATTAGATGATGAGGATTGGTTAGTAGTGGCAATGGTTGTGTAGTGTGGTATAGGTTGTGCAATGTGGTACAGGTTATGCATTGTAGCAAAAGTGTTTATTAGCGGGTCCACAAGATCAGTGCGGTTGTGGTTCAACTGTTTCTATCTTCTTATCAGGGTGGCAGGATGGGGCAAGGAAAATATGTCATAGCCTCCTTCTAGTTGAAGCCAAAAAATTAGGGAGTGGTAGCTTCCTTCATGTTGAAGTCTATAAATCAAGTGGTCGTAGTCTCCTTCCAGTTGAAGCTGGAAAATTGAAGTCTTTGTAATAAGGGGGTTGTTTCCTCCTTCTAGTTATTTTTGGAAAACTATTTTGAAAAGGCTTCCATGGTTTTCCCCCAAGTACTTGGGTTTCCACGTAAAAATATTGTGCATTGTGTTGTTATGCTTTCTATGTGATTATGATAACAATTTTGATGATGTTATAATGATAATGTGATAATGCATAATATTGAATAAGTTGTTGATTATTAAAGTTGAAAAAGTAATAAAGACTGCACACATAGATTCACCCCCCCCCTCTCTATGTTCCTGGTGTGTCCAACAATTGGTATCATAGCGGGTCCTTCACAGAAATCCTTATCAGCTTGAAGGAGATATTTGTCACACCATTGAATTCTCAGTGAATGGAGTACCATTTTCATGTGAGTAAAATTATTACTTGATTTGGAAAATGAGAATGCAGGATTATCCTGAGGAAATTGGTGTATGGAAGGCAGAAGACAAGTCAGTACAAGATCCAGGTAAGTATGAAGGTACGTCCCCTGAAAACTATGTTTGTAATTATTTTAATGAGATATGTTTATCAGGTATAGAAAATAAGAGCTACTGTGAATTAATTGAATGCAATACTTCATATTATGACGAAAATCCTTTCTCTTCGATAAGTGATAGGAGTTTAATTGATATTATGATAGAAAATGAAATTACTAATGTTTCACAAGAAGTGCAAAATATTTGTGAACAGGATCAAGTATTGCAAGATAAATTGGACAAAGATGAGAAGAGGGGTCAACAAGAGTCTGAGAAGGCCACATAGACCATAATTAATATGAAACTCCAGGTCAAAGAAGCTGCTAGAGTCAAAGAATCCATATCCAAATATTTGAAAGGAAAACTTGAGAAGTCAGCTAGAGAAATTGAAAAGCACTCAGAAGAAATTCTCAAGCTCAAAAGACTACTAGAAGATAAGGAAAAAAATTGATCTACAAGCTACAAGACAAATACAGTGACATAAGTACTTATAAGGCTAAAGAAATATTGGAAGAGAAGTTAAGAATAAAACAAGAACTTGAAATCAAATCCTTGAAGGTAGAATTATGGAAGGTATGTCTGACAAACTTTGAATTTGAAAAGGACCTCTCAGAAATGAGAAAGGAGAATCATATACTACAAGGTCAAGTGCAAAAATTCCATGAGGATGATTATAATTCAAAAGGAATGATGGAGGACAATATATTTTCTCTGAACAAATAGGTAGAAGAAGTCAATAAGATAAAATAAGTCAAGAATATAGAAGAATATCTAATAAGACAACTCCAAGAAAAGATAGAAATTTGTCAAAAGAAAGAATTGAAGATCCTCTCCTTGAAGGAAGACCTGGACAAAAAAACTACTCCGTTAAAAACAAATCCGAAGATCGAGAAGAACATTGAAGAAATTAAAATCTCTATAGTAAAAGAAGAAAAGGCTAATAGTAATACATGTATTCTCAAAAGATCCCATGATCAGTAAGAATCAAGAGAAGTTACTGCTCAGATATATCCTATAAGGTTCCATGGTCACCGCTACAAGTGTAACAACTATGGTCACAAATCCATTCATTGCAGAGCTCATGACAGAATCACTTTAGAAATAAATAAAAGTACATTTTTGGTTCATTGTTACAATTTCTATCGTTATGGTCATTTCACAAAACATTTCAGGATGCGTGCACAGGTTAAAGTTTGGAGAATAAAGCAAGTTCAATCGAATGAAATGAACAACCATCATCCCACCAAAGTATGGAGAATAAAGTTAGTAGATCAAAATAGAAATGATGAAAATATTGTGAAAAACCCAATGCCATTTTGAACACTATTGACTAGTGATATGAAGTGTACAAAGAATTTGTAAAATGAGATATGTACCTAATTATCAGATTTGAGTATCGTATAGTAATTGGTTCCAGTAGTATCCGTGAGACATAAGACAAGTGCATCAAAGAAGCATCAGTGCTCATTGTTAATGGAATAAGTAGTGCCAAAAGAAGTTCTTGTTGTCATTAATGTAAAGAGGAATGAAATTTGAAAAGGAAGAGAAGTTGATGACAGGGGGAGCATGGCCTACGAGGGAGCAGTATGGTCAAAGAATGGTCCCTTTGCCATTGATTCCAAAGGGGGAGAGAAGCTTTGTTGATAGGGGAGCTTGTTTTGAAGAGGATTTATGGTGTTGTCATCAATAACAAAGGGGGATATTATTGATTAAGTCATCATTAATTCCAATGGTGTCTAGTCATTGATGCCAACTGTTGAGTACTTGGTGCCCCCCGTGAAGTTGCTATAGGTTAGTGTTTAGTGTGTGGTTGTTTGTGTCATAGGAGCCGTTTTGACCTTGTCCAATCCCAAGATTGAAGCCCTTAGAGGCCTTGGAACAATGGAAAAAGCCTTGGTTACCCACTGAATTGGTCAAGTTCCCATAAGTTGTATCTTGGTCCCATTTGAGTCTATTGCACTCATGATTGATCTTTCATTATTGGTTTTTGTGTTTCTTGTTATGGTTGTACTTGTTTTAGTATCTTGATTGGTTGTTTGAAGGATGATGTGGCTCATGTTTGTAAAGTATTTGATGGTGAATCCCATTCCTTGCATTGGATGGTCTTGAAGTTGTTAAGTTCTTGTGGGGTCCTTTGTGTCCTTGAAAGTTTAAGTCTTGAACCCACATAAATGTTTTGATGTCCCTTGGACGCTATATGGGCATTGGTGTGTAGTATCCTTATGATCATGCATGTGAATCCCATAAGGTGTTGCAAACTAGTGGTGAGGTATTTATACCCCTATTTTGGGGTGTTGATACTCTGATAGTGATGAAGATATATGTTGGAACAATTGGATATGTTTTTAATGACATGGATATCTTGAAACATGATGATATATGGTCCTACTTGTGGTTATATGGCTATTGAGATGTAGATGGAGGTAGATCCCATGTATGTTCCTTTATATGTTGAAGAATACCTTGAAAAATACTTTGAAACTCTTGTAGTTGGTGGTATGGTCTTTAGCACCCTCATGTGTGGGGTCTTTGATGTCATAGAAATATTGAAGAATTTAAGGGTATTAGACAAGGAATTTCCAAATAATACCATCATGTAATTATTAGATATTAGTTATTTATTTGATCAACCTAAATGCTTTCTTTGAAAAATAGGCTTACAAGTGTTGATCATTGTGTCTTTGACCTAAGTGGATTTGGATTGTTATTGATTGTTAATGACAACCTTTGGCACTGTTGTAAGTGACCATTTTCTTGATATTTGTTTGATTTGTTGACTTGATTTGAGTAGAGTGAAAAATATTTTTGTGTCTAAGAGTTTATGAAATTGATTGAGTTTTACATAGTTGGTTAAGTATTTTATCTTCTTGGATGAGCCTAGTTGGTTGAGGTTTACCTTGTTTAATTGTCAAGTCTTTCTTGACTATGACTGAGGTTGGTTGTAGTGTCATTGAGTTGAGTGTGATTGGACAGAGTTTGGTTGACCGTATGTGAAGTCTCTTGGTTTCTAAAATGTGTCTCTTACTTGATGAAATAGGCCAAGTAAGAAGGGTTGCTTGACTATCATAGCACTTAATTAGATTAACACAAGTATATGATTGTTTTGGAACAAGTACACAACCATATTGGTACAAGTTGGTTTAGTTGAGTAGTATTGGCACAGGTTTCCTTATGTGCATTTGGCTTGAATCATATTGGCTAATTTGTATGAGCATTTGGTTTGACCCAGGTGGATTGAGTTTGGTGTGCAGACTCAAATTGATTGAGTTGGTTGATGTGAGCAACAGAGTGATTGGTACAGGTTGATTGTATAGGTTGATGAGCAGTGTGATACAATGGACAGTGGTAGATTGATGAGTAGTGATTAGATGATGAGCACTGGTTAGTAGTGGAAATGGTTGTGTAGCTTGGTACAAGTTGTGCAGTGTGTTACATGTTGTGCAGTGTGGCACATGTTATGCAGTGCGGTACAGATTATGAAGTGTAGCAGAAGTGTTGATTAGAAGGTATGCAATATCAATGTGGTTGTGGTTCAACAGTTTCTATCTTCTTATCAGGGTGGCAAGACAGGGCAAGGAAAGGAGGTTGTAGCCTCCTTTTGGTTCAAGCCTAGATTCCTTCAAGTTCAAGCCTGTAAATCAGGTGTCTGTAGCCTCCTTCTAGTTGAAGCTGGAAAATTGAATTCTTTGCAATAAGGGGGCTATTTCCTCCTTCCAGTTATTTTTGGAAAACTATTTTAAAAAGGCTTTCGTGGTTTCCCCCCCAGGAATTGGGTTTCCACGTAAAATTAGTGTGTATTGTGTTGTTATGTTTTCTATGTGATGATGATGATAACAATGTTGATGATGTTATAATGATAATGTGATAATTCATAATATTCAATAAGTTATTGATTATTAAAGTTGAAAAAGTAATAAAGACTGCACACAGAGATTCACCCCGCCTCTCTATGTTCCTAGTGTGTCCAACACTCATGTGAAGAAAACCCATCTTCTATAGAAGTTTCACTATGATCTCCAACTAGAAACCCATCTTCATCATTTGTAATAGAATGCATAGAGGAGAAATAAATGGAATGGAAAGATAACTCTTAAACAATATTGATGGCATCAACTCGTATGTTATCTTCATGAAAAATAGCTTCTTGGAAAAGAGAGGAAGAAACTTGACTTGGATTATTTGTTGAATCTCTATATACTTCTTTATTTTAAACAACTTCATTAGAAATCAAATCCATGAAGTCATTGTAGACACCTGCAAACAAAACATGGAAATCTATTTTGGAAGCAAGACTAGAACCCCATAGGCTCTGACCCCATGTAAAATTTGGATTGAATAACATAAGAACAGAAGTTCTGAGTCATGTGGATATCCAATCCTAGATCTATATTTAATAGAACAAGATTCACTTAGAATTTACCAAGGAGAAAGACAAGAAAATAGAAGAAATGTGAAGCAAATATTAAGTAGATCACTAGATTTAAACACTCAAGTGGATTTATCTTCCATTATGTTTATTGAGCAAAATCACAGTACAATATATTGGCATTGTTACATGCAATACCTTGGGAAAATACCATGGGCTACCAAATACCATGGGCTCAACAAATCATATGAGTAGCTCACATTAATGTTGGCTTATGTTGACCAATTCCTCCAAGCTATGACATTGTGCCAAGTATAACTCCAAGTAGTGGCCATAATGAGGTGAAATGAACCTAGATGGACCATGAAGTGGTTAGGCTAGTCAACAAGTGTGAAAGGAACTATCATGAGGGCGCTAGAGGTGGTGTAGTGGGTTGGTTTTGGACCATTAATCAACAAATTGACCAAATCATCAAGAGGGCACACCCAGTCTCCTTAAAATAGGAAAATGCAATAAATACCCCGTAAATGTATCATAGAGGGGTGCATTGACTCCATAGAACAAGGAAAGGAGTGGGTAAGTGGACAAGCAATATTTTATGGAATAACCACTAGTCTAAGTGGGTCAAATGGGGACAAACTAGGATCCAAGACACTAGACTAGGAACTAGAACCATTTTCACATGGAAAAATTACACTAGACATTTGGAACCTTATGCAAGATTATTAACCAAGGTCTAGATGGGAAATATGTTCCAACAATAAACAACATGGACCGTTAAATAGAGTATTTATTAAATATAATATACAAATAATTTACATATCTTTAAAATAAAAAATAGTTTGTTATTTCGATGTGTTTCCGTAGAAAAAACTTACCGATGATTTTCATACATGAATGCACCAGTGCACCATACTTGAAAGCATCGTTAACTAGAAAAAAATAAAAAATTCATTTAAGCATTTATCAGTATGATTTATTTATTATTAAGCACATGTAATCAAAACGGTGTGATTATACAATTAACGTAGCATTTCATAAATACAACTCTACCGCACTGGAAAATGCACAATCATTTTCTTTAAAAAATAAAATATGAAAAAATTGGCATGGGAAACATTACCAGTGCACTTTTACTAAAAAAGTACCGGTGCATTATAGAAAGTCAAACACACTAAAAAGTGTGTAGACGTTTTGAAAAAAAAAAACGTACAAGGTCGAACAGGTTTCGAATTTGGCCCATGTAGAGGTCCCAACCCACCCAATTCTTTCTATATAAAACCACAAACCTATTAAATCTAATATCCATAGAAAGAAAAATATAATTGTGAAAAATAGAGGGATTTAAATCCTGATGTAAAAAATTTGCAGCCACATAAAATGAAAGGAAGTAACAAGAAAACTAGGGTTCTAACGTTGAAGGTAACTATGAATATTTTCCTAAATATATTTAAAATATAAATAGGAAAATAAATAAATCATGCATTTTGATCAATAGTAAAAATTTACATACTTCAAATTTATACTATGTAGGATTTTGTTTGATTCATCATACCTTACAATTTTCGATCTTTGAAATAATATAGTTGCTCCAAAATCCTCCATGGTAAGTCTCTCCTCCAAAACTCTCCCTTCGAAATTTTGGAAAATTAATAAAATAGTGATTATGTATTTTTTTGAACAGTCTATAGAATTAGATTTTGAAAACAAATTTCCTGGTTCTTTCCTAGTTTATGGAAAAATAATTTGTGCGATTTTTAATTTTTTATTCTCGGGATTGTGGTCCATGAGTTACAAGGGTGTATCGGTGCTTCTGAATAGGAAATAATGTTTTAAAATTTTCCTAGAATAACAATAGGCTAGAAAGATATGCAAGCACCGATGCGCTTCTATTTCAATATGCACCATGGTGGATACAACATAAAATTTTAAGAAAATATTTAGTACTGTAGTGCGTATTAAAACTATGGCTGCACCTATGCGCCTTAGTATACTAAGCGCACCGCCGTCAACAATATTGAAAAATTAATCGATAACTATCCGTTATCCAATGTAAAGGATACTTTATTTTGCAGGTATATTTGTGTATGTTCCAACATGGTGCATATGTGAATTAGCAACACTGGTGTGTTTTGTTAAATAGGACGCACCAGTGTGATTGTATTATTATGGCACATAGTCTTAGTTAAAATCTCTATGAATTTTTGTTTCAACTTAAAATGATATATTTATCTCAAATGTTCTTTTATGATTTAACCACAATGATTACAACATTTCATAGTATACATATGCTACTTAAACTCACCTTATTCTTATAAAATGGTTTTGAAACTATATTGGAATTAAAATTGTAATATGGTTCTCAAAATTTACTTTTTGGATTGTATTAATGTATTGATTCCTGATTTCACTCAAATGTAGAGGGAAAAGGTTATAATATTGTTGGAACCCCAATAACTCCCATTTATTTGTGAAAAATAAAGGCCTCCCCTCATTGGAATTTTGAAAGTATCTATTTTTTATTTTCCTTCATCTTATATTCCTTGCCTTGGTAGGTGGTTTCTTGGATTTTTTTTTTTTTACCATTCGCTTTCTGCAGTGTGTGTTCTTTGGCTTGGCATTCATTGTATAATAATTTGGTGATTTGGATATCTTTTTCATTGACATATTTTGAACCTTTAGTAGATGAAAGAAACCTACTCAGTCTTAGTTGAGATTATTTGAGCTAATCATATCCTTTGGTTTGGCTTGGTTGGATTTATATGACTATTCGACAATTGTAATAAATTTTGGTTTTCGATGCATTTGCAAATTAACGACTGTTTTGGTAGATCATAATTAATTAACTAAAAGCTCAATTTTAATACTTCTTATTTACTTCTTGAAAGAGTTTAAATCAAATAAATGGTTCTAATTATTGGTTTTAAATTTAAGGAATCTACCAAATTTTACAAGCCTTGAAATTTTTATAAATTTTATAATCCTAAATAAATTCTAAGTAATGAAGGCTTGTTCATAAATAACTCATATTTTGTTTTAAATTACTATATACCAAAGTTTCATTTATTGATATGTTCTTATCAAGACTAACACTTCTCCATTATCTATATATGTCAATATTTCTTTAAATAATTTTTCATAAAATTATTTTGACTTCATTCTAGAGGCATATTATTTATGATGCAAATATATTTTAATAGAGATGTTGTGCCAAAATTATTGAAATAATATTATAAGAAACCTATTTACTAGAAAGTATTAAATCTATATTTCGTATTCGATACTTTAATATTCTATTCATTGGCTACAAACATTAATGTGCATGTTATGATAATTATTTATTTGGATGATGAAGTAAAGTTTCCATGTGCATGTGCAACCAAAAGAAGTCCGACTCATTAAAAATGGATCGCGCACATGTCAGAGAGACTATTTTGCATGGAGGATTGTGAGAAAAACATGAAGAATTATCTCAAACGGTTAAAAACCCACTTCCCAAATGGGATATTTTACCAATAAAAACAAATAGTTTTGGAAATATCTCAACATATTGGGAGAATTTCATGCCCGAAAAGAGGTGTATCTTCCACAAATTTGTTGCAACTAGTTTTGGATCCACTTGGATGAACCAAAGTTTTGGGGGTTGGATTCTATATTTCCCATTGCTCTTCACTTCTATAAATTTGACCTTAGAGGTATGAGGGGGGAGGCTATCTATAGGGCTGAAGAATAGTTATTTTTTGTGCTATGTATTCATCTTTTTTCATTTGTATGTGAAAGTAGGGAGAGAGAGATTCTGCCATAGGTGGTTTCTAGATATGCATAAACATCTGTGATTTTTATCATAAAGATATATTTGTAACCAGAGATTGCTAATTTTCTAATACTCCTTCAACCCTCTAAATAAGACTGTATTTTATTAATGTTCTTTCCTCATCTAGTTGAATTTAATTAAAATACAATTTCTTTGTTCATTCTTTCCTTTAACCTTTGTGTTTATTTGTGTTGAACGATTTATTTTATTTTGTTTAATTGTATTGAACAATCAATGGTATAATTTAATGAGCAAGTTGAATCAGTAGTTATTTTGTTAATTACTTGTTTTAAAATATTGATGTGCTTAAAGAATTACATTTTATTTTAAATTTCTTGAAAGTAAATTGTAATTAAATCATATATCTCATGCATCAGAATTATATTAACCATGCTATTGTGTAGGATAGGATAGAAATAGATTAAAAACATTTTAGTTTTAAATTATTTTACATATTTATTTCATAATTGAAAGCTACAGGTTAGCAACTGCTAAATCTGTGTGTTTTAGTAGTTGTTGATTCTGTGTGGTTTCAACTATTGAAATTTCCATCATAGATTAGTTATATGTTTCACATTAGTTATATTACATCTTTGAGATTCCAATTGCATGTTTCAGAACTCATATCATTAAATTGTGAGACTCTCTTATTGAGAGAAAACCCATATAGGCAACGAGGTCTTTGTTCTCATGAGAGTCAATTATTTCAAACACATCGGGGACTGTGTTAAGTGCCTTGTGTGGGATTTATCTCTGTGTTGGCCTCAGGATAGAAAATCCGTCCAACAAATATCAAATGGCCAATTCTTTAAATTCCATCTCATTCCATATTGTTCAAATTTTAGCGTGTTATCCCTTTCCATCTCCAATAAGTCCAAAAATTATTTATATTTTGATTATCTATTTGGATTTGTTTTAGTTATCCATGTGAATATGAATAACAATGTATTCTATTTTGTAGGTGTTATCACCCAATAATTTTTCTATGGTTGTGTTAGGAGAATCACCAGGGTAACTATTTCAAATCAATATTTATACTGTATTGTATATTTATTAATTTGTCACAGTAATCTAGGGACTAAACACAAGTCTCATCAAATATTACTAACAATAAGTCATGAAAATGGTGTAATAGGGCTACAAAATGAGTAGCCGCTCTGTATATTCACACAAAAAATGAGTAATACAATACAATTATCATGCTGCAAGCATGAATGACAATGCAATTCGAATTCCCAAGGAGGTCATTTGAATTGAGTGAGTGATTCTAGCTTAACTGAATGTAAGCCATAGTCAACACTCCAGTTAACGACTGATCAAAACCCTAATTGACTCAACTGAGCCCTAATTGAAGTTGGAGTGCAATAAATGACTGAGTCTAACCGAAAGTAGGTCAGACACATGTCACAACAAGCCAAACAACAATTGGTAGTGCTTCAATGACTCCAATGAACCCTGATGAGGTTAACTTAAGTGTAACTGAACATCAGAAGTGGTTGGAGGCGCCTCTGTTGACTCCAGTTCATTAAATAATCAATAAATAATCAATTTAATGATGGAGGGTGCCTTCACTACACTATTTAACTAATTATAACCATCATTTATCAATATCTAGCATTAATGACACTTAGATCACCCCCGGAGTGCTCCAGTTAGCCTCCCCGAATGTAGGATAAGGCTAAGTTAGCCTCCTTGACTAAAGGTAGGCATGGGTGTGATCTAGTTAATGTAATCTAGTGCTCCTCTGATGTCAATAAAGTCAATAATACTTAGGATAGTGGTTTAACTAGGAAAAATTGACCAAAAAGAGTGTGTATGGTGGTAAATGTCTCCAACGTCCCCCCTTAAGCTATACTCGGGAGGGGTAAAAAACATAAAAATGCATAAAAATGCTAGGGCCCTAGCAACTAAGGTCATAGGTCACCTTGTACAATGTTGAAACTGAAACAATGCTCAAAAACAAACTAAGTGAGGAAAAGAGGGAAAACCCAGTGGGTAAAACCCCCCCTCAAGATGAACACCGAAAGTAGTCTGATCACCCTAATGAAATCACCCCCAATAGTGAACGGAGGTAAGTGAAATTATTTTCTGAAAATCTCTTGGTGAAGATGTCTGCAATCTGCTCATCAGTCGGGCAGTATTATAGAATGATGGTCCTGTCATGTAGTAGCTCCCTAATATAGTGCATGTGGATCTCTACATGCTTGGTCCTCTGCCTGGTAACTGGATCGGTGGATATCTTAATAGCACTTTGATTGTCACAAAAGAGGACAATGGACAAATTACTACCAATATCAAACTTTTAAATAATGCCTTGCAACCAAACTGCTTGGATGCAAGCATTCACTCCTCCTCGATACTCATCCTCTGCTGAAGATAGTGCTATGGCAGCCTGATTTTTGCTAGACCAGAAAATGGGGCCACCACCAAACATGAATACATATCTGGAAGTAGACTTCTGATCAATAGAATCACCCACCCAATCAGAATCTATGTATCCAACTAGCTCTAGCTCAGAGTCTGCAGCATAGTGAATGTGGTAGGTCCTAGTTCCCTGAATATACTGAAGGATCCTCTTGGATGCCTTCCAATGAATATAATGAGGCTACTACATGCATCTTGATACAGCATTCATGGCTTAACATATATCAGGCCAAGAATGTGTGAAGTAGAAGAAGCTACCAATCAGCTATCGATAGATAGTGCAGTCCATGGGACGTGTGCTTTTTCCTTCTTCAAGATTGATCCCTGAAAGGAAAGGGAATGGTGCAGGCCTACATTCAGCCATGTTAAACTTGAATAGTAGGTATGATATGTATTTTTACTAAGTGACCATTATTCCATCATAATTTTGGTCAATTTTGAGGCCCAAAAATTGTTTTAGGAGCCTCAAATCACTCATTTCAAAGGCATTATGGGGAACAGTTTTGATGGCTGAAATAGAAGCAACTATGTTACCTGTGATCAGTAAGTCATCAACATATAAAACAATAATAATCAAAATACCATCAGAATTATATAAATACACATTCATATCTGATCTACACCTTTGGAAGTTTTGCGAGAGAAGGAAGGAATCCATCTTGGAATACCACTCTCTTGGGACCTGTTTTAACCCGTATAGTGACTTCTTTAGCTTGCAAAACAAATATGGATCAGATATGTAGCCCTTAGGCTAATTCATGTATATCTCCTCATGAATATCTCCATGCATAAATACTGACTTAACATCCATATGATGCACTTCCTAGTGCTTAGATGCCAAAATTGCCAAACTAGGCGGATCGAGTTTATTTTTGTAACCGGTGCAAATGTCTCATGGTAGTCAACACCTTGGACCTGAGAGAAAATATTTTCCACCAGACTTGCATTATATTTTCAGGTGCTTCCATCAGCAAAAAAATTGTTCCAAAACACCCACTTGCATTGAACCAATTTCCTTCCCGGAGGAAGAGAAACTAGCTCCCAAGTAGTGTTTTTCTGAAGAGAATTCATCTCTTCATCCATGGCAACTTGCCATCTCGGATCCTTATGAGAATGGTAGTAGGATTTTGGGTGTGAAATAATCATAAAATAGAAATTTTCATACAGCAAATTATTAGGACAATAGAGCACAATACCTTCTCTTTGGAAATCAGACCGGGTTCTTCTTGGATCATCCGGATTTCCAATGTTATCTCCTACGGATGAGAGTGTCTATCAGGCCCATGTGGGAAGATGATTTTGTAATTTAGGTTCTGATTCAGCATATTATGTTTGCTGCACACTGATATCAGAAACCAGAGGATCCAAATCAGGTTCATCATCCCCAATTCCATCATTGGAATATTCAGTAGAATAGGAAGGAAAATCAACAGTTTTTTCCTTCACTATTTCCACCTCTTGAAGAGGCTCATCGAACTTGACACTCCTTTCGATGATGATATATTTTATTTTGATATCCAAAAGCTTGAAACCTTTTAATTCATTAGGATACCCAATAAATATACATTTGATTCTTTGCGGTTGCAAAGCCCTTCTTTTATCAAGTGGAATTCGGGCCCATGTAGTGGACCCAAATACCTGTAGGTTTGACACATCCAGCTTGTGTCTGAAGTATGCTTCAAAAGGGGTCTTACCTTTCATAGATGAGTGTGGAATCCTGTTATAAATGTATTCTGAAGAATGCATGGATTCAGCCCACAAATTTTCATCCAACTTCTTTGATTCCAACATACAGGTGGTCATCTCCTTGAGAGATCGATTCTTCCTTTTCGCTACTCTGTTCTGCTGGGGAGTGTCGGGAATTAAATGATAGAATTAAATACCACTTTGGGAGAATATGTGCAGAAACTCATTACTGACATACTCCCCACCATTATCAGATCTCAAGATCTTGAACTTAATCCTAGAGGCATTCTCCATCAAGGCCTTCAGTTCAGATAATTTTTCACATACTTCAGACTTCTTTTTGAGAAAGAAGACCCATGGATACCTTGAAAAATAATCAATAAAAGTCAAAAGATACCTTGATCCATTCATGGATGTGATAGGAATTGGACTATTGATATCATAATTTATCATCCCCAATATGCATGTAGCTCAGTTTTCCTTCCCTCGATCGTACTTGTGCTCAAGGTGTTTTCCAACCACACAACCCTTGCAAATTCTTGTAGTTTCCTTGATGACCGGGAGGCCTTCAACCATGGAGTTTTTCTATAATTGCTGCAAATAATTGAAATTTAGAAGGCCAAAATTTTCATGCCACAGCCTACCAACTTCATTTCCATGAGTTAGCAGTGCGGTGGGCTTTGCATCTGCCACAAAGTGGGAGAACTCATAGGCTTTTGCATGACGGTTTGCAAGGCCTTTAGCAATGAGTTTCCCAGATGCAAGTTTCATTATCTCAACATCGTTTGGGATGAAAGAAAATCTCTTAGGCACTCATGTATGTGTCATTTTATAGACACTAAGGATATTTGATGCCAGAGACGGTACATACAAAACATTTGAAAAATAGCCATTCTCAAGATCAACCGTACCTTGTCCTTCTGAAATGATGGTCGAGTCATATCCCATGTGGATGGGAATGTATTTTCCAGTCTCCAAGGATGAAAAGGATTCTCTTTCAGCCATCATGTGGTTTGAAGCTCCAAAATCAATCAAGAGTGCTTTGGACTTCGAAGTGTTTTCCATGAGGGCATGACCTTTTTCATGCTGTGGTTCCCGATCTTGCTGATCTCTCCTCCGAAATATTTCCAGAAGATTGATGTGATTTATTTCAAGGAGAGAGGTAGCTTCATCAATATTTTTCTTCATGCAGACATGTTCAGGGTGGAATCCATTCCCATAGTATGAACACTTGACTTTTTCCTTTCCATGATACCCTTTTCCTTTGTTCTTCTTTGAGCCGGAAGACTCGTCATGCTGATAGTTTTCAACTTTAAGCTTAGGAGATTCGAATTTAGTTTATTGGGTTCTTTTGTTGCTTTCCTTTACCCCTCGGATCTTTGGGCCCAAAGACATCGAGGGCTTTATCACGGGAGGATCTGAGGATCCCCATTTGGACAAGCTTATCATGTTCACTTTTTAGGGACTCAATGAAGGCATTGAGTGTAGGCATCTTCCATCCAGGGGTTGTGAGCTTCCCTGCATGGAATGTAGAGACAAAAACTCTATAATCAGCTCCAATTTTGGAGAGTATGGTGAGGATGAACTGATCATCCTCTTTCTCCACTTTGCATTGCTTCAACAGTAAGGCAATGTGCTTGAACTTTGTGAAAACGTCATTAAAGGTCTCAAAATTGGAAGGATGGAGACACATCAATTCATTTTTGAGCTGGTAAAATCTCAAATATTCCTACTTTCCATATAGGGCTTCCAATTTGTCCCAAATTTATTTTGGAGTCTTCAATCCCGAAAGATGGAAAATAAGATCCCAGGAAACAGAGAGGCATAATAATCTGAATGATTCATCCTTCTTGTTCAAGAATCTAGATTTGTCTATTGCAGAACCAGGCTCTTCTTTAGTGTCCATGGTGACCCTATAGAGTCCTCTGGAGTGTAGATGGATCTCCATGTCTCCTTTACATGAGTGGAAATTGAATGGAGTAAAAATATCTACGGAAGAAGCCATCTGAATATGCTGGAGCAAATGCTTTCACCTATCAAAAACTTGAAAATCACAACAAAAAGGTCAATGTAAGGTCAGAAAACCTGCACATTTTAGGATTTGATCACACCCAACATAGTCAATCAAGCAAGCTTGAACAACAATTTATTTACTTGGGGTATTAAGTGGTAAGCCTTGGATTATGGTGCAATGCTGAATTTTTGAGCTATTGCTTAATTTTCATGCAAGATCTGTCAAAAACCTTGTTTTTGAGAGATCTGAGCTTTGTCCCGCCATGAGCTCTGATACCATATTAATCTGTCACAGTAATCTAGGGACTAAACAAAAGTCTCATCAAATATTAATAACAATAAGTCATGGAAATGGTGTAATAGGGCTACAAAATGAGTAGCCGCTCTATATATTCACTCAAAGAATGAGTAATACAATACAATGATCATGCTGCAATCTTGAATGAAAAAGAAATTCAAATTCCCAAGGAGGTTATTCGAATTGAATGAGTGAGTCTAGATTAACTGAATGTAAGCCATAGTCAACACTCCAGTTAACCACTGATCAAAACCCTAACTGACTCAACTGAGCCCTAACTGAAGTTGGAGTGCAATAAATGAATGAGTCTAACTAAAAGTAGGCTAGACGCATGTCACAACAAGCCAACCAACAAGTGGTAGCACTTGAATGACTCCAATGAACCTCGACGAGGTTAACTGAAGTGTAACTGAACATCAAAAGTGGTTGGAGGCGCCTCTGTTGATTCTAGTTCATTAAATTATCAATAAATAATCAATTTAATGATGGAGGGTGCATTCACTACTTTGTTTAACTGATTGTAACCATCAGTTAGCAATATGAGGCATTAATGACACTTAGATCACCCCCAGATTGCTCCAGTTAGCCTCCTTGACTGAAGGTAGGCATGGGTGTGATCTAGCTAATGCTATCTAGTGCTCCTCTGATGCCAATTAGGTGAATAATACTTATGATAGTGATTTCAGTAGGACAAATTGACCAAAAAGAGTGTGTATGGTGGTAAATGTCTCCAACAAGATTATATAGTAAAGAGGGCTCTCTCTTTGTCACAGGGTCATTCACATACACACATATCTTTAAACAAGAATTCCGAAGGATAGATTTATAAGGGGAAGGGTTTTTTGGAATTTAAATAGTGTAATATAGACAAATATTAAATACCATTGGGTAATGGATTCAAATCCTAAAACATTCAAGGGCTTACATCAAATAATGACTAGTGATAGCCTTTGTAATTTGAGGCAAAATAAGTGTTAATATTTAGTAAAATATTTTTGATAAATGGCAAGGGGAAATGAGAAGAAACCGTGAAGGATGATAACTAAAATGGAGCATCTAATAGAGGATTAATTCCATGCCATCTACCATAAACACATAACAAACACATTATCTGATGTAGGGAGTGCTAAACAGAGAACGAATTCCTTGCATACAACTAGAAACACATTAGCAGAAACTACACAAACATGGAAATGAAGCATATAGGGGAACACATACTGAACATTGAACACCGTGATGAATCTTAGACACACATGAAATAGTTTTCATTAATACTTCCAAGAAATTTGCATAGCTATAAAACCAAGCATAGAGGATTCAAAATATGAATGTCAAACCCTTTCTTACTCTATTGAGACTATATTTATAGAGCACTGATCTCTCGATACCAACCTCGAAACAGAGCCAAAAATTAGTTCTGATACAGGAATCAAACCTGCACACACAAAATCCTAACAAATTCTGATCTGGCATATTTTCCATGATCACAAACAAATCATGAAATCATGCTGGATGCACGTGGTGGATCAAAAGGGGAAAATTTGACACCTGGGACTCAGGCCTATTTTAGTTTCAGAGCATATTCGAGTGGCTTGCTATAGTTTCATTCATCCCTGCATCTTCAACAAATGAAATTATTTTGGATCGTTGATCTTTCCCAGATGAAATATGCACCATCCATTTCCTATACCCTTTAACTCCATTTCATCGGTTTTCTAATTCTTATCTTTATCGCACCTTCTCCCCGCAAAATAATTATGGACCATGGATAAGTTTGGTAAACACTCGAAGGCACCTACACATGTATTAACTTGTACACTCTGTAAAATTCCACTGATTTTTGGAAAATTAAACCAAAAAATATTCATGAAGGAGATTTTCAGATTCCATGGATTTCCTAAGGCAATAATTTCTGACAGGGATACCAAGTTTACTTGCAATTTTTAGAAAATTTTGTTTGCAGATTTGGGTACAAAGTTGAACTTCAGCACTGGCTAACATGCTCAAACCGATGGGAAAATAGAGAGAGTGAATTAGGTGCTTGAAGATATTCTTTGCATGTATGCGATGGACAAACCATCCAAGTAGGAGGATTATTTACACTTGGTAGAATTTGCATATAATAATGGACATCAAGCACCATTGGGAATGAGTCCATACAAAGCTCTATATGGAAGAAGGTGTAGGACACTGGTGACTTGGGATAATCCAGGGAACAGGATTGTGCTTGGTCTAGAATTTCTCAAGCAAATGGAGCAAGAGGTTGCAAAGATCAGGCAGAACCTAAAAGCAGGCCAAGATAGATAGAAAATCTATGCAAATAAGCATAGAGTGCACAGAGAGTTCAGTGTTGGAGATTATGTTTACCTTAGAGTGAGGCCAAGGAAGATTTTCTTAAATCTTGGAAGTTGTGCCAAGCTATCACCTAGATATTTTGGGCCTATTGAAGTGCTTGAAAGAATATGGCCAATTGCATATAGACTTGCATTTCCTGCTAGCACTAGAGCTCATAATGTTTTTCATGTTTCTTTGCTTAATAAATATGTACATGATCCTAACCATGTGATAAATTGAGATGTGATCCAAGTGGAACTCGAGGGGGATTTCCAAACCAAGCCATTGTGCATCCTCGATAAGAAGGTCACAGTGCTCTGGAATCAAGCCATTGGACAGGTAAAGGTGCAGTGGAAGCACTACGGTCCTGATGAGGCTACATGGGAGCTGGAGGATGCCATATGATTGGCACATCCATTTTTGTTAAATTCTACAGAGCATTGAGGAAAGTGCTAATGTAAGGGGTGAGGGTAATGTAACACCCCAGTTTCAACCCCATAGTATTAAAATTGTACATGATGTAAATATTGTTAGTAAACCATGGCGAGGAGCCAAATGCCAAGGCCCTACCATTGATTTGGTGTTTTATGTATCAGTGATCAAGGTTTATGTCGATGTTTCTCATGTTGGTCAGGCACAGTATATTTTGAAATATCATGTAAATATGCAATTTAATAAAATACCACAAATAGCTATGCACTGCAAAGAAAGAGATGGGGGGATGATTTCACAAGGAATAGGGAGGGGATTTATCCAAATCCTTGATCCAATAGGGTGAGACTAGATGTTAATGAGAGAAACCATGATCTCTCATCTACCCTTTTCTTCCTCTGTACTCAATCATTCAATTCTTCTAGAAGAGAGGTTGAGGCAGTTAATTCCTTGGGAAGAGCAAGGCATGGCAGTCAGTTTTGTGACTGATCCAGACTGTAGTATTAGAAAGTATGCAGTCTGGGGAAGATGCATTCTTTATTTTGAAGCAAGTAATCATGAAAATGCATGCCCATTCCATCATCCTCGGTTGCACTAGAAAGTTTTGATCATTCGATCTCATTGACGAGAGGAAAATTCCATTCACACAGAGAGCGTTTTCCTCATTCATGTAGGAATTCAATTCCAGTATGCGATTCACGTAGAGTTCTTCCTCATCGCACATCGAGAGCTAGCAGAGTATTGCTACGCATTTTTGTAGTGTTTTTCTGTGTTACAGAGTGGTATGGAACCCTAGTCACTTGTGTATAAGTGAAACCTTGTTTTCTCCTATGTTATAGAGTGAGTCATATGGAACCCTAGTTGTCTGTGTACAAAGTGGAGCCCTACGTCGTTGTGTCTCTTTGTGGTTTGTTGTTATGTGTGCCCTAGTTTGGATCTGAACTGTATGCAAGACTTAGGAGTGGAAGAGATGTTGAATTGGATTGATAAACCTCATGGAGAGAGGAACCTCACAAAAAGATAAGAGTGGTTGGTGAATCTTCTATGCACATCCCGATGAGCACTGGAAGGGAAGGTATAGACTGAGGGACTATGTAGCAAAGAAGGGGATACTTCCTTGTGTTGTGTGTGTAGGTATTGTGGATTCCAGGCCAGATAGATATTGTGTAGGTGTCCCTCTCTCTATGAATGAGCCACTAGCTTATCCATTCTACCTTTCCACAGCCTTAGTAGCATGATAAACCCAAATGTAGATTGGATTGGCTAACATCTTGATAAACCCAATGGTATATTGTCTTAGCTGGGCATCTTGATAAAACCAATCATATATTGGCTTGGCTAAGTAGCATGATAAGCACAATGGCATGTTATATTGGATATGTCTTGATGTTCATTTTTCCATGTGTGATCCTTGGCTAGGAAGCCTGATAAACCCAACTCTTAGTTGTCTTGGCTAAGTATCCTGATAAACCCAGCAATGAGATGGTTTGGTTGAGTAGCATGATCAAAACATATGTTAGTTGGCTTGGCTTGTCCTCAGTGTGAATGTTGACTTGACTATATGCAGTTTGATAAACCCAACTGTTAGTTGGCTTGGCTGAGTATCCTGATAAACCCAACTGTTAGCTGGCTTGGATGAGTATCCTGATAAACCCAATAGTGTATTGGCTTGTTTTCCTGTAGCCTAATAAACCCAATTGTGCATTATTTTGGCTTGATAGTTTGATAAACCCAACTATAGTTTGGATTGACTACATCTGATATGTTATGCCTATGTGTGAGCCTGTTGTTTCATAGTTCCTTCTGGAAATCATGCCCAGCTCATGGCATGGAAGTTGTGTTGAGATATTGATGAACACAACTGGCCTATGTTTGGGTGTGTTATGGAGAGAAACTTTCTATGGCTTGAGGGTACCACAACAGACAATATGACACTAAAAATCAATCTTTCACAATATGCAAGAGAAGTAAGCAAATCTAACACTAAGGGATATAGAATCGTAACTTATTCCAGACGGTTGAAGTAGATCCACGTTGATCCTTTCTAATGAAATTGGAATTATAATTTGATCTCAACAACAACAAAAAAAGCAATCATGATATACATAAATGTGTTAGAGATACTCTAGCATATATAATCAATCATGTATGAGCAAGTAAATACATCCATGGATTTAATATTCATATTCAAAATGCACATGAATTGGATAGGAAAATATATTTCTATTAATAAATCAGAGATACAATAGTGAAAAAATCTATCGACACTTTTGTGAACCAGAGAAATTGAGTCCTCCACCACTTCAATCCTCCATCTCTCAATAGAAAGCTCACAAAGAAAAGGAAATATTGGGAAGAACACTATGTTCTCCGAGGGATAAATCAATGCAGACTCAAGTATAAGCAAAATTGAGGATACAATGGACTATAGTTTCCTTACTCTTCAATTTATCCTCCTTCAATGTATCCAAGGGGCTTAATATATAGCACTCCAAAGAGGCAATGGAGGGTCAAATCCGAGCGTTCCCAAGGAATTTGGAAGGATAAGAGTCAAGATATTTAGACTCAAATGAGGAAAAATCCAAAAATATTTGTCTTTATGCACACATCCCAATGTACGTGGGTTTGAGGTCAAAAGATGTGTATACACGCGATTATTGCTTTAAAAGTCGTGTATAGGTATAAACAGGTGATTTTCGGGATGATATTGGAACATCAAAGTATAATATAAGTCCATGGGGTATAAATAATTTGCAGAGGGATAGGGAAGGCCATAAATTTGTGATCAACCAAGTGTGGTAAAATCAGCTATAATATATGCCCCCTAATGTTTGAGGTTAGAGGGGTAACATGATTGCCAAAATACATTATAAAATCTGTCCCAAAAGTGGATTAATGAAGACCTAGGTGGAAGAACTAGCCACTCATCAGTATAATACAATGATAAAAATCTACATGTGACTGCAAATACATATAGCAGTCCGGGATACATAAGAGTAGAATGGCCATGAATAGGCATGATATACAAAGTGTCATTTGTGGTCATCTCCACGTACAATATACAATGGACCAAGATATTCATAGTAGATGAAGATACTTAATATACACTGGAAACATTGGAATCTAGAATAAAGATCACGAGAGCTGAAATATCATGAATACTGGCATGACCAAGGAGGTAGAATATATGGAATTCCACCAAGCTGGAAGATATTCTACACAAACCACTACAACTACATGTCCTACTATGTGAATATATGTGTCAAGGTCGAACATAGTATTCCATCATCTGATGGCCGATCATTGATGTATGACGTTACAGATGTGAGATAACCCATCGATAATGAAAATGGGAATCAAGGTATAGATTGGTAATGTGGAAGAAATCAACGAACAAGATGTGCACGAACCAGTAACAGTATCGAGAATGGCCAACATGAAAAGTCAAGATAAATGAGGAATGGTCGACTCAATATTTAACATCCTTCAAACAAGAGAATCAAGAAAGTGGTGAATGAAGGTAGGCAGTATGGACTCGATATGAAAACTGGGACATCTCTGTGACACAGTAGGCATCAACAGAGGCTCCATGGGGACTGGAAGCGTAACTATTCAGTGGAGATAAAGTCAGAGTAATGAGTATAACTCCTAAATTCAAACTAATAACCCAACCAATGGATGTGATATACAATGCTCTGTTTAAAGGAGACACGACTCGACTAATACCAAAGATAACATATTTTCCCATCCGGATTTTTATGTTTTTTTTTGTTTTTTTTGAATTTTTCAGATATTTTGAAAATCTTGAAAAAGAATAAAAGTGCTTTATAGTAGATAGCTAGGAGGAGACGAGTGTCAAGGAAAGGAAAAATATTTCCGAGTAGTGGAACATACCTATGCTCAATGCACAGAAGTATGTACCAGGTAAAGACACTCGAGGGAAGGTCTCCTCCCGGTAAAGGGGTGATCAAGCTGCAAAGGATATGTGAAAGGCTCTGCTTGGCTAGACATGAGACAAGCTCGGGCTATATAGATTATAACTCTGAAGAAGGGAGTCAGCATAATCATCAATAAGGAAATCAAAACTCTTGAAATGCAATTACAACTTGATATATACAAGGGATTCCCTATGGGGAATGGGAAGCATAAAGCTCAAGAGGAGTATTTAGCTCTTGCACAAGGACATGGCGTGACTAAAAAGGGACTCCCACAACCTAAAGGAGGCATCTCAGCATTGGTTCCAAATGAAAAATAGGATCGAACTAGGGCACCCATGTATAGGAAATCTCTACCATTCACATAATACCACTTCTAATAGTAGCATGAAGGTTTTGTGATATCATGGAATGGGTTTGTACCTAAGGTTAAGGTGAAATGGTCAGAAGGCCATGCAAAATGCAAGCGGATATGAAATCCTAACCTATATGCCAATTAATACATTATACCTATGGTAGGCACAAAAAAATCAAAGACTTGGTCAAAATGTGCTCAAAACGGGTCCCTACAACACCATATTAGTCCAAACGGTCCAAAAATGGTAAAAAATGGGTCAAAACTATAGAAAGTGGGTAAAAATTTCTATAAAATAGTGAGAAATTAATTTTTTTCCATACCATTTGAAAATTTACCCATCATAGTGATTTTGGACTCAAAATTTTAGAAGTTGATTCTGGGAGCGTCCATCCATGAAATCTCCCATCGTCTGGTTCAGGTAACTCATCATGCCACACTCTTTCATGCTTTTATTTTTAAATTTAAAGGTCAATTTTTTATCTCAGGCCATCCGAAAGAGGGTGGTTTTGACCCATGTGGAAATTGGGTTTTTTCCATGTATAGGGCTGGACATACATGGAAAAAACCGTGATACCCACGTATGTACGCGACTATTTTGAAAATAGTCGCGTATAGTGCCGCAAACAAGAAATTCAAAGGAAAAATCTAATGAAACTTGGAAATTCTTGTGCAGGATGGTTCTAGAGTGGAGAGAGAGTGAACATGGAGATGTTGAGGAGGCCATGCAAGATTATTTGATGGCTCAATAAGCATTGAGGGCTTATGGGTTATACAAGTTCTAGCGCCTTGGAAGCTTAAGGTCAAAGCCAAGGTTACTCCAGTTGCTAGTATATTATTAGGATCCTGACTCAGAGACATTTCAGTTGGATGGATGCCCCTCATCCTTGAGGTTGAGGATATTTATTTCATTACAGGATTGTATCGTAGAGGGTAAGTGGTAAACCTATGAGCTAGTCGATTAGGAGTTGGTCTCACTATAGATGAGTACATTGTTGTTTATTTCCTCCTAGATATGGAAAAGGTTGGGACCTAAATCCCAACGAACTCAATCCACAACCTTGAGTTGAATGGCATATTGTTGGAATTGGGAAGGATAGAGGGGTTAGCATCCCTCCACCAGGATTCAAGGTCGTTGATGTTCTATGCGGTGTAGTGTATGTGTCCTACTATTTTTGATTGGAATACCTCACTATTGAGCAACATGAAACAACATCTCACTGACTACAAGATGGGGCAGGTGAGGAACTTCGACTATGGAAGAATTTTGAGCACTTTCTTTCTTGAGTGTGTGTCAAGGCTAAGCCCAAGGGTTGAGATTTCCCCACATGGTATTCAGGATCTAGCTCAGCTACACTGGGAAAATGTCATTCGAAGACTAGGAGGGGGGTAGGTGGCCAACCCCTACCCAACAGATTTCTTTCTCTGGTGGCGTAGGAAGATCATTGCTAGATATGACTACCCCTATGCAGGGATAGACTTCCGTGGAGACCCAAACATGCCCATTCCACCGGGATCTGCACAAGGGGAGATAGGAAACTAATCCCGACTCAAACTTGTTTTTTGAATTATTAATTTTTTTATTATTATTTATTTATGAAATCAAAAAGACATGTTTTTAGTGTGATTAAATATATTGATACTTGGTCATGTACATGCATATGTGGGACCCCGAAAACCATATGGATTCCCTCATCATCGATGGAGGGGAAGAGGAGATGAGATCATGGGTGTGGATTTAGAGCGTACTCTCCAAGGAATTCACACGAACTTTGTTTGATTGACACATAGGGTACCCATGGTGCAAGTCTAGGACTTTCCTGTGGCTATGCAACGCCAGGTGGTTGGAGTAACATAGGCATGGGTGCATTTATTCCACTAGATAGATAGAGCTATAGTGTGCTACCATTATCAGCACCCTCCTTTGCCACGGTCTTAGAGGTTGATGTTGAGTTTGCCCCATTTTTGTATATGACACTTATGTATTATGACACCACATTTTTGGACATACATTTTAATGAAAAATACCTATGATGATGGATTATTATCTTATTTACATGTGTAAATGTGTTTGTGAATGCTTTATCATCTGTGAAACAAATTCCAATCTAGTACATAGTTATCATATGAATCAAGAACTTGATTAAAATTTCTTGTAATATGAATGTATGTTATGTTCTCAAATTGTTGTTCTAGCAACCTGACATGCAAGAACCTTCGTAACAAAGTTGGATCCCCAACATGATACAATCCATTTAGTTGTGAGATCACTAACTGTGAATCAAGACGTACCTCAAGATAGTGAATACCATGTGAAATGGAATCATTGAATAAATCAATAATAACACTATACACTACAACATTGTTCGATGAAGGCCATAAACACACACCTCTTGAAGACAACACCTGGCCTGTATGAGTATAAATCACCCAAGTAACTGAAGATGATTTTTGAGTGTGGCGGCTAGCATGATCAGTGAATCCTACATAAACCAAAGACTCTGTCGTAATGTGCCACAACAAATGGAAGCTAGTCAACAAACTCGATCACCACAAGTAAACAAAAAATAAGCTATGCAAATGTACACTAATATACAACAAATCAGCCTTGGCTGAGAATCATGCATAGTACTTCTTAGGATAGATCCCATTTCTAGGCTCTTCCAAGGTCATCCCTATTAACTCAAAATTACCCCACTCAGCTCTCAATGGCCTACAGCACCCAAGGACACCATCTCACAACCCTCATATCACTCCATTAGACCCTCACACCCTCAAAATAGACTAAGGATGAAGAAAAGGGCTTAAAAACCCCAAAAAGAAGCCCAAAATACTCTCCTAGGATCTAAAGCCCCCCAAAAGGGGCTAAAACACTAAAAGGAGCTAAAGTTAGGGCGAAAGGGGCTAAAAGCAGGGATGATTTTAGGGGCGAATTTTAGCCCAGTGGGCTATTTTTCCATGTTTTTCTCCCAATAAAGATTCGCCATTTTGCATTTTTTGAACCCTGGTTTCGCCCAATTTTGATGGGGTAAAATTTTTTCACCCTAAAAATCGCCAAATTATTATATAAACGATATAAAATCCATGGAAATTAAAATATTTTTTGAAAAATATCGCCAATCATTTTATAGTTGTCATTTTAAGAATTGGTAATATTCGCCAACATTTATACACTTTTACATAAGTATGGTTCCTTAAAATCATCCCTGGCTAAAAGCCCAAAAAAGGGGCTAAAGCCTTGACCAAGGGCTTAAAACCCTAAAACCCCCAAAAAGCTATAAAAGGAGGGTGGGGGTTCACTCTCAAAACACTTCTCCCTTGCATACTTTTATGTTTCCTGTGGAATCCTTGAGACCTTTGGCTCTCAAGCCACCCACACTCACTCTCCCCCATTTCCATTGAGCCATTTCTCCCCCATCCAAGACAAGTGCTTCCACAAGCTAGGGCATGGTGGCCCATTTCCACCCAAAAGAGACGGTATAACCATGTTTCATGTTTTGTTTCTTTGCTTCTTAGTTTTCTTTACTTTCTAACCCATGTTTCATTTGCAGGTTTATGTTTAACCTTGCTTTATAGGTATTACAGTTTATTGTATCTTAGGATTTGTTTGTAGTTCTTTGGAAATGGAACCCTAACTTTTGTTTACAAAGGGGTTCACCATTTCTCCATTCTCGTCTTTCTGTTCTTAGTTTAGTTTCTGTCTATTTACATTACATTTTTATTTTCAGCATTTATCCATGCAGGAACCTACCCTTCTATCCTATAGATAGAAGGGAGCCATTCCTACCCCTGTAGCAAGGAGAAATCCCTGCTATAGAACTGGCGACCATACTAGGTCGATCCCACAGGATCCCTGGGCTAAATTTTTAAAAATTTCAAGTTTTTTCAAGTTTTGCGCTAGTTTTTCAAATTTCATGTTAAATTCACTTTAAATACTGATTATTTTCAGTTAACAGTACCGTCGAAGCCTCTGCTAGGAAAATCCGAGGCATTTTGGTGACAGTATAGGTTACTATCGGCTGGATATGACTCTGGATCTTAAAAAACCCCAAATCCGGGGCAGGTCGCTCTTATTGGGCCTGAAAGTGAGGTGAGGATGCACTTAATAGCCAAACAGGCATGCCATGGGCACACTTAATCCCCTGATAAGTGTGACTTCACTCAGAAACACAAACCGCGACTATTTCTGCATTCTGTACGAACCCCTCGTCTATTTTTGAAAAAATCTTGCGGCCCCCTCGCCAGATTTGATTAGAAATGTGCTGCCTGTCAAACAAAAATTCAATTTCAATTTAATAGAGGTTAAATTTTAGTTTCATTGGGACTTTCAATGCAGCTCAACCACCTCTGTCTAGCACTACTAGTCAATTCCTTTTTTTATTTCATTTTCATGCAATTTCTTTTACAAACAATGTGTAAATTCCAAGTAAATCTTAATGGCTTAATCAAATGAATGTAGCTCAACTAAAATCAACATAGAACTAATTGTCTTGCTTACCCTTCCTCCTCTACCAATTCACCACCCTCCGGGGTATTTTGGGATACGATGAAGGGAAAGATCGTATAGATCTAGGCACTCCACTAATATTGTTCCAAACCATTAAAACCAAATGAACTGGAAGGTAGAGGGCTAGAGAAGGAGGGCTTTTCACAATGCTAAGCGTCCTCCTTGTTGACCAACCTTGCATCTGGGAGATGACCTGAGGATCTACGGATGGGGTTAGTCCCACTATGTTGAGACCCCAGCACCTTCTCTTGGTTGAAGAGGAATATTAGTGGGAGGTAAACGTCTAGTTAGGCCATCAACATTCAAGGTTAAAAACTGTATTTATTCACAATTTATTATTATTTAATGCATGCATACACAATGACATGAACTCTACCATGATGAATTCATAAACCATTTGCAGCAACCAAATACTAGAAAAACAAACAAACAAATACACCATACCAATTAATTAACCCAACTCAGTTCATGACTTTCAAAACCCCAAATTTTCACAAAAATTTAAAATTTTGAGATAACATAAAATGTTTACAGTTGTAGTTAGATAACTGCTAGTAGCTAATAGAAGAAATGAAATAGAAAAATCAAAGGAACCATTAACTTTAGCACATATAGATTAATGTTGTTTTAATTTTGATATGTGATGTAAGTAATCTGCATTCAAATATTTAGCTGTACTGATGGTTTGAATGTCAAGTAGGTGAGGAGTCATTTTCTAGCTGGGGCTTACTTAGCAATTGCTAACGTATCTAGATTTCTAGATCTTTACAGGCTTGATAGGTAAATTTTGACCCAGTAAAAGTTTATGAAGGCGTTAAAACATATATATTTCTTTTAGCTTAAAAGTACTGCTAGAGTAAAAGTTTGCTTAGAAGACTCAAGTCTTGCAAGGTAAACTAATGTTTCTTTTACTTGATTCAAAAATATGATATTACTTAATATTTGTGTCGTAAGGGTTATTAACGTCACCCTACTGTTTGTCTCTTAACAGATAGATCTTTAAAATAAATAAAAACTACATCTAACTTTACTTTAAGTGATTTCCAGTTCTTAATAGAGCTCATGGTTTTGTATCATAACTCTTTTTCTGACATAAGAGTTTATTGCTATTATTATTTTAATATTTAAAATGCTTCTTATCATTATAAAAATAGGCCTAATTCTTTCATAACATAATCCTATTGTATACTTTTCAGCTCTATTTCAATTAGGACTCAAAATGGTAAATTTATCAGCTTAACATTGCTTTTAATTGTTGATGTATTTGTAACTTCGGAATGTATTCATCCATATATCTTATGTATTGTACCCCAATGTTTATTCTAGGACGTGTCTGTAATGTAATTGAGTCATGTCCTACCCCGATTTTTATTTCGGGAAGTTTCTATAATGAGAAAGTCATGTCAAGTCATTGTGGGTAACCCTCTTATTGGTTAAGGGTTAAAGTCCCCACAATTGTGGGGCCCTAGGGTTATTAGACTATACTAGTGAATTCAACCCTAGGTGAGTCATTGTAATTCAGGGGAATAGTCCCCACGGTTGTGTTACCCTCCTATTGGTCGGAGGAGGCAAAGTCCCCACAAGTTGTGGGGCACCAAGGTTATTAGACACTCCTAGAGATGTCGACTCTAGTAAGTAATTGTTAAGTGAGGCTGAAATGTTGGAGTGGGTTCCAAGTGAAAAAAAGAATATAAATAGAGAATGAGTCTCTCTATTTACAACACACACACTCACTCATTGGGGCGTATGAGTGAGAGAGGAGAAGCTCTCTCAGTGTGATAAAGAGAGATAGAAGTTGTGGAGATCATCTTTATGTTTTTTGGGTCTTACTTTTGTTGTTGATTCTATCTCTGAGGAAGTTGTGGGGTTTTCACCATTTATGTTTTCCCCAAGGATAAACACTATGTTCATTGTCTCTTGTGTTTGATTGTTGTGCTTGTTATTCTCTCAATTAAAGATCCTAATATAATGCTTGCTTAATGATGAAATTCTAACATGGTATCAAAGCTAACATGAGAAGAAGACATTGTGCATCTATAGAAGCTAGGAATTATTAATTTTTGGGTCTCTCTCCACAATCCATCAGCAAAAGTATGCTAGGATGACTCTCCATTGAAGGGCGCATCTTTTTTGTCGAAGTAGAATTCAATTCTGAACATTTTCAGTTTTGGCATGGAAAATTAGGGCTTTCTACAGAAGAGGAATTTTTGAGTGAGCCTAGCATAGGATTATTTTCCTCATCAAAATCAAAGTTTAGAGACCTGGATCAATATTTTTGGTTGGGTGAAACTCCAGGAAAGTCAAACCCTAGTTTGACCCCAAGCTAGAAAAACCCTAAATACTAAAATTGATAAGTTTTGGTACATTCGCTATATCCCAAGATTTTCGAAGGCTCAGGAGCTGAAAATTACAAAGGTCAAAGAAACAATCTATATTTACACTATATCCACAATTCAGCCTCAGATTCACTATATTCTGGGAGATATGATCCCTCCAAGTTAGGGTTCTAGCCTCTTCCAGAATTCATCCCTAAACAGGACACCTGGGGCGAATTGCAATATCTTGGGATATAGAGGTCCAAATGGAATTCTTGAAGATGTTATAGAAATTTCATTGAATTTAATTTTTGTGGCCCATATTTTAGACTCAGAAGATGAACCAGTGACATGTGGTAGTCCGTACAACTTTGCTGTTATGAATAGTGCTATAATAGGTCACCTTCAAAAAAAGATCATAAATCCCAATTGGTGAAACCAATTATGATGAAACCTATGGTTTTGGATCAGGGACATGCGAGGTTATCTCAGTGAAAATTTTTAGACATAGAGGAGCAATAATTTCGGAGATATCATAGAAACAGTAACATGAATTTCGATAGAAGAAATTGGAAAACTAGGGCTTCCTATTCCGGGAGCTTCCCTCCACTGTTTTCAGAAAAGGAGTACATTGGATAGCTCCATTTGAAGGGATCTATCTGTCTATCTAATAATATCTGAAAGATTCTAAGTTTTGAAAATTAGGGTTTCTGTGACAAACCCTAGATCAGCCAGCTCCAGAACTAGGACGGACACCTCAAATTGGTAAGATATAATCTTTTGCTATTTCCATTTGAGGTTCTCATTTCAAAGTGATCTATCACATCAGCTTGATGATAATCTTAGTGACGTTGAACAAATTCCAAGCCTGGAAGTATATGATCTCTCTAAAGAAAATGGATTGGAAACCTACATGAGTATAGAGGTTCCAGTTCCAAAGGGAGATGAGGATAGAGTCGTTACACAAGAAGAACTTGCTCAAGGCCAAGAAGATCATTGTTGATTCAGTCACAAATCAACTTGTAGTAAAAATGTCTTCCTTAAAGACACCGAATATGTTTGATTCCTTAACCAAACTATTTGAATGGAAGAACAGAAATCAGAATATGACCTTAAGAAACCAATTGAAGAATGTGAAGATCCAGAATGCAGAGACCATGCAGTCATACTTTACAAGGCTCTCTCAAATCAAAGAACAACTTGTAGCAGTAAAAGAAAAAGTGAAGAATGCAGTAGTGGCGATGTCCACCTTGAATGGCCTCCCAGGATCATGGGATTCATTCATGCAAGGAATGTGTGCTAGAAGGAAGTGATTACTTTCAGTAGACTCTGGGAAGAAGAAGAAGCTCAACTCATAATAAGAGAAGAGAAGATGTGAGCAACTAAATATCTAGCTCTCACCATCAAAAGAAGATCCCTCAAGTGATGAGGAATATGAAGAACTCAACTCTTGAAGAACCTCTTATTTATCTCAGCATTTGGACAAGAAACGATGCTATTATTAATGAAGAAGACGATGAAGCTGAAGTCTCAAGAAGGAGTCTACCCACGAAACAAATAAAGATAAGTATTCAATTGTCATTTCATGATATTGTTTTTGTTATGCATTTGTTTATATTCAGTTGATGTATTATGCATGATAGAATGTTTGCATCAACGACAGTATACTACTAATATGCATGAGATGGGTAAGTAGCTCATGGTTCTATAAAACTCTCCATTGCTACTTATCTAGAATGAAACCTCTTTGCTGACATGTTGGATTAGTGCACAATCCCAATGTTGTCTAGGTTAAGATGGAAGGCATCTAGAAAATTTCCTATGAGATATGGATGAATGTTGTATTGGCTAAAGTAGTTGCATGATCATATATTTATGCATAAGAATTTTCCAGTATGAACATTCCTTATGAAATGTTTCTAACCATACAAATGCATTTGACTTGTAGGAAAGATCGCATACATAATCAGCTATAAGCAAAGAAGGATGAGACTTGTTCCAAATCAAAAATAATATGACGAATGTAGCGACATCATTGATGCAGAACCTTCCAAGAACAAAGGGAATATCAGTTTAAGAAGAATGATGTCTAGGATGCAATATCGATACGTGAAGAGAAATTCATAGTTCCATCATGTAGCAGATGGAAACATCATGGGATACAAGGCATAGACTATGAAGAGACATTTGTAGCCACTGGAAGTGAAGTTACATGATATGCATAATCATTTATGCAAATTAAAGAAGGCCTTGTATGAGTTCAGAAGACACCCATGAGATAACACATACATGATGAGCTTGATGAATATCTTAACCTTTGCTACAAGGTTGATAAAGGATGACAAGTTCACAGATGGGTGCGAGAAGAACACTTTCAAAGATAGAGGATATTGGTATCCAGTGATCCTAGATGGATACATAGAATATTAGTAGCATAGGAAGCTACTTGTCACTTCGGTATAGAATGTTTCAGTGCATAGAGTACAGAAGACAGAGGGAGTATGATGCTCCACTTCAGAGGGAGTGACTGCAGAAGATCCTAAGGTTTGACATGGTATGACAGGATCGATAGATTACTGATGAATCTAGGATTTACTGAGAGTAAAGTGGATTCCAACCTTTGCTTCAAGGTTGAAGGCGGAATACTAGTGATGCTCTTGTTATGTGTTGATGCACTATGTTCTAGGCATGGACATGTGGATAAGGGAAGTATGTAGTAGAGATCCTGAAGAGGTTCAGTATGATAGAATGCATGACCACACCTATGGCATTGAACCTGAAGCTATTGAGTGTTGCTTCATCAGATTTGGTTGATGCCACGATGTATCGTCAGATGATTTGTTCCTTGATGTACCTGACGGATACGAGACCAGATACTTGCTTTGTTGTGAACACATTGAGACATGTTCACTTGATGGCTACAAGTATGATACAAATCAAAAGATTAACCTAGAAGGTTATACATATTCAGATTGGGAAGTTCCATTGATAAGAAAATCACTTTGGGGTGCTTCTTCAATGTGAGATCATGTGGTTTGACAGGATGGAGTCCTACATGGTGCTGAGTACATCTGAGGCAAAAGATGTTGCCACTTGTGATTTGGGAGGTAGTATGTTTCTTGTTAAAAACTACTATTTGATTTGATTTGATTGATCTGACTTGCATTTTGGTATGATGCAGTGAGGAGCAATGAAGCTCTAGTTTGTGATCCAAATCGAGATCTATCGAAAGAGGGAGTTCTAGCATAGCTGGTAAGACAGGTCATCTGAGCATAAATCCTGGAAAAGCTCATAGGTTGCTCAGATGTAATCAGTCTTGTAGGTTGTCCTTGGATGTAATAGGTCCTGGTGAAGCTCGTAGGTTATCCTTGGACCTAATCATCCCTGATGTGATTCTATGCTAGAAATGGCCAGAGTGAAGTTTGAGTAATTCAAGGAGAAGCTTGGTGCTCTCTAGATCGAGGTTCCCTCCAAAGGGAAGTGATGATTTTGTGTGCCTTTCTGACATGGTGAGAGGATTGGTTCCTTCCATTGTCAGATGTATGTGATGATGCCACATCCAGCATGAAAAAGGGTTGCCTCTGTGAAGACACATTTAGTATGAAAAAGGACTAGTTCTGTGTGGATGCCACATCCAGCATGAAAAAGGGTTGGCTCTATGAAGACACATCTAGTATGTAAAAAAAATAGCTCTGTGAAGATTCATCTAGTATGAAAAAGGACTAGATCTGAGTAGCTGCCACATCTGGTATGAAAAAGGACCAGCTCTGTGATGCCTCATCTGGTATGAAAAAGGACTAGTTCTGTGATGCCTCATCTGGTATGAAAAAGAACCAGCTCTATGAAGACTCATCTAGTATGAAAAAGGACTAGCTCTGAGTAGCTGCCACATCTGGTATGAAAAAGGACCAGCTCTGTGATGCCTCATCTAGTATGAAAAAGGACTAGCTCTGAGTAGCTGCCACATCTGGTATGAAAAAGGACCAGCTCTGTGATGCCTCATCTAGTATGAAAAAGGACCAGCTCTATGATCACTCATCTCGTATGAAAAAGGACCAGCTCTGTGAAGACTCATCTAGTATGAAAAAGGACTAGCTCTGAGTAGCTGCGACATCTGGTATGAAAATGGACCAGCTTTGTGATGCCTCATCTGGTATGAAAAAGGACCAGCTCTATGAAGACTCGTCTAGTATGAAAAAGGACTAGCTCTAAGTAGCTGCCACATGTGGTATGAAAAAAGACCAACTCTGTGATGCCTCATTTGGTATGAAAAAGGACCAGCTCTATGATGCCTCATCTAGTATGAAAAAGGACTAGCTCTATGATGATACATCCAGTATGAAAAAGGACTGGCTCTGTATAGGTTCCTATGATGAGAAGAATCAAGAGATAGCACTCGTGATGATGACCCAGTGATGATCCAGATCGAGTGATGATGATCCAGATCCAGTAATGATGATCCAGCAGTGATGATCCAGATCCAGTGATGATGTCCAGTGATGATCCAGATCAAGTGATGATCCAGATCCAGTGATGATATAGATCCGAAGATGAAGATGACTTGAAGAAAAATATGACTTGATGACTTGAAAATAAAGATGACTTGAAGATGAAGATGAATTGAAAATAAAGATGACTTGAAGATGAACATGACTTGAAGATGAATATGACTTGATGATGATCTAGATGATACATCGAAGAAGACTTGTTCTGATATATTGTGTCAAGAGAATACCTCCTAGTTAAGAGGGAGTGTTGATGTATTTGTAACTTTAGAATGTATCCATCCATATATGTTATGTATTGTACCCTGATGTTTATTCTAGGATGTGTCTGTAATGTAATTGAGTCATGTCATACCCCAATGTTTATTTCGAGAAGTTTCTAGAATGAGAAAGTCATGTCAATTCATTATGGGTAACCCTCCTATTGGTCAAGGGTTAAAGTCTCCACAGTTGTGGGGCCCTAGGGTTATTAGACTATCCTAGTGAAGTCAACCCTAGGTGATTCTTTGTAAGTTGGGGCAATAGTCTCCACAATTGTGTTTCCCTCCTATTGGTCAGAGGAGGAAAATTCCCCATAAGTTGTGGGGCACTAGGGTTATTAGACACTCCTAGAGATGTCAGCTCTAGTAGGTAATTGTTAAGTGAGGCCAACATGTTGGAGTGGGTTCCAAGTGAATGAAAGAATACAAATAGAGAATGAGTCTCTCTATTTTCAACACACACACTTACTCATTAGGGCGCATGACTGAGAGAGGAGAAGCTCTCTCAGTGTGAGAGAGAGAGAGAGAGAGAGAGAGAGAGAGACGTTGTGGAGATCATCTTTATGTTTTTTGAGTCTTACTTTTTGGTGCTGATTCTATCTCTAAGGAAGTTGCGGGGTTTTCACCATTTATGGTTTCCCCGAGGATAACAGTGTGTTCATTATCTCTTTTGTTTGATTGTTGTGCTTGTTATTCTCTCAGTTAAAGATCCTAATATAATGCTAGATTAATGATGAAATTATAATAGTAATTTATAAGGTATCCTCTACATAAAAATCATCAATACTATGACTGGAAATCCCATTTTCTTCATGACCAACATAATGCGACAACTTCACATTACCCTACTATTTACTTTTATGTAAATAAGATGCAATAAAATCCTAGAGAGTTTACTATTCTAAACTCCAAATTCAAACTTAACCTTGATTCGATACATCTTAGAGCTTGGTAGAAAATATGGAGCCCAAATATTATGTGTTTATAAGATATTTATCCTACATCCAGTACTTTAGGTCATTTAAAAGTGTAGGAGCTATTTAAGTGTATATATGTTACCCATATCTATAGACACTTTATTGATTTAAGTCTAGTTCTCATAACTTAGACAATCATAGTTCATGATTATAAGAACCAGTCAATAAGGCATTTACAATCTTGTTCAAGCTTCTACTATCCTCTTAATCTTTTTCTTACAAGTTTGATTAAGAAGGGTTATAAGATCCTTTAGAAATATAGGCATCGATTTCATGAATAAAAACGTTCTTACCAAGAATGGTTTCATGGTTTAAACATTAGGTTAAACGATAGCACAAATCTCGTTCATTATGAAGACTTGAATTAATTGTGACAATAATATGATATTGACTTTATGTATAAGATACATTATCATCATGTGCAATGATATAAATAATTAACAATTATTTTCTCCGAAATAATACAGTTAAGACTATACAAATGAACCCACCATGATGTGGATCGATTGGTGGGCATGTGGAACACTCCTCACCATGCAATATGTGACTTATAAGCTTTCCCTTGCAGCCCTATTCCACATTGTTCAATGAGGGTTTCAGTCTCTGCATGGTTGGGTTCACTGTGGCCATGAGGGCTCACAGTTTCTCCCCTCTAGCTCCACTGTCTATGCATTTTTTTTAAGAGCCCTTGTTTAGGGTGAGAGTTGTATAGTCATATCTCATGAATGAGTTGATTTTTGCAAATAATCTTGCTGTGCGCGAGGATTGTATTACACAGTTGGTAGTTTCAGTGTTAAAGTCGTGGTTTTGCCACTACCTTGTCTTTCTCTTTCTCCAGTTTTCGATGTAGTTGTTAAATCGAACTCAACTACGTCCTTCTCAAGTGAATACGAGGGTTGCTGTGCTTGTGGTGTTGGTTTGACTTCTTCGTGACCTCGGTTTTCAACATTACAGGTAACACATTGTTTTTAAAAATTTGAAAGCTATAAAGAATTTATAGTTTTAGTTCTACATTCATGTTTTTAATTAAGTTTAGGTTTTCAATTTGCAGGTGATAGTTTGCATAATAATTGGAAGGAACCACTTCTCATTTGGACTGGTGTTCTGTCTACTAGTAAGCACCGGTTATAAAATGGCTCTCCCTGCTTGTACAGACTTAGGGGAAAATTTTTGCAGTTGGAAGAAGTTATGGCAACATCTTTCCCAGTATTGGGTTGTTGTTCCTCAATTTATAAGTTTTGTTTTTGTTTTTAAAACCCTTGCTTACAGCAAGGTGACTTCGGATCAATGCCATGACTTTTAATACTTTCTTCTTGTGTTAAAAAAGGATTTTACATTGTTGTATGATTTGATATAAAATCTGTTAGTTTCATTTATTAAAACCCCATGTCACGATATGGGTGCACCGGCTCAAGGCTAGTTTTTGTACACTATTTAAGTTTAAATCCTTTCGGCCTATCAATCAATACACATGGTTTTTAAAAGAAAAAGGATTTTCCTTCGAGCTCGGACTCATTTTACCTTAATGCTATTATTGTGACTCTGTGTACTTAGAGTTTTTACCTTATTCGACTGTGAAATAATAATTTACTATTTATTATTTATTTTGTATAAGGTTTTTGTTAATGGCTTTAAGACTGTCACTTAGTCATATTATAAGTTATTTTACTTGCTGGCGCAGGAATTTCGAGATAGGGTTTCCTGAATGAAACCCTTGTTTACATAAATCTTTCAATTTGTTTATTATTTAATAAGTACTGTTAATTTTTGAACTTGTTTTAATTAATGTTACAGGTGTGTTGTGAAAACTATAAGTGATATTTAACTTTCTTTTCTTTTATATATCCTTAAGGACTGTAAACAGTCTTCTCATAATCTAATTGTTTATTTATAAATATACTCCAAAATAATTGGATTGTAGCTTATGTATTTTATTTATAAAAATGATTCCTATTTTAGGGTTTCAACCCTATAGATTATATTTATAGGTACAACCTGTTGTTGAATTTAAAATAGTTCAAAATTAAATAGGTATTTAATTTTTATGTTAGTTATAATCCTATTTTTATTGTTTTTACTGAAATGTTAGCAAGAATTTTATGAGAGTTAATTGTAAACATCAATTCAGGAACTAGTCTGTTCTTGATGATTTAAAAATATTTTTCATAAAACCCTTCCTGTTTATAGTAACTATTGTCTTAGTTTAGTTAACATTATAAGTAAATGAACTTATTAATTATAGTGTATTTCTCTATTTAACTGAATGTACTAAAGTAGTTTACCTGTATCTTTTCTATTGCATTTGCAAATACTTAAAACACAAAAGAATATATTGATAACATAACATAGTTTATTCTCATGCATATTTTAACTTGAATAAAAAAGAATACTTCATTTATCTACTAAGGTATTTTATTAACATAATAATAATCCTTCTATCCGTACTAAGCTACTTCTTTTTCTAATATATTTACATACATGAGTTTATAGAACAATAACATAGATAATCAGGTTATTGTTCTTTTTGATGATAACCTACATATTGAAATAAATTACTTGATATTATAAAATGCATAACATATCTAATCATTCCAGTCTCTTATCATTTCCTTCATCTACTTTTAAATCTTTGTGTATGCTGGAGTACGGTCTGGTCCTTCTGGACATGGAAAAACATAGATTAGAATTATTTTTCATCTATTCAAATTTATTCCTTCAAAAATGTAAAAGATTGCTAACTCTAACATTTTACAACTAAATATCTAACATTCAGATAACAATCAGATTCACTTTTAACCATTTAACACAGTAAAAGCAAAGAATGTAGAACCTGATTAAGATGGACAACAACAGCATTAGGAGGATGTTCCTCCCTACCAAAATCCTAGAGAGCGCTCAAAAAACGCTTCCTTGGGATCCCCAAGCCTGTTCGTGGTCTTCTTTGCTAAGAAGTGGTGGAGCATGCAAACAATAGACTAGTCCAATGACTCAGAAAACACTCTGCACTCAGCAGTAAGATCCTTCAGCTGAAAAGCTGCACTAGATCACTTAGCAGTTAACCCCTCAAACTCTTTTCAAAATTTCCCTTTCCATTGAATTTCTCTAAAGTACATTCACCTAAATGATCACTTCTCTAGAATGAGTAGCCTTAGCTCTCTTCAATGGGATTTTTTATAAATATTTCCTACGTCTTTTGGGTTAGTTGTCATTAATTGAGCCACCTGCTCTTATCATACTTTCTTGGGGGATCATGACCCCAAATGTAGGGAGGTTGCCACCTGAAATAGTTGGAAGTGGTTTGAGGATGCTGCCACAAGTCTGTTTGCTCTACACACAGTCTCCTCCACCAATTTGACCAGTAAACACTCTTTTAACAGCTCTCCTAAGCTGTTGTCTCCACCTTTATTTATTTATAATTAAAATATTTAGAATTACATCAAATATCCTTGACTCTTATGAGTCATCAATTACAACTTAGCATAAAATTTAACATATTTTCTATAAATAAAATAAAATAAAATAATATTATTTTTGTAAAATTGGGGCATGTGACATACACACCCCCTTAGAACATAACATCGTCCTCGATGTTATTTATTCTTCATTCTTAGAATTCCCCTGGAACATAATTATATATGCATATCGCATATTACTTTCCAATTCCCAGGTGGCTTCCTCTATACTAAGGTGCTTCCATTGCACCTTCACTTATCCAATGGTGTGGTTTCGAAGTGTGATCTCCCTCTACTCGAGGATACATTCTGGTTCCACCAGAAAATCTCCTTCTGGTTCCACCTGTACATCATTCCAGTTAACAACATGAGTAGCATCATGAACATATTTATTTAAAACATAAATGTGAAAAACATTATGTACTCTTAAATTGGGTGGTAATGCTAATTGATAAGCTACTTGTCCAATCCTGGACATAATTTCAAATGGACCACAGTAACGAGATGCTAGTTTTGCACAACTCCCCAATCTCAGAGAGCACTTTTTGGGCCTCACCTTGATGAACACATGTTCACCTACTTGAAACTCCTTTGGAGTTCTTTTAAGGTCTGCTTGACTTTTCTGTTGATCCTGTGCAACTTTCAGATTACCTTGTACCTGCTTTACAATTTCTTCCATTTCCTTTAACATTTTAGGACCTAATACCAATCTATCAACCGGATTACTCGAAGAGATAGGAGTATTACATTTCCTTCCATACAAAATTTTGAAAGGACTAAATCTGGCTGATGTCTGATAATTATTATTATAAGCAAATTCTACTAGATGCAAACAATCCTCCCATTTACCTGGCTGGTCTTTCACATACATTCTTAATAAATATTCCAGTACTTGGTTTACTCTTTCAGTTTGTCCATCTGTTTGAGGATGGAACGAAGTACTAAAATTTAATGTAGTGTTTAATCCTTTAAACAGAGACTTCCAAAATTTTCCTGTAAATTTAGGATATCTATCTGAGATTATGACTTTCGGTATTCCATGCAATCGAAAAAACTATTTTAGAAAGATATCAGCTATGTTTGCAGCTTTATATATAGTTTTAATAGGTATAAAGTGAGCTTCTTTACTTAACTTATTGACTACTACCATGATAGAATCATTTAAATTCTGATTTCTAGGCAGTCCAGTAACAAAATCGAGACCGATTATCTCCCATTTCCAGCTAGGAATGGGTAATGGCTGAAGTAATCCAGCTGGGTGTTGATGTTTAGTTTTCACCTGTTGACATTCAAAACACCTAGCGATATATTCTTCTACTTTAGTGTTCATATTTGGCCAAAAATATTCTTTTCTTAACATAGTTATAGTCTTTTGATAGCCTAGATGACCCGAGTATGGAGTTTTGTGGAATTCATCCAAAATTAACAGCTTGACTTTAGGTACGTTAGGTACATACATTCTATCTTTATACAGTAAAAATTCTTTGGCATTCAAACTGTACCCTTTAATTAAGCTTTCTGTTGGATTTTCTTTACTTTTAGCATGTAAATTTTGGTAAATTTCATCTTGTTCTAATCCTTCTTCAATCCATTCATCCAAATCTGTAGTACAAGTGCTGATAACTACTGCAAAATTCAGCCTTGCATTCCTACTTAATGCATCAGCAACTTTATTTTCTTTACCTTTAATGTGGTGAATTTCGAAATCATACTCACATAGAAAAGCTAGCCACCTACCTTGTCTGGTATTTAGATTAGGATGATCTAACATATACTTTAATCCTTTATTATCAGTCATTAAAATAAATTTTCTACCTATTAGGTGATGTCGCCACATCTTTAGAGCATGTATAACAGTTGTTAATTCTAGATCATAAGTTGCATAATTATTTTCATGAATTTTTAATTTTCTTGACTCATAGGAAATAACATGCCCTTCTTGAGTTAGGACACCACCTAAGACATTATTTGGATCAACTATTCTTAAAATAGGTGCGCTGGTTAATAAAGTTTTTAATTTTTTAAAGCTTTCCTCACATTTCTGGTTCTAATCAAACTTCTTTCCTTTCTTCTCCAAGGAAGTTATTAGATTCGTGATCCTCAAAAACCTTCAATGAACCTCCAGTAATAACCGATAATTCCAATGAAGGATTGAACATCAGTTACATCCTTAGGAACTGGCCAATCTTCGATTTCCCTTATCTTTTCAGGATCTACTGAAATCTCTTCCTTGGTAACCACATGACCTAAGTACTGAATTTTATCCTTGAAGAAATCGTATTTACTAAACTTTGCAAAGAGTTGATGATCTCGTAACTCTTGCAAAACAATTTTTAAATGTTCTTTATGTTCTTCTTCAGTTTTTGAATAGATCAATATATCGTCGATGAACATGACTACAAACTTATCTAGATACTTATGCATAAAATTGTTCATTAAACACATAAAAACAACCGGGGCATTAGTAAGCCCGAATGGCATAACAACAAACTCGGAATGGCCATATCAAGTTCTAAAAGCTGTCTTAAAGATGTCTTCATCTTTAATCCTAACTTGATGATATCCAGACCTTAAATATATTTTCGAGAACACTGTGGCTCCATGTAGTTGATCAAACAGATCATCTATGCATGGAAATGGGTATCAATTTTTAATGGTCATCTTATTCAACTGACGGTAATCTATGCATTAGAGGAAATTTGGGGTCTAAAATGGGCCTTATAAGAAAACGTGCCAAAATAAGTTTTTGTGAGTTGGAATTCAAGAACCAATAGAATTTCAATAAAATAAGTCAACCATAATGGTTGAATTGACATATTTGTCATTGAAAAAAACTACTTTTTTTGTTCGTATTTTTGACATATCTCATTGTGTTTTTACTCAAATTTTGATTGGGAGAGCTTGTTGGATGCGGAATTTGATTTCGCATCCAACGATTACCCACACTGCATACTTTTGATGGACCCTGCTACCCCAAAAACAAGAAATACCTGAAAAAACGTGATGATGATGTCATCATCACATTTTTTCAGGTATTTCTTGTTTTTGGAGTAGCGGGGTCCATAAAAAGTATGCAGTGTGGGTACTCATTGGATTTGAAATCAAATTCCACATCCAACGAGCTTTCCTGATCGAAATTTGAGTAAAAACACAGGGAGATATGTTGAAAATATGAACACAAAATGTAGTTTTTTTCTTTCTTCCTCCAAAATTAATCAATATTATTTTATTATTTTAACTATGATTTTATTATTTTCCTTAGGAGGCCCATTTTAGACCCCAAAATTCCTCTAATGCAAAGTCGCATGGTTACGTTCTTTTCTTAACGAAGATGATAGGTGCCCCCCTGGGAGACACACTAGGTCAAATATACTTTTTATCAATTAGTTCTTTTAATTGATACTTTAATTCATTAAGTTCAAGTATGTTCATTCAATAAGGGGCCTTTGATTTAGGTACCGCACCAGGTACCAGCTCAATGGTGAAATCCAATTCCCTTTTTGAAGGTATTTCTGAAATTTCTTCAGGGAATACATCAAGATATTCTCTTAAGACTAGTATGTCATCCAATTTTAATTTATTTGTCTTATTTAGATTCTCCTCATCAATTATTGTTACTGCATAATATTTACAACCCTTCCTAACAGCTCTCTTAAACTATAGAGCCGAAATATGCCTTATAGTGGTTTTTCTAGGGATTCCTTTTACACTTACTGGTTTTCCATCACTGTTTAAACATGTGAAGGTTTTATCATAACAATTTAAAATTACCCTATGTTGTTCTGACCAATCCATACTGATCAGTAAATCATAAGAACCAAGCAGTAATATATTAAGCTTCACAACAGTTTCAAAATGATCCATAACTACTATGCATTCTTTTACAAAACAAGTTACCTTTCTTTTAGCAGCAGTGGCTAACTGAACTAACCAAGAATTTTCAAATTTTTCAACAGCAAACTTACATTTTTCTACCATTTTAGGTGAAATATAACTGAGACTAGCTCCTGGATCAATCAAAATAGTTATATGGGTTTGATTTATCATACCTTCTACTTCCACCATGGAAGTTTGATATTCTACTTGTCGATTCTCCAAGGCTGCATTGATTCTGGGCATAGTCCTCACTAATTCTCCAATAGTAATCTCCTCATGTATGGTATGAATATTACTGACAGTATTTTTCTGATTAGGACAGACTGATGCATAGTGTGGGCCATTACACTCCCATCACTTTATAGGTTCTTTGTGCTTAAAGTTCTTGGTGTAATTACCATGGTTATTAGCAAATTCTTTACCCTGAGAGTTATTCTAATTGCTTGGTGAATTATTCTTATTTCCATGGAAATTTTTGTTAGGAAAATTTCTGGCCTTATTGTTCTTAGAATTTCTGTTGGGCACAAATTCTTTCTTATTTTGATCATACTGATTATTATTCTTCTTGGCCTTCCAGGTGGACATGCTTTTCTTCTTCCGATTCTGTTCATAATAGAAGTTGGATTTCATCATGGCTTCTTCCAAAGTCTTTGGATTGTCATACTCAATCATGTCCTTAATATGATAAGGCAGACAATTGAGGAATCATTGTACCTTTGGTTTCTCATCTACAAGGTATGGCACATACCTAAGTAGACTTAAAAACTTGTTGTTAAGATCTTTCATTGTCATTGATCCTAATTTAAGCTCATAAAATTCTTTTTCTCTCTCTTCATAGTATTGCTCAGACAAAAATTTCTTTTTAAAATACCTCTTGAAAGTACTCCAATTTACATTCTTCTCTTTAATTCCTTTAACTCTCTTCAATTCCTGCCACCAAATGTCAGTCTTTCCTGAGAGATGTAGATAGCCATTCTAGCCTTTAATTGGTTAGAATAGTTATATACCTAGAAGTACTTCTTCATCCCAGATAACAAGGATTTCGCTTCCTCCCCCTTCTCAGCCTCTCTATTGAATGTTGGTGGTTTTATCTTTTTGAATTCCCTAGAAATTTCCTCATAAGGTTTGTATTTCCTTTTTTTAGTGTAATGGTTGTCATCACTACTATCACTAGTAGAATGGAAATTTTGTTGTTCACCAAACAACTCTGAAGATGAACAACTTTCATTTTTAGTGTGTTTCATCTTTTTAATTTTATGATGATGACTTGTATCTTCTGATTTAGTTCTTCTACTCCTAACCTCAATTTGAAACCTTTATGTTAGGATCTGATTTAGCTCCTCCTGAGCCCTCAGAATCCTTTCATTCTCTCGTTTTATAGATTCCATTTCAGATTTTAGGTCTTTTACTATTTGTAACAGTTCTGAGGAATTGGTAGTTAAATATTCGGGTATAGGATCTCTTGGTAAGTTTTCTAGTTTAGTAAATGAAGATTCCTCCTCTGTATATTCTTCTAGCTTTTCCATACCTATTTGTTAAACTTCAGAAACAATTTCTCTGTTGAATGACATTTAAAAGAAAATACATCAGCATAATAATTCAATTTACTGTTTCATAAAAGCTAGTTGGGCTTCATCAAGGCTTAGTGTTTGAACCTTGTGCTCTGATACCACATGTCAAAACCCCAAATTTTCACAAAAATTTAAAATTTTGAGATAACATAAAATGTTTACAATTGCAGTTAGATAACTGCTAGCAGCTAATAGAAGAAATGAAACAGAAAAATAAAACCAACCATTAACTTTAACCCATATATATTAATGTTGTTTTAATTTTGATATGTGATGTAAGTAATTTGCATTCGAATATTTAGCTATACTGATGGTTTGAATGTCAAGTAGGTGAGGAGTCATTTTCTAGTTGGGGCTCACTTAGCAATTGCTAATGTATCTAGATTTCTGGATCTTTACAGGCTTGACAGGTAAATTTTGACCTATTAAAATTTTATTAAGGCATTAAACCAGATATATTTCTTTTAGCTTAAAAGTACTGCTAGAGTAAAGGTTTGCTTAGAAGAATCAAGTCCTACAAGGTAAATTAATGTTTCTTTTACTTGATTCACAAATATGATATTACTTAATCTTTGTGCCGAAGGGTTATTAATGTCTCCCTACTATTTGTCTCTTAACAGATAGATCTTTAAGATAAATAAAACCTCCTTCTAACTTTACTTTAAGTGATTTCCAATTCTTAATAGAGCTCATGGTTTTGTATCATAACTCTTTTTCTGACATAAGAGTTTATTGCTCTTATTATTTTAATATTTAAAACTGCTACTTATCATTATAAAAATAGACCTAAGTCTTTGAGAACATAATCCTATTGTATACTTTTCAGGCCTGTTTCAATTAGGACTCAAAATGGTAAATTTATCAGCTTAACATTGCTTGTAATTTATAAGGTATCCTCTACATAAAAATCATTAAGATTGTGACTGGAAATCCCATTTTCTTCATGACCAACATAATGCGACAACTTCACATTACCCTACTATTTACTTTTATGTAAATAAGATGCAATAAAATCCTAGAGAGTTTACTATTCTAAACTCCAAATTCAAACTTAACCTTGATTCGATACATCTTAGAGCTTGGTAGAAAATATGGAGCCCAAATATTATGTGTTTATAAGATATTTATCCTACATCCAGTACTTTAGGTCATTTAAAAGTGTAGGAGCTATTTAAGTGTATATATGTTACCCATATCTATAGACACTTTATTGATTTAAGTCTAGTTCTCATAACTTAGACAATCATAGTTCATGATTATAAGAACCAGTCAATAAGGCATTTACAATCTTGTTCAAGCTTCTACTATCCTCTTAATTTTTTTCTTTTGAGTTTGATTAAGAAGGTTTATAATATCTTTTACAAAACTAGGCATCAATTTCATAAATAAAAAGGTTCTTACCAAGAATGGTTTCATGGTTTAAACATTAGGTTAAATGATAGCACAAATCTTGCTAATTATGAAGACTTGACTTCGTTGTGACAATAATATGATATTGACTTTATGTATAAGATACATTATCATTATGTGCAATGATATAAATAATTAACAATTATTTGCTCCGAAATAATACAGTTAAGACTATACAAATGAACCCACCGTGATGTGGATCAATTGGTGGGCACGTGGAACTCTCCTCGCCATGCAATACATGACTTATAAGATTTACCTTGCAACCCTAGTCCACTTTGTTCAGTGAGGGTTTTGGTCTCTGCATGGTTGGGTTCACTGCGGCCATGAGGGCTCACAGTTGCTCGCCTCCAACTCCACTCTCTGTGCATTTTTTTTTGAAGAGCTGTTGTTTAGGGTGAGAGTTGTAAAGTCATAGCTCATGAATGAGTTGATTTTTGCAAACAATCTTGATATGCGTGAGGATTGTATTACACAATTGGTAGTTTCAGTGTTGAAATTGTGGTTTGGCCACTGCATTGTCTTACTCTTGCTCCAGTTGTTGATGTAGTTGTTAACTTGAAATCAGATGCCTCCTTCTCATGTGAATACAATGGTTGCTATGCTCATGGTGTTGGTTTTCCTTCTTCGTGACCTCATTTTTCAACATTACAGGTAACACATCATTTTTAAAAAGTTGAAAGCTCTAAAGAATTTATAGTTTCAGTTCTACATTCATGTTTTTAATTAAGTTTAGGTTTTCAATTTGTAGGTGATATTTCACATAACAATTAGAAGGAACCACATCTCATCTGGTTCATCGTTCAGTCTACTGGTAAGCCCGGGTTATAAAATGGCTCTCCCTACTTGTACAGACTTAGGGGAAAATGTTTGCAGTTGGAAGAAGTTACGGAAAGGTCTTTCCCAGTCTTCGGTTGTTGTTCCTCAGTTTATAAGTTTTGTTTTTTCTTTTAAAACCGTTGCTTGCAACAGGGTGACTCCGGCTCAATTCCGTGACTTGTAATACTTTCTTCTTGTGTTAAAAAAAGGATTTTACATTTTTGTATGATTTGATATAAAATATGTTAGTTTCGTTTATTAAAACCCCATGTCATGATATGGGTGCATCGACTCAGAGCTGGTTTTTGTACACTATTTAAGTTTAAATGCTTCCGCCTGTCAAGTAATACATAGGGTTTTTAAAAGCAAAAGGATTTTCCTTTGAGCTCAAACTCATTTTACCTTAATGCTATTATTGTGACTCTGTGTACTTAGGGTTTTTACCCTATTTGACTGTGAAATAATAATTTACTGTTTATTATTTATTTTGTATTAGGTTTTTGTTAATGGCTTTAATAATGTCAATCAATCATATTATAAGTTGTTTTACTGGGTGGCTCAGGAATTTCGAGCTAGGTTTTCCTGAATGAAACCCTCATTTACATAAATCTTTCAATTTGTCTATTATTTAATAAGTACTGTTAATTGTTGAACTTGTTTTAATTAATGTTACAGGTGTGTTGTGAAAACTCTAAGTGATATTTAATTGTCTGTTATTTTATCTATCCTTAAGGACTGTAAACAGTCTTCTCATAATCTAATTATTTATTTATAAATATACTCCAAAATAATTGGATTTTAGCTTATGTATTTTATTTATAAAAATGATTTCTAGTTTAGGGTTTCGACCCTGTAGATTATTTTTATAGGTACAACTTGTTGCTGAATTTAAAATAGTTCTTTCTTAAATAGGTATTTAATTTTTATGTGAGTTATAATCCTATTCTTATTTCTTTTACTGAAATTTTAGCAAGAATTTTATTAGAGTTAATTTTAAACATCAATTCAGTAACTAGTCTGTTCTTGATAATTTAAAAATATTTTTCATAAAACCCTTCCTGTTTATAGTAACTATTGTCTTAGTTTAGTTAACATTATAAGTAAATGAACTAAGTAATTATAGTTTATTTCTCTGTTTAACTGAATGTACTAAAGTATTTTACCTGTATCTTTTCTACTGCATTTGCAAATAGTTAAAACACAAAGGAATATATTGATAACATAACACAGTTTATTCTCATGCATATTTTAACTTGAATAAAAAAGAATACTTCATTTATCTACTAAGGTATTTTCTTAACATAATAATAATCCTTCTATTTGTACTAAGCTACTGCTTTTTCTAATATATTTACGTACATCAGTTTGTAGAACAATAACATAGATAATCAGGTTATTGTTCTTTTTGATGATAACCTACATACTGAAATAAATTACTTGCTATTATAAAATACATAACATACATAATCATTCTAGTATCTTATCATTTCCTTCATCTACTTTTAAATACTATGTCTGTGCTGGAGTACAGTCGGCTCCTTCCAGACGTGGAAAAACACAGATTAGAATTATTTTTCATCTATTCAGATTCATTCCTTCAAAAATCTAAAAGATTAATAACTCTAACATTTTACAACTAAATATTTAACATTCAGATAACAATCAAATTCACTTTTAACCATCTAACACAGTAAAACTAAAGAATGTAGAACCTGATTAAGATGGACAACAATAGTGTTAGAAGGTCGTTCCTCCCTACCAAACTCCTATAGAGCACTCAAACAATGCTTCCTCAGGACCCCCGAGCATGTTATTGGTCTTCTTGGCTGAGAATTGGTGGAGCATGAAAACAATAGACTAGTCCAATGACTCAAAAAACACTATGCACTCAGGAGTAAGATCCTTCAGCTGAAAAGTTGCACTAGATCACTTAGCAGTTAACCCCTCAAACTCTTTCCACAAATTCCCTTTCCATTGAATTTCTCTGAAGTACATTCACCTAAATGATCACTTCTCTAGAATGAGCAGCCTCGGCTCTCTTCAATGGGCATTTTTATAAATATTGCCTAGGTCTTTTGGGTCAGTTGTCATTAGTTGAGCCACCTACTCTTATCCCAATTTCTTGGGGGATCATGACCCCAAATGTAGGGAGGTTGCCACCTGCAATAGTTGGAAGTGGTTTGAGGATGCTACCACATGTCTATTTGCTCTCCACCCAGTCTCCTCCACCAATTTGACCAGTAAACACTCTTTTAACAGCTCTCCTAAGCTGTTGTCTCCACCTTTATTTATTTATAATTAAAATATTTAGAATTACATGAAATATCCTTGACTCTGCTAAGTCATCAATTACAACTTAGCATAAAATTTAACATATTATCTTTAAATAAAATCAAATAAAATAATATTGTTTTTGAAAAATTGGGGCATGTGACAATGACGCTGAGTGAGCCTTAAAATTTACCAATTTACACTAAGTACAAACAAATCGGCAGTATTTGAGGAAAAAAGTCCCTGACTACTTCAATAGTGGGAAGTACTTTGGCTCTACCTAGAAACTCATTGTGAGGAGTACCACAGGAACCCCAAAGTAGCTAATCACTGAGAGGAATTTCCAAGCGAAACGAGAAACGACCCCTTCCAATTGAGTAGAAACAACTAGGAGGAACAAGCCAAACGCTGTCTTCTGGTAGTATTGGTGGCCGAGTGACCACCTACAGCCAATAGGAAGCCTTTGAAACTGGGTTCCAAACATCATTACCACCATTTTCATACATAAAATCGAACACAATTGATCCTCCACACTCTTCCTCATGACTAAGAGGTGAATCACCACCATTTGGAACACTCAATCGACACCATCGAAACTATTCTCAGTGATCTCCCACACCATTAGAAGGCCACATAGCCTCTGATTCTGATTCAGACCCATATTATTCTGAACTAGACCTCCACACCGCACCATCAAGCCCTATGGCTGGTGCAAATTTAGATCCATTTTCCATCTTAACCTTAGCAAGTGGACCCATGTCCACACCACAACCTATAAGCACAGTCATGTAGACTATCATTAGTCAGCTGCCACTACCCATAGTGACCAGCCAATATGGCCCACTGGAAACACATGGGGGAAGTGTCCCCTCCACACACACTGCCCCTCCTGCCACACAGGGTAGTAGTGGACCATCCACTTACATTTCCTGTACTATCATGCATGGGGGAAATGTCCCTTCCACCCACACTATCCCTCCCACAACACTTGGGGGCATTGGCCCATCCGTAATGGTGCCACCATAAGTACCCCCAGCTGTGTAGATGCATTATGCACCTGCAAACCCCACCACCATTGCAGCCCCATCCCACATCAAACTGGGGTCAAATATGCCATTCATGGCTCGTCTTAACTTGCCTGATTTGGCTAGATTAACAAATGACCCCATTCTCCATCAGACTTTTTGGCCTCCAATGCCAACTAAGATTCCATCAGGCATCCCCAAGTTTGAAGGCAAAGCAAGGGAATGTCCCCAAAACCACATAATGACATTCCATCTATGGTGCTCATCCAACAGCATCATAGATGACTCCATCAGGATGAGGCTATTCCAACGCACCCTTACAGGTGCTACGGCCAAATGGTACATTGAGCTACCACAAGCCAAGTACCCAGACTTGAACTCCCTAGCCTTCATATTCCTACAGTATTTCCAACTCCCCGTTAGATATGATGAGGGGGTGGAGATCCTATTATCCTACCATCAAAACACTGCCACTCATATAAATGACCATATCCATGAATGGTGGCGACATCGTAGCCTATGCAAAATCCAACTCGACAGAATCTTCTTGGATTGGTTCCTTAAGACCTTGCTCCTTCCCATAGCAAAGGACGTCGCATTCGAACGTCCCAAATCCAAAGAAGAGGCCATACTGAAGGCCCAATAGCTTGACCTTATCTATGCTCAGTCTGGATACCTATACACCGTCATTCCATATGCCCCCCGTCCGAGTACCTCATACTGTGATGCACCGGGGGAATCCCATGCTATGGACAACATCATAGGATTGGCCTCCCAATAGCCATAGCCTCGATCAACACCACCTACCATTACACCAAAACCAAGTAACACTTCTAATGTTTCTTACCAAAACCAAGCCCCGGACTATGCAAGAATGATGTCCCAGTCTGGAGCAACAACTTCCTACGGACAGCCTGTGCCACCGCAGTAGGCTCAGGCCATGGCTTGGACAACATAGTAGTATGTGGGGCAAATTCCCACATTTGTAGCACCACCACCCCCACAAATATACTATGCACCACCAGTGCAACTGGTTCAAGCCCCCACCCTTGCTCCACCCGCTCCATTGGGACAAGTGTTCGCACAACAAAATCGTCCCAACCAGCCTGCCCCCAACAATCAACAAGGGAAAGCTCAGAATAACTGGCCCCGTAACCAAGGAAATAACCAACCGTAGGGAGGTGGTCAACAACTGAACCCTCCCAACAATGTTGCAACAAATTGGCCAGCCCAAAACCCCCCATGATAGAATGCACCAAGACACAATGCCCTGTTGCACACGAACCAACCATGCACACTCTGTGATGTTTATGGGCACTACACATTTGAGTGTCCCCTCATGGCTCGTGCAAATCAGGCCATTCAAAATGAGGCCCAACAGGCCACCAATGCTGCAAATCATGCCCAACCCAACCCAGCACCACAAGGACCTCCTCCTATGGTGCTTCAAAACCCACTCCCTATCCAAGGGTTGGTGTAAATTGCACCTCCTCCCTAACCCAATCCCAACGCTTCGAGGGCACCTCCCATGGCTGAAACAGGTGTTCACCACCTATTAGCCATGACAACGGAAGAGATCAACTTGCAAACCCGATGGAATCAGTACGGTACCACCATTGAACCTGCTGACACATCAGCAGCATCAACATCCAAAATGGTCAATCTACCTCTTCAGTTACCCCCATTCTCATGCCCCTCATATGTAGAATTTCCAATAATGCCATGACTAGAGCTGTAGTTAGCAATAGCATTATGGATGTTTTGGCCCAAATGCCAACCGCCATGTCTGCGCTTGAGGTACTTAAAATGTGCCCAATGCAGTGGAAATCCTTACTAGCCTCCCATCCGGCAATAGAACCCTCCAACTCCAAGTTGATCACATTTAACACAGAGAATGAAGAACCGTGCATGCTATCAACCATCGCTTTTCAAATCCTGGTGTCCATTTGGAATTCGGTTGTGCATCGGTGCATAGTGGATGAGGGGGCATCCATGTGCGTTATGTCCACCCTAGTTTGGCAGAAACTTGGATCACCAATTATACAACCATCCTCCACAACTCTGCGGGATTATGATGGACACCCTACTAAAACCCAAGGAATCCTCCCCCATGTCCCCATCACATTGGTCGAGAAGACAGTGTCAATCAACATAGAGGTCGTCAATGCTCAACTAGACTATAACCTTCTCCTCGGAAGAAGTTTTATGTACACCATGAGAGCGGTCGCATCAACTATCTTGTGTCTCATGATATTCCCTCATGAAGGGAAGATTATGATGGTTGATCAACTCACTTATCATGATCCGCAAGGGTTAACGGCACCCGCCAATGTTATCCCTACCATCACCACCATTGAGCCACAAGGGATGACTACACACGCTAATGTCATCCCTGCAATCAACACTACGGTTGAAAACACACCAGCCTCCCCATTCTTGAATGTGGGCCCTGGGTTGTTTTTCAATCCCACCATGATGGCTCCTTTCCCCTTCGTGTCACCGCCACTGACACAAAATGAGACTACGTACTTGTGCATGGTCTCATTCAACACCGATGCACCCAAACAACAACTGCAACCATAGCCCCAACCACAACCATAACATCGTCCGCAACTGCAACATCACCTGTAGCCGCAACATCACCTGTAGCAGGAGCATTATGTGCAGCTGCAACCACAACCGCATCCCCACATGCAACCATTACTGAGTTATCTGGGATCATCTCTAGTCCATACGATTCCCTTCCTCTTCCCCCCACCTAGTGTCATGAGCAGGCTGGTAATGGCCACCTTAAGCCTACCCAACTTTACATTAGGAATTTTGGTGTGGTATCTTGATCCACCGACTCAACCAGCAATGCCCCAGGTTGTTTTAACCCCAGTGTAACCCATCATGGTCAAGTCTCACCCTCCACCTAGTCCGCAAAATCCAACCACTACACCCGCACCCACACTGCCCCACCCAAAAAAGGCCAGGGGCAAGAATGTGAAAGCCGCTGTAGAACCATGACAAGTCCTACCTTACGCCATCTATGAGCAGCACGGCCATCCAACTCAGAGTTTCCCTAAAATCCCAATGATTTATGCACATTTAGATTCCATGGATACAAATGAAAACATCCGCGTGGTTGAACTCCCAACCGCGCCGATAGTTAGAAACAAGGCATTGAGAACAAACCATGCTTGCACCCTCTGTGGTTTGTATGGACATTACTCTCACCATTGTCAATACTTGCCCAACTTTTGAATGGCTCTAGCTAACCTCCATCAACATTCCCTTGAGTCTAAAATCACCTTGATCGAAGAAGTGCACCCCCTACCTCCTTCCTCAGACACCATGTCCGTTTACTTAATGTCCAGTTCTACAGACCCTCTTGTCTCCACCATCACCGACGGTCCATTAGACCTGTCTCTTTCATTGTTTCCCCAACCACAGCCGCAACCTCAGTTACCAGGGAAATATTGGGGTTCATTCCCGATTAGCATGATCCTTTTCCTTTTCCTTTTCCTACCATCCAGGATCATGAGTAAGTCTACCTTGGAAACCCTCAATCTACAGGATTTCACACTGGGAGATCTTGTGCGGTACCTTAAACCACCTACCATACCTCTGAGGCCCCAAGATGTGTTGACTCATGTCTAGCCAATTGAGATGATGTTGCACCTACCTCCAGGTCCATCAAAGACTCCTCATGTCTCTAGGCCTTCCCCTCTTCCTCCAACAGAGACTGGGGGCAAGGAAACCAAAGCCACAACCAATACCATTTTCATGATATCTAGCACCAGTTTCCCTTTTGCCTTGTCAGTTGTGGAAGATCCACCTAATCTATCCTAGAACCATTTACGCGATGACGGAGATATATGTAAGACCGCCTTTGGTTTTACCCCATTCGCTTTAAACCATAGTGTGGAATCGGTTCTTCCCATAAAATACCAGATTTCGTCATCCCGCCTTGCCAATGACCTTCGCCTCAACAAGGGGACATACCTCTTTGCTAACATAGATGGTTGAATCTTGAAGAAGCCGTGCAATGGGCTCCACCTCAAGAGAGTCTATGCCTAATATAACCACTATGAGTCCCTTATAGCATAGTTTTTTTCCTTTCTTGTTTTTCAATGATTTTTAGCACAAGTCAGGGGCAACACCATCAGCTGCTAATAAAAATTCACCCGGAACCAGTTCGAGACACCTCTCACACCTCCGGGCTCAAATTTCCATCTGCTTATGAGACCATTGTCTCATGTTTAACAAACAAATTTTGGGACCGCTCCCTGAAAGTTACCTTAATTTACAAGCCACGTCATGGCGATGTAAGTGTCTGCAGACCTATACTTGTATCACACTTCCTAATCACTACTCATGCGAGTTTTCGGGCCACCTCCCATTAAGGAATGTAATTTTTAGTTTTTGTTTTGTATTTTTAACACATAGTTGTCTTTTCTATTTCACTGCACCTTGCATGGACCTCTGGACCACTGTCCACAAAATGATTTCTTTTTCTTGCATGTATTTGGCATATAAGTGCCTGGGACTTGCACTCACATCACATGTATTCAAGTTAGTTCACCGTAACACACACACACACTCTCCTAACCTCTGTTTGAGAGCCACCTCGGTTTGCATGCCTCGTCCACACCAACTCATGATCCTCTGTTGTGATCTATCCCACGCATGTATTGGTATGTTTGAGAGCCTTCTGCTCCATCCATACTGTGCGGATGACCTTTGGACCTCCGTCCACCGTCCCGATATGGGGCACCACCTGTGCCACCACAATTGGTTGACCATATTGGAGTTTCGTTTAAGCTCTTTTCTGACTCCTTAAAACAATGAAAAGATAGTTGAGTGCAGCTACTTCCTTTCCCACTCGCTAAAGTATAGGAAAGGGAGTCTACATCGTCTCATTTACCTCCTTTTGCGGACCATGTATACCATCAATTGAAAAGGACCTCCTTGGCACACTCAAGCCAAGACCATTCCCCTCTGCATACTTTTATGCTTTCTTAGGAAGAGGGGCAGTACCTTATGAAAAAGCTCACTACCGATTGTCATTAAGCTCTTTTCCAGCTGTCTCATCAAGAAAATATTGCCGAGAAAACTTGGTTTCATTCATGCTCGTAAAAGTATCAAAATGACCGTCCAGTCAGTATAGGTTTAACCTTTTCTGGCCTGATTAGACTACCAATGGTAAAGAAGTCTCTCATCCCCTACAGGATGGGCAAGCTCTCCTATGTATAATTTTATTCTTTTTTCAGGCATAAGAGATTACCAATGAAAATTATCCCCCACTAGAGTCTTCTTCATGCTTTCAGACTCTCTAAAATTTAAAGCACCATCAAGCATTTACCTTCTTGGGCTCACCAAAAATCCATGAGATCATACCATAACAGTGTCCCTAGACACCACCCCACAGAAAATAGTTTAGTAGCATTCCCACATTGTTTCACCTTTGTTCAAAGTACTCTATAATGATTCTTCCTTAGATCCTGTCAATTTCAAAAGTGTCTACCTCCTCCAAGCATTTCCCATCTGCAGTGACATTCCCGGTATTATAGCTATGATCCCATTCCCATGAGTCAAGTTTCATTTGCTGCCTGGTCCACCCTGCCGTTATACTCTGAACAAAGGAATTTTGAGTCCACTACACTCCCCCTTCCCCTATTCAGTTATTTCCCTCCCCCTCTCCCCTCCCATTCAATGGGTCAGTGCACAGATTGTCTCACACCTTTCGGTTATCTCCCTTGCGCTCCTGGTCAAGGAAACATCATTGCCTTGACTAGGGGTAGGTCTCCCTTTATCGATGACAACACATATATTCCAGAGGATAGAACCAAAGGTTCTCATATCCTAGTTTCATTAACCTCATTGATGAGTTCCTTGGACCACTTGAGAGGAGTCCTTAGTGCCTCTCGGGATGGTTGTTTCTCACGTGCTCGACTCCAACTACATCGTCGCACCATTGAGATTCGTATAGAGTTTGGTCCACACAGTACTTGGTCGAAGACCCCGGATGTCACCTGAATCTAGCACATTGATGAGTCTACTCGAGGGACCTAAACATGTTATGTCCCTTGTGATTTCTGGGTTGCGTTGGAGACAGTGTTCAGAAGCCCTAGTAGTTCTTTGATGTACCTTTATGATTGATGCAGAATACTTGTACCACAAAGACTCTGGTTCTCAATCAGTGAGTCCATATAGATATGTATCATTCCAGATCCAACAGATCATTAGTCATGAATATATAGCATTCCATGAGAATGCCATGGGTCCAATGTACCATATTAGCATTGTATTCAGCGTCACATGGAGGAAACCATTATTGTAACATCAGTTGTATATGATCTACTCTTGTATTTGAGAGCATAGATCAAATTATTCTTTTGACATTGTCACGAGCAAGGGGATTTCTGCTTCGTCCATATACATGTCACACATTATTTGTATCTCACCCATTGATGCGAACCATATTAATAGAAAAACCAAAAGCCACCTTGCCCCAGCCCTGGAAGCACCACCTCTACATAGCAAATCCTATGATGTTTGTCGGCCATACATTGAGCTCCTGCCCTCACACATCAGGGGGCAATATGTTAACCCAAAAATCCCCCACTCAGCTCTCAATGGCCTACACCACCCAAGGAAACCATCTCACAACCCTCATATCACTCCATTATAGCCTCACACCCTCAAAATAGCCTAAGGATGAAGAAAAGAGCTTAAAAACCCCAAAAAGGAGCCCAAAATACTCTCCTAGGAGCTAAATCCCCCAAAAAGGGGCTAAAACCCAAAAAGGAGCTAAAGTTAGGGAAAAAGGGGCTAAAATTCCAAAAAAGGAGCTAAATCCCTGACTAAGGGCTTAAAACCCTAAAACCCCCAAAAAGCTAGAAAAGGAGGGTGGGGGGTCACTCTCAAAACACTTCTCCCTTGCATACCGTTATGCTTCCCATGGATTCCTTGAGAGCTTTTCCTCTCAAGCCACCCACACTCCCTCTCCTCCATTTCCATTGAGCCATTGCTCCCCCATCCAAGAGAGGTGCTTCCACAAGCTAGGGCATGGTGGNAATGAGAATGTATAACCATGTTTCATGTTTTGTTTCTTTACTTCTTAGTTTTCTTTGCTTTCTAACCCATGTTTCATTCGCAGGTTTATGTTTAACATTGTTTTGCAGGTATTTCAGTTTATTGTGGCTTAGGATTTGTTTGCAGGTCTATGGAAGTGGAACCCTAACTTGTGTTTGCAGAGGGGTTCACCACTTCTCCATTCTCTTCTTTCTGTTCTTAGTTTAGTGTCTATCCATTTACATTACATTTTTATTTTCAGCATTTATCCACGCAGGAACCTACCCTTCTGTCCTATAGACAGAAGGGAGCCATTTCTACCCTTGAGCAAGGATAAATCCCTGCTATAGTCCCCTCATAGGCGATGAAGTCATAGGAACCTTTTGATAATACACGTTTGACCGCGTAAGGCCCATGCCACATAGGGTTAAACTTTCCTGCCCCCAAGGATTCCTTAGCTTGGTCCCACAAAAGAACCAAGTCACCTTCACTAAACCTTCTAGGATGAACAAATTTATCATACTGGACCTTAATGCGATGCTTAGTAATATCAAGAGCCACTAAAGCATCTTGACATTGCTCATCAAGTTGCTCCAAGTGGACCAAATTCTCTTCCAATGTGGAAGTCTCTGGTAAAATCTTCATGGCTAGCTTCAAAGAAGGGATTTCACACTCAATCAGTAAGATTGAATCCACCCCATGCACAAGATGATATGGAGAAAAACCAGTGGCAGTATTGACTGTGGTTTGATAAGCCCACAAATAAGGGTATAACATGATATGCCAATTTGTCTTTCTTTGTGCGATGGTTCATTGGAGAATGGACTTAAGTGACTTGTTCATTGCTTCAACCTGTCCATTCACTTCAGGATAGTAAGAAGAGGAATTATATTTCCTATACCCTAACTTCAAATACCACTCTTCCATCATCTTGTTTTGAAAGTATCTTCCATGGTCGGTGACAAGATCCCTCGGGATACCAAACTGGGTGATAATTTGGTTGAATACTAAATGCACATTCATCTCACCGTTGGATTTTATAGTGGGCATAGCCTCTACCCATTTCATGAAATAGCAAACAACCACAATAATTTGATGGTTCCCCCCAACCAAATCTGGGTTGCAATCCATAAAATTTATCCCCCACTTGGTTAAGGGAACGGTAGTGATAATCAGATGCAAAGAGGCGGGATATGAGCGCATATTCCGTGCAAACACCTGGAAAGGGAAGCACTGCTTGATTGTATTAACAAAATATTTAGATATGGACGGCCAAAAATATCTTTCTCTCAAGATCTTTTGAGTTGTAGAAATCCCAAATAAATAACCACCACATGCCCCTACATGGGAATCATTCAGAACAACTGCAGCCTCTTCGTGAGTTAGGAAATGACACAAAATGGAATCAACCCCACGACGGTACAAAGTGTTATCCAAAATGAAATAATTCTTCGCTACATGACATAGTCATCAAAGCTCATCTCATGAGAGGTGAGAAAGAACCTTCAAGGTTTTAAAGTAGAGAATAATTTCCCCATACCATGTGTCCGCAGTCGAAATGAGGAAAATGCACTCATCAACGAAAGAGTCATCATGAACCTCTCCTTCATCCATACTCAGAAAATCAGACATGAGCTCAAAAAAATCAATGACTTCTTTGACTTTGCCAAAACAAAATCAAGGTAAAATTATTGCAATATCACAATCCACTTATTATAGTTTCCCTGTATCATCCTTCTGGTGAGGATGGGTTGAAATGGATTAATGTGAGCAACAACAAAATTTTGATGAAGAAGGATATAATGAATCAAATGATGAACCGCATGGATGGTAGCTAAGGCCAACTTCTTAACATGGGTATAAAAAATATCTGCATCAATAAGGTTTCAGCTAAGATAGTATATGACATGCTCATGAAGCTCCTCATCCTCTTGAACCAATACCATACCATTTATCTCTTGAGACGCGACAACATATATCAAAAATTCACAGCTATATTCGGGTGGACTAAGCATAGGTGTCGATGTCAAGACTCTCTTCAAAGCATTGAAAGTCTCATGGGCTTACTCATCCAAGATAAATGGGGTGTCTTTCTTCAACAAACGCATGAATCCTTTAGTCAAATTGACAAAATTGACTACGAATCTTCGCAAGAAGTGCACCATACCTTGCAAACATTGAAGATGTCTAATGTTACACAGGGGAGAAAATTGAATTATTTCCCCAACCTTCAAAGGATTGATCCTTATACCCTCCTTGGAAACAATGAACCCTAGTAAGCGACCAACCTTCACACAAAATATGCACATATGAGGATTTAACCGAATTTTACAGCGGTGGCATCTTTCAAAAACCAAACGCAAATGATAAGGATGACACACCCTCATACGAGAGTGAGCAGATAAGTCATCCAAATATACTTCAGTAACCTTTTTAATATCATGAAAAGAAAAGGTCATAGCCTATTGAAACGTAGCTCTGATATTTTTAGGGTCGAAGGGCATATTCCGATATGCAAACGTACCCCAAGGACAAATGAAAGCATTCTTGTTTTGGTCCTTCAGTTTGATTTGGATCTTATTATATCCTAAAAAGCCATCCATAAAGGATAAAACTTTTATCCTAGCACACTCATCCAAAATCTCATCAATAAAAGGTGTGGGGAAATTATCCTTAGGACAGGCTCGATTCAAAACTATAAAATCAGTGCATACACGGATTGTTCCCTACTTCTTATCCACTGGAACGGGGTTTGACATCCATTCCATCAAGGGAATGGGATAGATGAAGCCATCTTTGAGAAACTTCTCTATCTCTGCCTTAATGGTGGGTGCTTTCCTAGGATTCATTGCATGCAATTGTTGTCAAACAGGTTTAGCATCAGGATAGGTTTTTATTTCATGCTTGACAATGCAAGGGTCAATTCCTGACATTTGTTCATATGACCAAGTGAAGACATCTTGAAATTCCTTAAAAATATCGGTGTATTCTCTAATCTCATTGGGGGAACAATCTGCCCCAATGTACATGTTTTCAACCTTTCCAGGAATGCAAGAAATATTGATAGGTATAGTTGGTGACAAGTTGGCCATGTTCCCTTCGGCATTCTTTCTAGGACAGCCTAATGGGACCACGGGCCTACCAATTTTCTAGCTAAATATTGCCTTATAGTCATCACACTCAATGTCCTCAAGCTTAGGGAGAAATAAAGATCTATGATGCAACTCTCCCCAAGGTTGTTCTAACCCAGACATGGCCTCGAGAATAGCCTCGTCCATAGGAAAACTATCGTCGAGGAAGTCATGTGATTGAGATGACGTAAACGCCCAAGCAGGAACTGCATAAGGGTCCTCCTCTTAAGTCCACGAAGAGGAAGGAATAGACTCTACATCTGAATCAATATTATCTTAATAATCCACCATAGTTGTAGACAACGACATGTCTATCTCAGAAGGTATAGAATATTCACTCGAATTACTCGAAGAAGGAAGAGTCCAAGGGTCCTCCATATGCGAAGTGCGAAAAGGAACTGAACTCAATGTTGTTGAATCCTTACCAAGACTAAACTCAATCATAAAAATGGGCATGGCACAACTAAAAGTTCCCATTAATGAAGGATACATGCCCACCCCAAAATTCTTATTTGTCATCTGAGAATGATCGATAAATGAGATAGAAGCTCCTGACGATGCTTTCGAACTAGAATTATCAAAGGATATCTGATCGATTGTCATAATCTTCTCATCCAAAGGAAAAAAAATGACACGTAATAGTGGAAATCCAATCACTTGCATGTTGTAAATCTAGTTCTGACCCAGTAAAATATTATAGTCGAGGGGTACATCAACCAGCTCAACCTCGATCGCAACGTTCTTTTCTCCCAATTAGACCTCAAGGGAAGGAAGTATGCCATGTGGCTGAAAGGATATTCCATCAAATGCAATCAACATGGTTCCCATCTTAGAAAATGTAGGGGAACCCAAACCCTTCCAATGTGACAAAGACATCATGGAAGCTACAGCTCCTTCATCAATCACTGTGTGCTTGATGGTGTTACTATTGTTTAGACACTCTACATGAACCAAAATGGACACATAGTAAGGAAAGAGAGGTTGTACTCCATGAGTTTCAAACTTGGTCACTGAAGGAGAGATTCCATCAGCCACCCGAAGAGAAGACAACAAGGATTTCCTTTGCTGAGGACAAGTCTGAATAACTTCTAAAGAAGACATCGTACAAGGAGTCTAGCCCAAATCCTCGACAATAGAATAGTTTTGGGCAGCTCAGGAATTATGATTGTTCCTTGAACACTTTAAGACTCCCTTAGGAATGCGAGGTGGAGCATTAGGATTATCACTAGGTTTTTCAATACACAAAGGGCTCTAAGGTGGAGGAGGTTGTTTCCCTAGGTCTGGTTGTGACGTACCATAATCCTTAGAACGTGTCACAACATTTTTGCCAGACATCATATTGATGCAACCATGGCCACTGATGGTGTCTAGTATGTTTGGAGTCCCACCAGAAGCACTACCGGGGTCTATGGTCCTCAAGTTCATATTCTTGTTTTGGGGTAAAGGATTCGTCAACACAGCCAGTCTCTGTGCGATGAAATTAGAGGAATCTTCTATATGAGGGAACAAGTGAGTGAGTTGATCATCCCCACAAAGTTTACAGGGAAATTTAAAATTATGCTTAGGTTTCTTGTCCACCCTAGCATTATTGTTTTTCTTGTCATTATTATAATTTTTATTCTTATTCCCACCCTTTTGATTGTTTTTACCTATTTTCTTATTCCGTCCAGCTTGCTAGTTCGATGATTGGACTACAAGTACATTCATCATTTGGGTAGGATGAGACGAAGCCATATATTTTCCTACCGCAGGCTGGTTAATAGACAAGTTATTCATTTGATTAGTAACCAAGCCTATAGGCTTATCACTTGCAGAGCTAATAATGCCATCGGCATGTGGCCCATGTTTAAACTTCGGGTCGAAATTGGATCTAGGTGCATTTGGTATGATCTCATACAAGAGCCTATATTAAGCATAAATCAAATCCAATTATTGAGCTCTAAAGATAGATTGTTCCTCATTCTGCACTGTGGATGTGGAAACATCCTTCGCTACGTAAGGCAATAAATACTTGAGGAACCATTTCAAAAGGAACTCTCATGGAATGAAGGCCTTAATCAATATTTTGTGTCTATGCCACTCTTGAATGTGATCATAGATATGGGTGGCTTTGTCTTGCTGAAATGTCAACAAGAGTTTAGTATCAACATCGTAACGCATGGGTAGCTGAAATTTATTGAGGAAGGTCATATCTAGGTCATTAAAAGATGTATAAGTCCCCCCAGGAAACTCTATGTACCACTTCACCATAGGCCCCATGAGGGTGTGTTGAAATAGCCTTAAATGAACCGAATCATGATTCAAGGAGTTCAAATAGTACCACAGGTGGAATGTCGTGACGTGCTCACCAGGGTCTTTTCCAGTCTTACCTTCGAACTTTGGAATGTTCAAAGGAAGCTTTGTGGGAACGACCATCCTTGCCGGATCATTTTTCAATCTCGACAAGTTAGGTAGATTTAACATTGCAAGGAAAGGAATCCTAGGCTAAGCCATTTGGTTCCATGCTCCCTGATAAGGTTGGTTCACATAGATTTGATTATTATAGAAACCATGGCCTTGGCCAGTGGGATAGTAACCTCTTCCCATTTGACCCATATAGGGTTGCATATTGTAGTTTGGAGTACCTTGAGGATAGAGTGCTACGAATCCATAGTTAGGATACTAATAAGTGGATTGACACCTGGATGCATAAGGTGTATAAGTTTTTCGATAATATGCTCCATAAGACTGTCCAGAAGAGTGTTCATAGGATGGTCCATAAGAATATCCATAAGAATTTACATAAGATGGTCTATAATATTTTACATACCTAACTGACACATGAAGAGGCACACAACCTTATGACATTACAATGCGAGCAGACGTAGGATGAACATGGCTAACGGTAGAACTCTGGCCCAAAGGACCATTGGAGTTAGGAGGAGGATGTGTCATAAAAAACAAATTTGAAGGAACTGGTGTTGAAGACGATGGAATATGGGAAGGGATGTAACTTCTTCCCACAATATTCACATGTCTAGGATCAGTCTCCTGAACATGAACAATAGTGCTAGGCCTAGGATGCATGGGTGAAGGTCCTTCCACCACAGGGATGGAAGGTGCAATATGAATAGTAATACTAGACTTCTCTTCTTGGAAAAGAATGGAAGTACCCCCAGGCATAGCACCAAGGTCAACACCTGACCTAACAATGGGTTTTGGATCAGTATTGGGAAGGTATGGCATGCCATACCTAATTTTGTTAGTGCTAGTGGGTGCATGCTGAGTCTCACCACTTGTATTATGTGACCAATACTGACGGTCTCCATTTATGTAATCTAGAAACTGTCATAACTCTTCTTGTGATGGACCAGCCACATGGTGGCTAGATCCAACCGGATTCGCATACATACTCAAAGGTTCAACCTCCCACACATGAAGTGGAGAAGTGAGACGCTCTGGGATCTCAAACCCATGATGACTCATGGTGATATTTGTGTGTGAATCAAAGTGAGAATTAGTCCACTCGGAACGTCTAGTTCTCTCTCACAAAGGAAGAGGATATGTAGAAGGAGGGAGACCTACTAAACATTGAGAACGATGGGGTGCCTCAATTGACTCCAGTATGAATCAAAAAAAAGAAAAGACTCAATCTAACTATGGAACCCTAAGAAATCTAGTGTACATAGAGCACACTCCTAAGAGAATATACAACCACAAACAAGCAAAACAATGGGAGGATATGTGAGCTCCTGAATGCAGTAAGTATGCCTCACCTAGGAGAGGCTTGAGACTCCCATACACTATAAGAAGAGGTTCATAACCAATTATAGTGGCCCCCAGATTTAACGCGTAAAAATATTATGTTGTATGACCCCTACCTGGCCAGGAAACCTACAGAATAACCTCTATAAGTACCCCCTGTGATACCTAGGTAATGAAACTGAGGTCACCCCAACATAATCAATGCTCAGGTGAGCAGTCGCAAGTGGGATCGATCGTATGGGAAAGGTAGCAAAACCCGAAGCTCTAAAGCACCAACTGGTACCTCAAAATCCCCTAGATATGAATACGATCTTGGAAATATCTTCTACGCTCATAGAAAGTGACCACAGGAAATCCCAATCACAATTGTGTGCGTTGCCTTATGCTTGACTCCTATGTAAGAGGAGCTTCCTAAGAAACACTAATTATACCAAGGATTTCTCACTCTCACTTGGAAAGACACCTAATTGTTGTGTTTAGTAGTCTTGGAGGATTGACTCATAATGAACTATTCCAAGACTCTAAATCCTAATCTTGTTTGTGAACCCTATAAAATAAAAATGTGTAGTTAATTTTAATTAAGTGTTTATTTTAATGGATGTGATTACTCAAAGGGAAATGGCCATGCAACTAATGATATTGTGACTCAACACAATAAATGTTCACACCTAACAAACAATGCCAAGTACAATTTTGTAAAATGAAAAATAGGATATGCCACTACATGAGATGCAAGTTTTTCCTTCAAATGAGAATGAAATAATTCCTAAATGAACACCTCACTACAATTCCATAAGCAAACCTAAATGCAGTACCATGTGAGTGAAAAAATGCAAGAATGCAAAATCAAAATATTTTTGTATTTTTTGAAATAAATGAGATATAAAAAGGAATAATAGACCCTACACCTCTCAGACCCTATAACCACTCACAGACAACATCCAAGAAACACACCAAGTTAAAAGAGACCTAATGCACTAATACCAAAACAAAAAGGAAGAAATGAATGACAAGAAAAAAACCTAATTAAAAATAAATCAAAAGTGGTCTCTTGTTAGAAATAGAGGCTATATATAGACACCAACAGCACCAAAGAAGACATAGCAATCATCAAAACTCACCCAGCAACACTTAATCCTCCAAATAAAGCTCAAAACAAAAGCAAACGTGACTGTATCCAGTAAACTTGCGTACATACATGGGAATTCAAGAGAAAACTGCATGTATACATGACTGTAATGCAAACACTTGGGTACATGAAGAAAAAGAGGGGAAAATGATAAGACAAGGTCAAATTACTCCTACATGACACTACTGGGAAAACATACCTCTAGAACCGACACAGAAACAGAGAAATAAAGAGCAGTCCAAGAACATTGTATACAAAAACCCCAAAGAAAAACAACTAGGAACCTCCCCAGCGGAGTCGCCAATTCTATTATGGAGATAAAAATTTTATGGCTTGGGGGTACCACAATAGACAGTATGACACCATAAATCAATCTTTTCCAATATTCAAGAGGAGTAAGAAAATCTAACACTAAGGGATATAGAATCGTACTTTATTTCGGATGGTTGAAGTAGATCCCCATTGAGCCTTTCCAATGCAATTGCAATTATAATTTTCTCTCAACAATAGCAAAAAATCAAGCATGATATATATAAATGTGTTAGAGATACTCTAGCATATATAATCAATAATGTATGAGGAATTAAATACATCCATGGATTTAATATTCATATTCAAAATGCACATGAATTGGACAAGAAAATATATTTCTATTAATAAATTAGATATACAATAGTGACAAACTCTGTCGGCACTTCTACAAACAGGAGAAACCGAGTCCTCCACCTGGGCCTCAACCACTTCAATCCTCCATATCTAGATCACAATCTCACAAAGAAAAGGAAATATTGGGAAGAACACTATGTGCTCCAAGGGATAAATTGATGCAGACTCAAGTATAAGAAAAACTGAGGCAACAATGGACTATCGTTTCCTTACTCTTCAATTTCTCCTCCTATGATGTATCTAAGGGGCTCAATATATAGCACTCCAAAGAGATAATGGAGGGTTGAATCCGAGCATTCTCAAGGAATTTGGAAGGCTAAGAGTCAAGTTATTCGGACTCATATGAGGAAAACGCCAAAAATATTTTTCTTTATGCACAAATCCTGATGTACATGGGTTTGAGGTCAAAAGCTGCATATACATGCGATTATTGCTTTAAAATTCATGTAAAGGTATAAACAGGTGATTTTTGGGGATGATATTGGAATGTAAAAGTATAATATAAGTTGATGGGGTATAAAGAGTATGCAGAGGGATAGCGAGGCCATAAATGTGTGATCAACCAGGTGTGGTAAAAACATCTATAACAGGGTGGAACATTGTAGTGACATAGCTAGTTGTGCGATAGCTTCATCTTCAATATAAGTATTCTCTGTTGTATTATTTCTGCAATGTATTTGATTATGAATGTATTGATTATGTTGAATTATTATTAAAGATTTAATTCATGAGTTTACTGTTGTTAAATGTCCCTACATTTTGCATCTGTATATGCCTTGTATTTTCCACTACATTTTGCTTATTATCATGGAGGCTAGAAGCCTAGTTACAGGGTAAAAATTTGGCTATCTTAAGGAAAAATGTTTTTTTCCACCCTTTCAAATCTGCCTACAGAAGGGGGGATTCAAAAGTCAGAAGGAGGGAAAAATGGGAAAAATGTAAAGCAAAAGTTAGATTTCCACACCCCAAGCCCGTTGTGGAAGGAGAAAGTCAGAAGGTGGAAATAGACAAAAAAAAAGGTTAAGGGAAAAAGATGTATTTTTGCATCCTGAATTCGTCCCATAGAAAGTGGAAAGTCAGAAGTTGGAAAGCAGAAAAGTGACAAGTGAGCATACCGTATTTCAATATTTTTGCTACCCAAAGTCAGAAATCGGAAATCAGAAAGTCGAAGGTCGAAAAGTGGAAAAGTGACAAGTAAGCATACCGCATTTTAGGATTTTCGCTACCCAAAGTCGAAAATCGGAAGTCAGGAAGTTGGAATTTGGATAGTGGAAGAGTGACAAGTGAGCACGCCACATTTTAGGATTTCCACTACGCCAAGTCAAAAATTGAAAGCCAAAAGGAAGAAGTCAAAAAAGTTAGTTTCAGTGCGGAAATGAATTTTTTGGTTGCAGAGTGTATTTTTCTGCTATAGAATGACTATTACAGTGGTGTTTATGCTTGATCATGAATTTTAAAGGATGAACATGACCCATGACTGTGTTTAAAGAGAAATAAATAATAAATTTTAAATTATTGATGGGGTATAAACATGACCCATGACCCATTCTCAAGGAATTTGGAAGGCTAAGAGTCAAGTTATTCGGACTCATATGAGGAAAACGCCAAAAATATTTTTCTTTATGCACAAATCCTGATGTACATGGGTTTGAGGTCAAAAGCTGCATATACATGCGATTATTGCTTTAAAATTCATGTAAAGGTATAAACAGGTGATTTTTGGGGATGATATTGGAATGTAAAAGTATAATATAAGTTGATGGGGTATAAAGAGTATGCAGAGGGATAGCGAGGCCATAAATGTGTGATCAACCAGGTGTGGTAAAAACATCTATAACAGGGTGGAACATTGTAGTGACATAGCTAGTTGTGCGATAGCTTCATCTTCAATATAAGTATTCTCTGTTGTATTATTTCTGCAATGTATTTGATTATGAATGTATTGATTATGTTGAATTATTATTAAAGATTTAATTCATGAGTTTACTATTGTTAAATGTCCCTACAATTTGCATCTGTATATGCCTTGTATTTTCCACTACATTTTGCTTATTATCATGGAGGCTAGAAGCCTAGTTACAGGGTAAAAATTTGGCTATCTTAAGGAAAAATGTTTTTTTCCACCCTTTCAAATCTGCCTACAGAACGGGGGATTCAAAAGTCAGAAGGAGGGAAAAATGGGAAAAATGTAAAGCAAAAGTTAGATTTCCACACCCCAAGCCCGTTGTGGAAGGCGAAAGTCAGAAGGTGGAAATAGACAAAACAAAAAAGGTTAAGGGAAAAAGATGTATTTTTGCATCCTGAATTCGTCCCATAGAAAGTGGAAAGTCAGAAGTTGGAAAGCAGAAAAGTGACAAGTGAGCATACCGTATTTCAAGATTTTTGCTACCCAAAGTCAGAAATCGGAAATCAGAAAGTCGAAGGTCGAAAAGTGGAAAAGTGACAAGTGAGCATACCGCATTTTAGGATTTTCGCTACCCAAAGTCGAAAATCGGAAGTCGGGAATTTGGAATTTGGATAGTGGAAGAGTGACAAGTGAGCACGCCACATTTTAGGATTTCCACTACGCCAAGTCAAAAATTGAAAGCCAAAAGGAAGAAGTCAAAAAAGTTAGTTTCAGTGCGGAAATGAATTTTTTGGTTGCAGAGTGTATTTTTCTGCTACAGAATGACTATTACAGTGGTGTTTATGCTTGATCATGAATTTTAAAGGATGAACATGACCCAAGACTGTGTTTAAAGAGAAATAAATAATAAATTTTAAATTATTGATGGGGTATAAACATGACCCATGACCCATTCTCAATGAATTTGGAAGGCTAAGAGTCAAGTTATTCGGACTCATATGAGGAAAACGCCAAAAATATTTTTCTTTATGCACAAATCCTGATGTACATGGGTTTGAGGTCAAAAGCTGCATATACATGCGATTATTGCTTTAAAATTCATGTAAAGGTATAAACAGGTGATTTTTGGGGATGATATTGGAATGTAAAAGTATAATATAAGTTGATGGGGTATAAAGAGTATGCAGAGGGATAGCGAGGCCATAAATGTGTGATCAACCAGGTGTGGTAAAAACATCTATAACAGGGTGGAACATTGTAGTGACATAGCTAGTTGTGCGATAGCTTCATCTTCAATATAAGTATTCTCTGTTGTATTATTTCTGCAATGTATTTGATTATGAATGTATTGATTATGTTGAATTATTATTAAAGATTTAATTCATGAGTTTACTGTTGTTAAATGTCCCTACATTTTGCATCTGTATATGCCTTGTATTTTCCACTACATTTTGCTTATTATCATGGAGGCTAGAAGCCTAGTTACAGGGTAAAAATTTGGCTATCTTAAGGAAAGATGTTTTTTTCCACCCTTTTGAAATCTGCCTACAGAAGGGGGGATTCAAAAGTCAGAAGGAGGGAAAAATGGGAAAAATGTAAAGCAAAAGTTATATTTCCACACCCCAAGCCCGTTGTGGAAGGCGAAAGTCAGAAGGTGGAAATAGACAAAACAAAAAAGGTTAAGGGAAAAAGATGTATTTTTGCATCCTGAATTCGTCCCATAGAAAGTGGAAAGTCAGAAGTTGGAAAGCAGAAAAGTGACAAGTGAGCATACCGTATTTCAATATTTTTGCTACCCAAAGTCAGAAATCGGAAATCAGAAAGTCGAACGTCGAAAAGTGGAAAAGTGACAAGTGAGCATACCGCATTTTAGGATTTTCGCTACCCAAAGTCGAAAATCGGAAGTCGGGAAGTTGGAATTTGGATAGTGGAAGAGTGACAAGTGAGCACGGCACATTTTAGGATTTCCACTATGCCAAGTCAAAAATTGAAAGCCAAAAGGAAGAAGTCAAAAAAGTTAGTTTCAGTGCGGAAATGAATTTTTTGGTTGTAGAGTGTATTTTTCTGCTACAGAATGACTATTACAGTGGTGTTTATGCTTGAGCATGAATTTTAAAGGATGAACATGACCCATGACTGTGTTTAAAGAGAAATAAATAATAAATTTTAAATTATTATGCATATCAGCAGGTGTATGGGCACGTGGGTACATGGACATCGTGGTATCATAGTGAGCAGTAAAGTCATGTTCCTCCCTTATATGCTGATGTAGAGGGGAGGGGACGTGACAAGAGGCAATTATGTAGCTGCATAAAATGTAGTGAAGTGTTTGAGAAACCTGTAATTCACAAAAAACAAACAAAATAAGGTTTAAAACCTGTACTTTTGGATTTTTCTTCCCACCTAGCTTAGTTAATCAAGCAAGCTTGATCAAAAAGGTTGGGATTCCAGGAATTATGTGGTAAACTCTCTGCTTCTGGTGCAAAGTTGGAATGAGCAATTTTTCTCAAATAATTTCATATATCCAACAAGAAACCTATTGAATAATTTCCTTGTCCTTCCATGGCTCTGATACCATATAAAATTGAGGCACAACAATCTATGACTCAAGACAGGAAATTACAATACATTTCACAAAACAATTTTACTCAAAAAATGATATCAAATAGTGCAATAAGGAGTTGCAACTGTATATTTTCTTTCATTAATCAAAATTAAACTAGATAATTGTTACAATGTAATGCGATGGTATTAATATCCATACAATTCAAATCCATGAGAGGTAATTTGAATTGAGTTCATGAGAGTGGCTTACATGTCAATTAGACACCACTCGGCACATCAGTTAACCACTTAACACAACCTTAATTGAATCTAACTGACTTAGAGGACGTTTATATTGAGTCTAACTTAATAGAACTCAACTTCATGTCAATCAGTAGGTGATGGCGCATATCTGGCTTCATTTAGGTGAGTTGAACCGAACTGCACTGAACTAAGTCACCAAAAGTAGGTGGGGGCACCTTTAATCTCTCCAATTAACTACAATTTACCAAAAATAAGAAAAATAATGCGGGAGGTGCCTTTACAGCTTCATTTTAACTGAAGGTAGGTGAAAAAAATATCAGTTAAATGATTTTGGGCACTCATGTCATGCAGATAAACCCATATTTACTCCTATATTGAAGGAGGACACTCGGTTAGGCTCCCCGATTGAAGGAGAAGACCCAGTTAGGCTCCCTGATTGAAGGAGGATGATCCAGTTGATGGTGTAGTCACATATTCAAGTCAATAACTTAGGTTAAGTGTTAAATTAGTCTAAATAATCTAAATAATGATGTGTGGGTTGGATAATGACTCCAACATCGACAAATCTAATAAATCTATACACTTTCTTGGGCCTCACTGAATTTGAATACATGTTTGTAATTGGTTTCTCTCATATCACTTGGCCCTTAAGCAAAGTGACCAAAAGAGGATCCAAAACCAAGTTTTCTTGGACATACACAAAATGAATCCTTTGAGGATATAAAACCGTTAATTTTATCTGTTTCATTTTTTAATGATCTTGATACAGAATGGGAACTATGCTCGCCATCCTTTTTTATCCAACATGATTTTCGTAGGTTGGTGGGTTTCCCCCTTACATAAGAATCTAGCATCTTAACACCAGTATGGTGTCCAAAGACTAGAGGCATTCCCCCAAAGCTTCCCCATGATGGGAATAATCTATTGGTTTACAAATGATTGAACTCAAGAATGATTCCCAAAGTTGAGAGACATGGCTTATGAAGGGGAAGGAACCATAACAACATGCGGGATATTCAGGGAAGTCTGATGACTAGGATTTATATGATGATCAAGTTTAACAAAGGAAATATCATCAATGGTCACAATATTCCCATCATGGGGAAAATGAATTACTCGAAAGAGTGTGGACACTACATATTTCATGGAATAAACATAATCTCATCCAATGAGAAGATTAAAATCTAAGGCACCTTGGACTACCATAACATCAATGTATACATTTTTCCTTCCTACGCTAATAGGAAAATGAGGAAGGATCCCTAAAGGTGTAGTAGGTCTTCTATTAAAATCTAGTACCTAATCGGTGGATAGCACAAGGTGAGGAGAACCTATATATTTCCAAGCATTTGAGGATAGAATACTAACAGAAGCCCCTTCATTAATACTAGTGTAGATTATTCTCTTAGTGATAACTCACATAGATATCTCGAAAGGAACACTCGAACGAAGAAGAGATTTTTTTAGATTACTCAAATCAAAGGAAATAACCTCATTACTTGGAGAGGGCTCTGTTGAAAAAGTGAAAATTTCCCCTTGCGTAGGAAAATCCAAACTATACATGAAAACTTCATATTTTTTCATTTCACTGTCAACTAGGAGATGAGATGAAGATTGTATCAAAGTTACTACTTCAATTTGAACATTCTCTAATGAAAGAGTGGGACTAGTTGGAGATGAAATCTACTAGACCATTTTAACTTCACTCTTTAAGGTAAGAGTGATATCTACCAAGGATGAAATTGGATCAGCCACTTTATCAACCAATGGGTATTCAAGGGAGAACTTACAGTAACATGTTGGAAACCATTGCTGAGGAATGATAATATCTTCCAACAACTTTGAATCTTCATCCATGTGAGGAAAAAGGTAAGTAAGGTGCATGTCATTACATATAAAGCCAACATCTGAATTTTCCTTTTTGACTCTTAACTACCGAGTCACTCGATGACGAAGTATCATCAGTATGATGACCAAAGGCCGATGACATGGTTTGTTGGAAAACCTGAAACCACAATTATTAAACTTGGGACATACCATGATAATCTTTAAGAATATGGTCACCCTTTCAAAGTATACAAGGGAACTTAGGATTTTGAGGTGTTTTTTTGGGAAAATCAACACTCGCATCACTATGAGGGATACTTTGTTGATATTTGGTTCCTTGTTTGTATTTCTTCTTCTTAATCATCATTTTATTCTTATTCTTATCCACATGATTACTAGTGTCACAACTTTCGATAGGTGAAGGAGAAAGGGGAGAAGACACATCTAGCAAAGAAGGTGAAAAATAAACATGATGTTGACGCTCTTGTAATGGAGAGTTTTTATTTGAAATAATCAGTGCACTTGGGATACCCAGACTGGAGAATAACCAAACAGATAATCCTATATTCAATCCAAGAAGAATTAACGTAGCCATGAGAGGAGGAACAACATTTCCAAATGAAGGAATAACAAAAGGTTCCCTTGAGAAGGGGTCTCTTTTGTTGGTATTTCTAGAAGGAATAGCCATATATACCTAACAAAACTACCTCCCTCTTTAATACTTTTAACTGTACATGAAATAAGTACTACTCAATCTAAAGCAACAATCAAACATGTGAAAGGAGTGGATAAAAGGTCAGGATCCTCGTAGGAATTTCAAACCATCACAACTCACTATATATCGTAGGGTCCAACAGTAAAACGCGACAAGGAGAATTGCGACGGTACCCTTGCCTGAATACCCGACTACCTGGATGGTACTTGCGTAGTAATCTCCTTTAGTTTTTTTTTCATTGTATTTCGGTGATAGGATGACCAAAGGTATTTTATCATATGGTTCCAGTGTCCCTAAGGGTGTCTCCCTATATACACAATGTACGTGAGAGCTCAAATTCATGTTAGTGTTCTTTGATGCACAACCATTTGAAAGGGGCCTTCCGATATACTATTAGTTACGTGAATAAATTTTTGATATACCTCAAGGGTATGTGAAAAGTCATTCGATATACCGATTGGTACGTGGAAGAAACATGGGATCCCCGGGATGGAGTGCATGCAAAGAAATGACATCTACTTTGTTTATAGACGCCAAAACATGTCTCTAACCTATCAGGCACTTCTTGCTAAGAATTTTAACCTAACTAGCACTTATTTGATCTAAAACGGTTAAGTGGGCATATGAGATGGAAATATTTCACTCTTTATTTTAATGGATTCCCTACTTATGAGAGAGTAAGAGGTTCTTTCCCCAAATGCATAAATTCAATAACATACACCCAAAATCAAAACTAGGATTATGTTTCCTATGTTTCCAACAAAAGTGAAAAACATGTCTCTAGGAAGAAAAAGATATAAGTAATGTTTCCAATCAAGAACTAAATCAAAGAGTCTTTACAGATCATGAAACTTGAAATATTATTCTCTTTTATATAAAACTAATATTAACAAAAGAAAAAGTCAAAGTAAACTAAAACAAGAACAAATTGTTTTGTTTATTTTCAAGTATTTTTCATTCTAATAAAGAAGATCAAATCAACATTTTCTCTTTGAACTATTAAGGAAACCAAATATATATTTCCTCTTCCATAGAGATCTAAGGAAACAAAGAGAAATCCAAATACAAGATAACTCAAGACAAACCCAAAACATGCACACAAAAAATGAAATGCAGATTTTCCAATTTCAATAAATATAATCCAAAGAAAAGAGCAAGAGGTTTCACTCAAAGAAACAAATGTAAAATTCAATGCAAGAAACATAAAATATTCTTAGAATGCAAAGAGAATATAATTCAAAGAGACTGTAGAATATACAATTCATGCCCCCCCCTCATGCCCCTCCGGCCATGAGGGGGATTTTTATTTAAAAAATGCACTCCATTTTTCTTAAAAATCAAGCTAAAAACACCCAAAAATAAAATAAAAAGGGTCACTGAGTACCTACCTTGATGCACTTTGAAGGACTGAAATAAGGTGCCCCTGAGGGGTCGACACACTTTTCACACCACATAAAAACATCAATGGTGCTTTCTGTCTCTATGAAAGAGGTGTCGACAACGCTCTGTCAGAATAGACAAAAGGCGCTAGCAAAGGGTCGGTGCTATGTAAAAATAAACCAAATGCATGAGTGGATCTAGGAAGCAAAAAGAAGAAAATAAACTTTATAATAATACAATGTGAATCAAACTGGAATTATGGTAAGCAAATGCACAAAACAAATAAGGAAAATGAGGGTGAAGTAAGGTGGATTACTCACCTTAGAACCTTCAATGAGTGAGAAAAATATTTATAAGCTTGTAATCAAAAGCAACATCAAAATTCACAGATCTTATTGGCATTATCCCCAGCAGAGTTGCCAATTTTGTTACGGAGAATATTTCAATCACTGTAGACATAGTTTGTTCCCCTAGCCTGCATGGGGCATATCTAGAACAAAAAACCACAACGATGCATCCTTCTCCTAGATAATTGAATTTCTTGAATGTTTAAGCTTTCCTTACCTAAATGATGGAGTTTGTCGTTACCTTATGGATCCTTTGCGATGAAATGTTCCTACAAAGAGTATAAATAATAATACAAAATGGTGAAAGCAACAAGACAATCCAAATATCTATACTAATAGTCAAGGAAAAGAGTAATAAACAAGTGATATTAACAAAAATAGTTTATGGAAAAGGAGAACATGCTTGTATTGATAATAAAAAGATTAAGAATCTACAATCGAAGCCTTGACGTTGAAGCTTCAATCTCACAATACTTTCAACATCACTCTTAGACACACTCTACAATCTTGTACAAGCCTCACTCAGAAAGACGCTCACAATGACACTTTATTTCCTTCTATACTAGCTATGATTCTAGTAGCATGAATATGATCACTTGGTCTTCCCCTTCACATGGTCCATGTATCTTTCTTTTATAGGCCAAAGGAATCCCAAAGGGGTTGAGATATTTTGGGAGAAAGGTATGCAATTGTCCCTATGGTCTAGTAGCTGGAGTGCCACCTATTCCAAGCAGTTTGTATTATCCTCCACGAGGACTTTCATCTAGAATGTTCTCAAATCTTCTCTTTTTTTCCCTTTTTTCACTGTTGGTGTTCTCTGTAAGTGGGCTAGGTTCACAGATGCTTCTTTTGATTAGGATACAAGTGTCATATGTGCACTATGTCAATGGATAAGAGGCACCAGGCCTTCCTAACGCCCTATTCTAGGAGTCAAGGTGCGTTGGGATGCTTAGAATTAGGAAACAACTCCCTAAAAAGATAATTTGGACAAGGTACTTTAAGGGAAATAAACATTAAGACATATTTTGGGTGTAACAGGCCCTGTATGGACACCTTCCATGCAACTTGTACAACCATATTTCATCCCTCTACCTTGCTTCTTGAACTGAACTAGCTCAACCCTCTCTCTCTCTCTCTCTCTCTCTCTCTCTCTCTCTCAAATCGTATAACCCAAGCACGACCTGCACTTAGCTTCCTTGTATGGCATGTACGCCCCTTTCTTCTCGATTTCCTAGTTCCTTCAAACTTATCCATATATCTTAACTATTGAAAATATCATTCTCTTACCCAATTTATCCCTTCTCTCTTTTTCCAAGTTGAATTTCCCTTCACCTTCTCACTTCAATACTTTATAATTTCACTTCACTCTATTTCCTCCTTGAGATCCTTCATGAAAGGTTTGTATTAGATTTTTCTCATTCCTTTGTATCCTCAAACAGAAATATAATTTTCCTAAATTAGAAACTTATGAATCATGAGTTATCAGGCCAATAATAATTAATTACATTAATTATTATGCCTTTCATAAGTTGAACTTAGGATATATTAAAAAATTGCTAAAATCAAAGATAAATAAAGTGTCTCATGGATGCTTGGGAACTAGTCCAATGAAGAGAAACCTTCCCAAGATATAATTTTAACACTCCCTCTTAGTGCGGAAGGTGTTATGCACCACTCCCAAGATATCCATAAAGTAGACAATTTTTTCTATTATCAAGGCCTTTTGTGAGAATGTCTACAACCTTCTCATTTGTAGATACATATTTTTTTTTATTTCCCCCTTGTTCACACAATCACAGAAGAAATGATATATGATTTCTATGTGTTTCGGGGTGTCATGAAACATTCGGTTTTTAGAGAGATTGATGCAACTTTGATTGTCATAGTGAATCAAGGTGGTCTCCATATATTTATCAAACATTCCCATGATTAATTTTTGAATCCAAATGGCCTCGCATGATTCTAAACTTACTGCTATATATTCAACTTCATTAGAAATTAGATGGTAACTTATTTTGTTTCCTTCTAAACCAAGAAATAACTCCAGACCCCAAGCTGAAACATCAACCTTAAGTACTCTTTATGTCCAATTTTCTACCTTTTGAGTTAGCATCTAAATAACCCACTAGTTTCACTCCATCTCCCTATATGTATATCTCAATCCATACTCAAACTTTCCATACAAATATCTTAGGACATGTTTTGTTGTCACCTAGTGCACATACTTTGGCTTAGCCATAAATTGAATGAGAGTGTTGAAAGAAAAATATATATTTGGTTTAGTGTTGAATAGATACATAAGAGAGATAATCAACTATCTGTATAAGTTGGGATCGATAGTGTTTGACTTAGAAGCATCAATATTCTCCCAATTTGTGACCATTGGCGTATCCATAGAATTGCAGTCTTGCATCCCAAATCACTATAGGATATCCATTGTGTATTTGTATTTTCCAACAAGAATATTCCCATCTCTCTACCATGCCTCTAGTCCCAAAAATTAGGGATTAGTCCTAAATCCTTCATCTTGAACTATATATAAAGATATATTTCTCAATATACTATGATCCTTTTAGAACCTGTAAGAAAAAGTTCATCCACATATAGCACAAGTATAAGTCAGTCTCCTTTGACCAAAATGTAGTACATATTTGAGTCAGTGCCACTCTTGGTGAAGACCATCCCCTACAGATAGCTTTCAATATTAGAATACCATGCACATGGTTCATGCTTGAGTCCATAGAGTGCTCTCTTCAATATGAATAAATGAGTATCTCTCTCATGCACTTCAAAACCCTATGGGTGCTCTATGTAAATCTCTTCCACAATATTACCATTAAGAAATGTTGTCTTGACATCCATCTGATAAATCTTCCAATGCATCTCTGCAGCAATGGAAATCACAGATTTGATGGAAGAGTACCTAGCTACAAGGATGAAAGTTTTATCATAGTCAAATCCTTCTTTCTGAGAGAACCCCTTTGCCATGAACCAGGATTTGAACTTCTCAATACTACCATCAGCACCATGTTTGATCCTGTATATCCATTTAAAACCCAAAAATGATTTATCCTTGGGTCATGGAACCACCTTCCATACATCATTCTTCATGATTAAATAATATTCTTCTACCGTGGAATATTTCCATGCCTGCAACTTCGATTCATATTGAAAACTAGAGAGTTCAGCCTCAATCAACTCACTCATGAGATCCATATAGCTATAAAATATATGTGTTACTCTCCTCTCCTCGGAGCATCCACCTACTCGTATACTTCCCTCAAGGTATAGTCTAACCACATTAGCCTCTTCTTCTCAAAATGTTTATCCTGGGTTAATGGATCATCCTAATCCTCCTCATGCTCATGATGCTCGCACTATAAACAAGTCTAGGAACCTGTAATATGCAATGGTTGTATCCCTTCCTCCTTTGGTTCTTTCATCTCCTGAACCTCAAATTCAGCTAGCATTTATTCATAATACTTTCCAAAATCCTTGTCCTCCTAAAATTTTACATCCCTCCATGCCACTATATTCCTAATTACTGCAATGTACACTTGGTAGGAATTTGAGGTTTCATTGTAATTAAGATGCATTTCTATATAGTAGACTCAAGCTTTGTCCTCATCTCTGATGGGACATGGTAGTTATTAAAATTACAACATTGTGAGTAATTCTCCAAGCCAATCTTGTGCAACCTGGATTGGGCCTCATTTGTTGAGGAAGGAGATCCTGAGTTTGACTCAGGTACTTGGAGTAGAATCTTAGGGTTGGACCCAAGGCATGCTTAAGATTTTTAGTTATAAAATGTTATTCCTCATGTTTTGAAGTGAATTATTTGATTTATTAAATTGATTATCGTGTGCAAGGCTCATGACTTGTGTTTGTATCAAGTCATGATTCTCATATGGACCTCCAGTTATAGTAGGTGCCTATGGGGTGGACCTTTAGTTATAGAGGTGATTGATTATCATGTGGAACTCCAATTATAGTAGGTACCCATGGGCTGGGCCTTCAGTTATAGAGGTGTATTCTTTGCATGTTGAATCATTTAATGTTTTGTGATATATTACTAACCATGGTCATTTTATATGGATAAAGGTATTAATTCTCCTCTAGAGACTTGCCACCTCTATAGTGAACTGCTTAAGCATATGATCATTTGTTTTGAGAGTAATATAATAGGATCGTAGCATCAAAAAAATATTCCTAGTATAATTTTGATATATAATTAAATTTAACACATATTGATTATGTAGTAAAAAGAAGAGATAAAGAGATAAAGCATAGAGAACAAGAGAATTCAAATTGTACATGAGATGACTTCATTTGACTAAGTTGAACTCGAATTACTAAGCTCCAGTTATAAAGATTCAATTAAATAACAATATATGCCTCAAACAATGCTTTAGATAAATCATTTGTTATGAATGTATGCAATCATGAGAACCCGTGGTGATTAATACAAGTAAATCAATTAGCATGATTTCAGTTCATAATATTTAACTAAAGTTTTAATAAAAATGAATTTGTTAAATAAACTATTTTTCGTGACGACAATTTAGATAAACTAAAATATGACATTTCAATTAAATAAGTGTTCACATGAGGAAACTTGAGATATTGCATGATGACTCATGCATTCAATTAGAATGTGATTTCATTTTGGAGTAAATCAATCATGATTTAATGCCATGGTTGCATGGTATTATGAATCGTGTTTTACAGGATTGAAGAAACCAAAACATAACAATATTTATCAAGAAGGAAATTTGTTATTCTCTACATGTGGTGTACTATTGTCATGCAACCATTCAATACAACTTGCATGGAAGTTTTTCTTTCTTGTTATTAATGTTCTTGCCACATGGCAAGTAGATACAATTGATCTCTATTCTCTATTACTGATTTTCTCTCTTAGCTTGCACTTGGGGTGCCAAAAGGAATCTTCTATGGTGTAAAATGCATTCTCTGCAATGTATCATAATTATACTTTGATTATTTTTCTAGGGTTTTTCATCCTCAATATTTTGAGGGTTTTCCCCATTGTACATCTTATGTTGTGGTTGGATGATTTGTGTGATTGAATGTTCTATTGATTCCATTTTTTAGTATTCCTAAACATAAAGTTTTAAAGTTCAAATATCTTCATATTTTCTCAAAAATAAACATGGTATAAGAGCTTAGGATGTGAAGGAGATGAGATGCGAGAGAAAACTACATCCTACATAGAGCCTGAGGAGTTGAGAAAAATATTTTAAAGTCATAGCATTAATATTTTTTCAACTTGAAGATCGTCTTGAGGGTACCTCTAATTTCATTACTTGGATGGCGAGAGTATTGAACATTATTAAGGAACATGACCTAGATGGCTATGTTTCCACAGTGGTGGAGTATCCTACAACCAATGCAAAGCAATTCAAATTTAAGAAGAACTAAGATAAGGACAAAGGATCATATATAATTTAGTTAAGGACAAGCTCATGTCCGTGATCACTCCATTGATACCACAAAGGAATTTTTTGATGCACCGATGAGCCTATATGAGAAGAGGGGCCCGAGTAAAAATACGGCTTTAAAGAATAATCTCTAGAACCTAAATATGGATAAGGATGAGACCATGAAATTACTCTTCACCAAGATCTCTTAGGTAAGTGATCAGATTACTAGTATTGGAGTATTGACAGATGAAGCTAATCTTGTCCAAACCACTATTGACGAACTCCCATCCATGTGGGAAAAATTCTTGGCTACAATAAAGGATCATATATCATTTAGTTAAAGACAAGCTCATGTTTGTGATCACTCCATTGATACCACAAAGGAATTTTTTGATGCACCGATGAGCCTATATGAGAAGAGGGCCCCGAGTAAATATACGGCTTTAAAGAATAATCTCTAGAACCTAAAGATGGATAAGGATGAGACCATGGAATTACTCTTCACCAAGATCTCTTAGGTAAGAGATTAGATTACTAGTATTGGAGTATTGATAGATGAAGTTGATCTTGTCCAAACCACTATTGACGAACTCCCATCCATGTGGGAAAAATTCTTGGCTACAATAAAGGATCATATATCATTTAGTTAAGGACAAGCTCATGTCCGTGATCACTCCATTGATACCACAAAGGAATTTTTTGATGCACCGATGAGCCTATATGAGAAGAGGGCCCCGAGTAAAAATACGGCTTTAAAGAATAATCTCTAGAACCTAAATATGGATAAGAATGAGACCATGGAATTACTCTTCACCAAGATCTCTTAGGTAAGAGATCAGATTACTAGTATTGGAGTATTGACATATGAAGCTGATCTTGTCCAAACCACTATTGATGAACTCCCCATAAGAAATGTTGTCTTGACATCCATCTGATAAATATTCCAATGAATAGTTGAATGGGTAAAGGTTGTGGCATGAATTCCTCCAAAATAAAGAGAGAATCTAGAGCAAGTCAGTGTGAACCAAATAACAAAATATTTCCCTCATGGCAAGAATGAAGAAACAAAGGAAACCTTTTACTCCAAATAAGTTTAACAGAGACTTTGGCAAGTCAAAGGTGATATTTTACAGTTGTGTCAATAAGGTTCCTTGTGCAAGGGATTGCAAAGAAAATAAAAAGGGTAAATATCATTTTCATGCTTCTAATACTATAGAAGATGAAACTACTCAGAAGAACTCATCTAAGGAAAAGATGGTGATCATCAGAAGGGTTATTTAGTTTAGTGTAGAAGAGCATTTGCTCCAGTTTTCACTGGACCCTAATTTTCCAAGTGTAGGAGCAGTAATACACCCTTAGAACATAGTTTTGACCTTAGGATAAGTTTATTTTCCCACATGCAATCATATCCTATGATTTAGACTTAGGAGAGTTAATTCCACTAAATATCTGGTTATTTTTGGCCTATTCACATTTACAACAGCACCCTAGTTTGGTCAACCCAGCCCATGTGCTCCCTCATTAATGCATTAGGGTGCTACCTCCTTGATTTTTGGGGTCCAGTGTTGACCAAGTGTGCTAGTGGTCTATTCGACATGTTTTAGCTTTCCCAAGAACATTTATTGCCACCTAGAGAACCCCACTCACGTCAATATTATCACCCACACTTTTCTAGGACTCATTAATGACCCAGCACACCTCAACAATGTTCACATGAGGATTCGTGATGGTTTGGGATGATTTTGGTCTCCATTGGTCCGCCTAGGGGGGATTGAGGTCATTTATCACCTTAACACATGTACAAATCCAATTGGATTCCATAGCCACTTAAATTTTTCCAATTTATTATAAATTATGTATGATAATAATATGACAAGTAATCAACACCTTTCACATGTGCTCTTCCAACTATTTTATGTCTCTTTGTTTTCTCTTGGATCGTTTGTCAAACACTTTGATGGTGAAATTGTTCTAGCTCCTAGATCTAGTTTGAGATGCAATTCTCACATGGTATCAAATATTTTTGGAGCTGAAATAAAACATATGAGGTTGAGTTGCTATTTAGGGAATATCTCCAATTTATGTGAGTGTTTTTCATTGCAGGTTTTTACAACAAATTCATGGATTCGAAAGTTGTTCCTCTCCTTTACCCATTCAACTATTCTGAATGGAAATACAATATGTGTGCATATATCAAGAGGAAATGTCTCTATGATGTGTCCATTGGTGCAGTGAGAGAACTAGAGTCTGGTCAAGTGAAGTATGCTTGGATTAATGATAATGATAGAGCCTATGGAACTATGTGTCTAGCTATACCTCCTACAATGCGCTACCTCCTTGATTCTGATGATTACGCATTCAAAATTTGGATAAATCTAGATGAATCTCTTGGCATGTAGTAAGATGATGTGAGCTATATGGGGAGAAAGAAAACGGGCACCTCCTTATGTGTTCTTCCTATGATCTTGGCCTCATGCATTTCTCAAGAAGTTGTTCGAAATGAAGAAGAAGTAGCCAAAGATTCAACAAATGATCCAACTCAAGTTTCTTCCTCTGTGGCTTCCTCTCCTTGTCAAGAATCTATTTTTCATGAAGAGAGCATACGAGTTGCTACCATCACTACTACTGAATATTTATCTATCCATTCTACACCCTTCTCCTCTATGTCTTTTGTTACGAATGGGGAAGATGTATTGCTAGTTGATGTACATAGAGAGCCTTCTCTAGAAGATGGTTTTTCTTCACAGAAGAGTATTGTTTTGAAATATGGAGAGGTTTGGATGTCAAGTGAATATCTCTCATTACTTCACAATATTTTTCCCATATATCCCTCCACCATCACTAGTAGAGTTCCTTCAACTTCATATGAATATGGAGAAGCATTTGCCATCACAATGGAATATTTGGGACCCTTGTTCCACATTCTTACAGCTGATTACAACCTTCATTCGAAGTTGATGCTTCAATATCCTTATGACTCACTTTGGGTCACCTATTCACAAGCATTTTTAGTCTCTTTTAGACATGGCATCCTATTTGGTTCAAAGTTCAAGTCTAAAGAGCACCATTCGCTCTCCCATCAGTGCATTTTAGTTGTTCTACATGGTCTAAGGATTCATCATGCAAATGTTCTTGAGTTGGTTGAGCACATTCCACTTCTTCCCAAGAAGAAGATTCCTCAAGACATTTTTATTTAGTTTGGAGTATATGAAAATTTTGTTTCTGTGTCATAATCCATTTTTGAGGGGAGGTTTTGTCCCATGAGGTTTTCCTCCTTACCTCTGTTACATGGATCAATAAAATTTGTAAAAGCTGACTTGTGCCTTAGTTTCCAAGGCCTCAAAATCCTGAGAAGTACTAAGACTGGATTAAGGGGGGCTATAGGAGTAGTAATACACCCTTAGCACATAGTTTTTACCTTAGGCTAAGTTTATTTTCCTACATGTAATGATATCCTATGGTTTAGACTTAGGAGAGTTAATTATGCTAAATATCTGGTTATTTTGGCTCATTCACACCTACAAAAATGCCCTATTTTGTTCAACCCAGCCCATGGGCTCCCTCATTAATGCATTGGGGTGCTACCTCCTTTGTTTTTGGGCTCCAGGCTTGACCAAGTGTGCTAGTGGTATATCTGCCATGTTTTAGCTCTCCCAGGAGCATTTATTGCCACCTAGAGCACCCCACTCACCTCAATATTCTCACCCATGCTTGTCTAGGACTCATTAATGACCCAACACACCTCAATAACATTCACATGAGGATTCGTGACTATTTGGGCTGAGTTGGGTCTCTATTGGTCCACCTAGGGGGAATTGAGGTCATTCTTCACCTTGACACATGTACAACTCCAATTGGCTTCCATAGCCACTCAAATTTGTCCAATGTGCTATAAATGATGTATGATAATAATATGACAAGTCATCAGCACCTTTCACATGTGTTGTTCCAGTTATTTTATGTCTCTTTGTTTTCTCTTGCATCTTTTGTCGAACACTTTGATGCTGAAATTGTTCTAGCTCCTAGATCTAGTTTGAGATGCAATTCTCACATGGTATCAGATCTTGTTGGATCTGAAACAAAACTTGTGAGGTTGAGTTGTTGTTTAGGGCATATTTTCAGTTTATGTGGGTGTTTTTCATTGCAGGTTTTTACAACAACTTCATGGATTCGAAAGTTGTTCCTCTCCTTTCCCCATTCAACTATTCTGAATGGAAATTGAATATGTGTGCATATCTCAAGAGGAAATGTCTCTATGATGTGTCCATTGGTTCTATGAGAGAACTAGAGTCCTATCAAGAGAAGGAAGCTTGGCTTAATGAAAATGATAGAGACTATGGAACTACGTGTCTAGATATACCTCCTACAATGTGCTACCTCCTTGATTCTACTGATTACCCATTTGATATTTGGATAAATCTAGATGAAGCTCTTGGAATGCAACAAGAATATGTGAGCTATATGGAGAGAAAGCAAATGGGAACCTCCTTATGTGTTCTTCCTATGATCTTGGGCTCATGCATTTCTCAAGAAGTTGTTCAAAATGAAGAAGAAGAAGTAGCCAAAGATTCAGCAAATGATCCAACTATTAGCCGGAAATACAAACCTCCTGCGGACAAGAGCTGGTTCCCTAGTTTGAATGGTTCATATCTAGAACAAAACACACACACAGAATGCTAGACTCTCCCTAGATCTGGTTAATCACCTGAACGGAATGCCAAGATGCTTCTCTAAAAGGTTTCCTCACTATCCTCGTAGAATAACCTATAAAATATGGAAGGAAACAAAGAAAACATGATAGCATACAATATAATCAACTAGATCTATGCTTGTGACCAAGGAATCAAGCAGTATAAACACATGAAACAATAAATATGGGAAGGAAAAGACATTATTTATTAATTAATGATTGGAGAGACTGCAACCTTCATGCTTTAGTGTTGAGAGTTATTTCCAATGTCTCCTTGCCTCCAAATACTCAAGAATGATTTTGACAAAGTTTCGGTTTGGAACACAATTCTTCCTCCCCTGACCCATGGGGGATGAGCTAGTATTTGAAGGCATGGGAGGATAAGTATGGTTGAGGATCTCATGGGTGAGGTGGATATTGGATCCTAAAAGGGAGGATCTTGAGCTACAGCTGGTCCTAAATCGTTGGGATGAGGCTCCACATAGGCAAGATTTGAGAATCCTCTCGAAGCTTCTCTTTTTTCCTTCAAAACTCTAGCACCGCTTTTCCAAAGAAGCAAATAGGCGGTGATAGGGGGGCACCACCTTTTTTAGTAAGGGAAAGAGTAGTGGTACCTCTCTTCTCTCATGTATTAGGAGTGGTGATAGGTCTTTTCTTCTTGGGTAACACTTTTGATTAATGGGGAAAGAGCGTTACCAGCTCAAAAGAGAGAAAAATTGCAAGGGGTTGATTTATTCCTTCATTTCTCTATGGAAACTGTGAGGGATTGGAGCAGTCAAGGGGATACCTATCTCATAACATCAGGGTGATGAGATTCCAGTATAACAAATATCCCCCCCAAAGTATAATGGCTAGAGGGAAACGATAGGCAATATACTTTGAAAGAACAAGGTATAGTGTCAAGGCAAAGGTCCAAAAGTCGAAACTTCACAAACATCACCAACTGTCTATAGCACATTTTGATACATGTCCCAAATGACTCACAACATGGCTGCAGACCAATACAATGCAGATCCATGTGAGATATAAAAATGTCATGGCTACTAAAATATAGCGTAGATCCATGTGAAGAAAACTCAAATTTGGACATAGCTACCAGACATACAATGTAGATCTATGTCATACAGACATAAATCTGAGCACAACCATGAACATACAAATGTGGATCCATGCTAGGACTCATACAAAACTCCATCACAACCTAGGGAAAGCAATGAAAACTTAACAAATACCCAAGGTCTTTGTCTCGTCTTCCACAAAGTACGATTCTATCCATGTGATTACAATGATCTGAAGTCGAACATGGTAGAAGCCACTTGATTACCGGTCAATGATGTGAACCATTAACAAGTGCGAGGGAGATCATCGTTAATGTCAATGATTCCCAAGGTACCCTAGCACAATCTACTAAGTGTGAATAGCTGATTTGATGTCAAACACTCAGTTTAATATTTCAATCAAAGTTCAATGATGTGAACCTTTGTCGAAAGCAAGATAATCTCTCATTAAGGCATACAGATCTCAAGGTACTAAGTTTTTTTTTCTAAGACTATTTCCCGGATGATGAGCTAATGTCGATGGGAATAGTCTTGTCGAATGAGGGCCATGATGAGTCCCACATCGATGACACAAAACTTGGAACATAGTTCTGGAATGATGTGAATAAGGTAACCATAGGACTGACTCAAAAGTACTGACATAGAGGCCATTTTGATGTAGGGGTAAAACCTCTTCAACTTCCCTTTGAACATCGGGGGGCATGACAAAAGACTTGGAAGCATGACTAGACCAGACAAACACACATTGCAACAGTGGACAATGCATTGTTTTGAAAGACTCAAAGGAGTGGCATGACTCATGAAAGTTGATCATCAAGGAGATCAGCTGAATACCCAATTGACTGAAATGATATGCAGACAAGTGCCATGTTCAAAGGTAATGATAAACAACTGCCATTATTGCAAAATGTTTTCCCTTTCCCTTAATTTCCCAATCATGTTTGATGAATGCCTCTTTTCATTTTTACGAGTTCAAAGAGTGTAACAAACACTCATTATAGCTCGTCCAAAGACAAGTCCAAACTCATATGTTTTACGAACCTGAGAGAGGAGGGGTTCATTCCCAAAAAAGGTCCTCTCAATGTTTAAATTAACGAGTCCAATGAAAAAAAACTCGATATCATTCATGTTTAGAGAGTCTGAATGACCACAGAATAAGACTCCAAAGGGTCCTTTTTCGTATGATTTAGTCTCTAAGGCCCAAAAAGGTATAAGATCATACCTTAGAGAACTCTTCCAGTCATGATTGGCTGGAGTGTTCCTTTTTCATAAATAGTCTATCCAAACCGAAAAAGAGATAACCTATCGTTGAAGAGACAACTCTTCAAATACTTTTACGAGTATGAAGAAGACAAGTACTTGACAATATTTTCACATTTTAAGAGTTTGAAAAGAGTTTAAAGAAGTCTCTATTAACCGTTTTCATGTTTAAATCCAGAGCACGAAAAAGTAACAAACTAAGCTCAAACCACTTTTCATGTTTTAACCAGAGCACAAAAAATGAAAAGTAATCTCAACACCATATTACTGTTTTTAATTAGCTCGAAGATCAGTTGAAAGAATGCTCAGGGATTGGTTTCATTTTTACATAAGATTGAAACCAATGGGTAAACTATGCATGAAAAAACCCATTAACATGATATACAGAGGTAGGAATCTTTCCCCCAGCATGATTGCTAGCAAATCCTACCCCTAACATGGCTGTTAGGGGCTTAACATTCCCCCCAAGATTCGTTTCGTCTGACAATTCTTCTTCCATACCAAACCTAAAAACCTGGTTACTAATGTGAAAATTTTCACCAAGGGGGCAAGAAGAACGAGAATCAGGTAGGTGAAAAGAAGGTTCAAGTTCTAACACTAAAGTGAAGACTCAATTCAAGGGAAGGGAATCTGCTTCATTTTCACACAAGCTTGAAACGGAAGGTAACTATGCTTGGAACATGGTTTCATTTTTATGCAAGCTTCAAACCAAAAGGTAAACTATGCTTAAGGAAACCTACTTCATTTTTTAACGATCTTGAAATAGAAAATGAACTATGCTCAAGAATGATTTCATTTTTATGCAAGCTTGAAACCAAAAGGTAAACTATGCTTGAGGAGATCCATTTCATTTTTTAACGAGCATGACATAGAATGGGAACTTTGCTCACATGCATCTGTTTCATTTTTTAACGAACTTGACACAGAATGGGAACTATGCTTGCAAACCTGCTCCTACCAAACATGATAGCATACAATATAATTAATTGCATCTATGCTTGTGACCAAGGAATCAATCAATATAAAAAAATGAAACAATAAATATGGGAAAGAAAAGACATTTTTTATTAATGAATCATTAGAGTTCCTTCCAATGGCTCCTTGCCTCTAACTACACCTTGCCTCCAAAGACTCAAGATTGATTTTAACAGAGTTTGGGTATGGAACACAATTCTTCCTCCCCTGATCCATGGGGGATGAGCTAGTATTTAAAGGCATGGGAGGATAAGTATGGTTGAGGATCTCATGGGTGAGGTGGATATTAGATCCTAAAATGGAGGATATTGAGCTCTAGCTGGTCCTAAATCATAGGGATGAGGTTCCACATAAGCAATCTTTGAGAATCCTCTCGAAGCTTCTCTTTTTTCCTTCAAAACTCTAGCACCACTTTTCCAAAGAAGCAAACAGGCGGTGATAAGGGGCCACCGGATTTGTCAGTAATGGAAAGAGTGGTGGCACCTCTCTTCTCTCATGTATCAGGAGTGGTGCTAGCTATTTGATTCTTGGGTAATGCTTTTGATTAATGGGGAAAGAGCGTTACCATCTCAAAATAGGGAAAAATTGCAAGGGGTTGATTTATTCCTTCATTTCTCTAGGGAAACTTTGAGGGATTGAAGTAGTCAAGGGGATACCTATCTGATAACATGAGGGTGACGAGATTTTGGTATAACACCAACTCAATTTTCTTCCTCTATGGCTTCCTCTCCTTGTCAAGAAGTTATGTTTCATGAAGAGAGCATATGAGTTGCTGCCATCACTACTTTTGAATATTTATCTATCCATTGTACACCCTTCTCCTCTATGTCTTCTATTACAAATGGGGAAGATGTATTGCTAGTTGATGTACATAGCAAGCCTTCTCTAGAAGATGGGTTTTCTTCACATAAGAGTATTGGTTTGAAAGATGGAGAGGTTTGGATGTCAAGTGAATATCTCTCATTACTTCACACTAGTTTTGACATATTGTTGTAAAGGAAACTTTCCTATGGCTAGGGTTTAAGAGGCCATCAACGTACTGGGGTTGAAAGAGAGATGAAAATGGTTCTGAAAATTCATATAAGAAAGTTTCAGAGATTAGAATGGTTCATACCTTCACAAACGAAGGTTGATCCAAGTAGCCCTTCAATCCTCTTCTTTCTCCTGTCGCTCCTCTTGGTCCAAGAGACCTACAAAATGAATTATACCTTCCTCAAACAAATATGATCACATATAAAGAAATGATAATCAAATAAACATGAAATAATGATATGACTAACATCATCATATGATCATAAGGAAAGATTCAATCACACATTGAACAATAATTTGGTAAGAAGAAGGACATCACATCTTTATTAATCTTGAAAACAAGTACAAATATACCTTCTCTTCAAGTTGGGCACTTCACAAAACCTTGATCTGGTTCTGTTGCTTCTCTTCTCCAAGGAACTCAACCTCCAAGCTCTACAACACAAGGGGATGATCACTAGGGAAAAGGTGGGGGAAAGAGAGTCCCAATTCCTCCAGCATAACAATGCAGAGATTCAAGTCTCTTCTCATGGACCTCGCTAACTCTATTTATATGCTTCACAAAGAGATAGGGTTGAATAAAAAGTAGTTATAACTAAAGGGGTCAGTTGCATAACTACCTGAATTTTGAAAAACATATTTTTTTGACATCTACAGGAGGAATACATGGGTTGCGGAGACAACAGTTGCGTATGCAGGAGGTATACGCGGGTTTCAATGTAAATATTCATGTATTTAGGGCATACAAAATTATTAGATATAACAATTCATGTACAATACACATTTTTCCTTAAGTATCAGATATAACAAGTCACATACAATATGCGATCTTACTTAAAAAAACCCACATATACATCCAAAAAATATCATTTTTAGGGTAGTTTTAGGCATTTTCATTGTTGATATAATTGTAACTTTGGAATGTATTCATCTGCATTTATTATGTATTGTAACCCAATGTTTATTTCAGGATGTATTGTAATGTATTTGAGTCATGTCATACCCCGATGTTTATTCCGAGAAGTTTCTATAATGAGAAATTCATGTCAAGTCATTGTGGGTAACCCTCCTATTGGTCAATGGTTAAAGTTCCCACAGTTGTGGGACCCTTGGGTTATTAGAATATCCTAGTGAATTCGACCCTAGGTAAGTCATTGTAAGTCAAGGAAATGGTCCCCACCGATGTGTTACTCTCCTATTGGTCGGAGGAGGCAAAGTCCCAACAAGTGGTAGGGCACAAGGGCTATTAAACACTTCTAGAGATGTCAGCTCTAGTAAGTAATTGCTAAGTGAGGCCGACATGTTGGAGTGGGTTCCAAGTGAATGAAAGAATATAAATAGAGAGTGAGAGCCTCTCTATTTATCATACTCATACACACACTCACTCATTGGGGCGCATGAGTGAGAGAGAAGAAGCTCTCTCAGTGAGAGAGAGAGAGACTGCTGCTGTCGGGAGATCATCTTACTGTCTTCTAGTTTTACCTTTGGTGCTGATTCTATCTCTAAGGAAGTTGTGGGGTTTTCTCCTTTATGTTTTTCCCAAGTAAAATTATTTGTGTCTCTTATCTCTTGTGTTGTGCTTATGTTTTATTGTTGTGCTTGTTATTCTCTTAGTGAAAAGATCCTAAGATCATAATGCTAGCTTATATGATAAACATCTAACATGGGATCAGAGCTAACCTGAGAAGAATAAATTGTGCAGCTATAGAAGCTATGGCTTCTTAATTTTTGGGTCTCTCTCCATAATCCATCAACAAAAGTATTATAGGATGACTCTCCATTGAAGGGTGCATCTTTCTATCGAAGCAGAATTCGATTCCGAGCATTTTTAGTTTTCGATGTGGAAATTAGGGATTTCTACAGAAGAGGAATTTTTGAGTGAGCCTAGCATAGGACTGTTATCCTCATCAAAATCGAATTTTAGAGACCTGGATCAAGAAATTTGGTTGGGTGAAACTCCAGGAAAGTCAAACCATAGTTTGACCCCGAGCTAGAAAAACCCTAAATACTAAAACTGCTACGTTTTGGTATATTCGCTATATCCTGATATTGGCAAAGGATCAGGAGCTGAAAATTGTATGGCTGAATATAAAATCCTTATGTACCTTGTGTCCAAAATTCATCCTCAGATTCACTATATTCTGGGCAATATGATCCCTCCAAGTTAGGGTTCCAGCATCTTCCAAAATTCATCCCTAAACAAGACACCTGGGAAGAATTGTAATATCGTGGGCTACATAGGTCCAAATGGAATTCTTGAAGATGTTCCAGAAATAGCATGGACTTTAATTTTGGTGGTACGAATATCAGACTCAGAATATGAAGCAGTGACACGTGGCATGCCATACAACTTCGTTGTTCTGAACAGTCATGTAACAGGTCACCATGGGAAAAGGATCATAAATCCCAATTGGTGAACCCAATTCTGATGAAACCTATGGTGTTGGAATAGGAACATGTGATTTTACCCAAGTACAAAATTTCAGACCCAGAGGAGTAGTAATTTCAGATATATCACAGAAACAGTAATAGGCATTTATGCAGAAGAAATTGGAAAACTAGGGCTTCCTGTTCCGGGAGCTTCCCTCCACTGTTTTCAGAAAAGGAGTACATTGGACAACTCCATTTGAAGAGATCTATATGTCTATCCAATCATATCTGAAAGATTCCAAATTTTTGAAAATTAGGGTTTCTATGACAAAACCTAGATCAGCCAGCTCCAGAACCACGATGGACACCTCAAATCAATAAGATCTAATCCTTTGCTATTTTAATTTGAGGTTATCATTTCAAAGTGATCTATCACATCAGCTTGATGATAAGATGGGTGAAGTTTACAAATTCCAAGCATGGAAGTATATGATCTCTCTGAAGAAAATGAATGGGACACCTACATGAGTAGAGAGGGTCCAGTTCCATAGGGAGATGAGGCTAGAAGCCTTACACAAGAAGAACTTGGTCAAGGCCAAGAAGATCATTGTTGATTCAATCATGGATCAACTTGTACCACAAGTGTCTTCCCTAAAGACACCAAATATGTTTGATTCCTTGACCAATCTATTTGAAAGAACATAAATCAGAATATGACTTTGAGAAAATAGTTGAAAGAAGTGAAGATCCAGAATGCAGAGACCATGTAGTCATACATTACAAGGGTCGCTGAAATCAAAGAACAACTTGTAGTGGTAAAAGAAGAAGTGAAGAATGCAGTAGTGGTGATGTCCACCTTGAATGGCCTCCCAGGATCATGGGATTCATTCATTTGAGGAATGTGCACCAAAAGGAAGTGATTACTTTCAGCAGACTCTGGGAAGAAGAAGAAGCTCAACTAATAAGAAGAGAAGAGAAGATGGGATCAATTGAAGAACAAGCTCTCACCATTGAAAGAAGATCCCTCAAGCGATGAGGAATATGAAGGACTCGATTCTTGAAGAACCTATTATCCATCTTGAGAGCTTGGATAAGAAATGATGAATTCATGAATGAAGAAGATGATGAAGTGGAAGGATCAAGAAGGAGTCTACCCATGAAACAAATAAAGATAAGTAGTCAATTGTCATTTCATGATATTGTTTTTGTTATGCATTTTTTTATATTCAGTTGATGTATTATGCATGATAGAATGTTTGCATTAACAACAGTATATTAATAATATACATGTGATGGGTAAGTAGCTCATGGTGCTATACAACTTTCCATTGCTACTTATATAGAATGAAACCTCTTTGCTGACATATTGGATTAGTGCACAATCTAAATGTTGTCCTGGTAGAGATGGAAGGCATCTAGAAAAGTTTCCGTGAGATATGGATGAATGTTGTATTGGCTAAAATAGTTGCATGATCATATATTTATGCATAATAATTTTCCATTATGAATATTCCTTATGAAATGTCTCTAAGCATACAAATGCATTTGACTTGTAGGAAATACTGCATACATAATCACCTGCAAGCAAAGAAGAATGAGACTTGTTCCGAAGAACAAGTGACAACATTTCAAAATGAAGAATAATATGAAGAGTACAGCGACATCATTGATAGAGAACCTTCCATCCATAAAGAAGTAACCAGAAGAAATGGAAGACCAGTTCAAGAAGAATGATGTCTAGGATGCAGTATCAATACGTGAAGGGAAGTTCGTAGCTCCATCATGCAGTAGATGGAAACATCATGGGATACAAAGCAAGATTCCTAGCATGAGGCTTCTCACAAAAAGAAGGAATAGACTACAAAGAGACATTTGCATCCATTGGAAGTGAATTCACATGACATGCATAATCATGTGTGCAAATGAAATAAGGCCTTGTACCAGTTCAGAAGACACCCATGGGATAACACATACATGATGAGATTGATGAATATATTAACCTTTGCTACAAGGTTGATAAAGGATGACAAGCTCACACATAGATGTGAAAAGAAATTTTGAAAAAGTTCAAAATAGAGGATCTTGGTATCCAATGATCCTAGATGGATACTACTTGTCACTGCAGTAAAAAATGTTTCAGTGCATACAGCATGGAAGACAGAGGGAGTATGATGCTTCGCTTCAGAGGGAGTGACTGTAGAAGATCCTGAGGTGTACGACAAGATGGATAGATTACTGATGACTCTAGGCTTTATTGAGAGTAAAGAGGATTCTAACCTTTGCTTCAAGGTTGAATATGGAAGACCAATGATGCTCCTGCTATGTGTCGATGCACTATTTTTCTAGGTAAGGAGGTGTGGCATAGTACAAGATGGAATCTTCCTTGGACAAAGGAAGTATGCAGTAGAGATCCTAAAGAGGTTTGGGATGATGGACTGCAAGGCTATGGACACACCTATGGCATCGAACCTGAAGCTATTGAACGATGCTTCATCAGAGTTGGTTGATGCTACGATGTATCGTCAGATGATTGGGTCATTAATGTACCTGACAAACATGAGACCAGATATTTGCTTTGCTATGAACACCTTGAGCTAGTTCCTAACAGATCCAAGACATGTTCACTTGATTGCTGCAAAGCATATTCTGAGGTACCTGAGGGGTACAGTTGATTATGGGATCAAGTAATATGTAAATCAAAAGATTAACTTGGAGGGTTATGTTGATTCAGATTGGGTAGGCAGTGCCATTGATAGGAAGAGCACTTTAGGGTGTTGCTTCAGTGTGGGATCAGGTGTGATCTCTTGGTTTAGCAGGAAGCAATCCTATGTGGCACTAAGTACAGCTGAAGCAGAGTATGTCACAGCTTGTTCAGCTAGTTGTGAGTCAGTATGGATGTGGAAGCTACTGTCTAATTTATTTGATCTCAAATTGGATGCTACTTGTATACATTGTGACAACCAGAGTTGCATGAAGTTGTCAGAGATTCCAGTGTTCCATGACAAGTCGTATCATATCGAGATCAAGTACCACTATATCAGGGATATGGTGTAGAGGGGATTAGTGAAGCTCCTGTATGTTGCGATGGAGGAACAGATAGTTGATGTATTGACAAATCCATTGACTAGGATGAAGTTCGAGTACTTCAAGGAGAAGCTTGGTGTTCTCCAGATCGATATTTCCTCCAAGGGAAAGTGATGAGTCCCATAGCCATTCTGACATGGTGAGAGGATTGGTTCCTTCCATGGTCAGATGTAAGGGCTAAGCCATTTTGTCATGGTGAGAGCATTGGTTCCTTCCATGTCAGATATGAGTGCTGAGATCCATAGCCATTCTATTGAGTAGGTCAGATATAAGGGCTAATCCATTCTATCATGGTGAGAGGATTGCTTCCTTCCATGTCAGATATGAGTGTTGTCCATTCTATCAAGTAGGATAGATGTAAGGGAAATTTCCATTCTTTGAATGGAGCTACCTGGTGAGGTATCAGGAACACTTAGTATAGAACTGAGTAACCATTCTGATGTGATAGAGGGATGTGTTCCCACTTGATCAGATTTAAGGGATGAAACATTCTATCATGACTAAAGGATTAAGTTCCTTCCATGTCAGATGTGAGTGTTGGCCATTCCCATGAGCAGGTCGGATGTAAGGGAAACTTCCATTCTCTAGGAGAATGGAGGCACCTGGTTAGTTACCAGGTAGCTCAGTCGAGGAGGACTGGGGGCCATTCTGATATGACTGTAGGATTGGTTCCTACAAGATGAGATGTGAGGGGAATCCCTTCCATCATTGTGAGAAGGATGTGTTCCCGCTTGGATGGATTTAAGTGCAGAAATCTTTCATCATTGTGAACAGGATGTGTTCTAGCCTGGATGAGAGTCATTCATCATTGGGAGCAGGATGTGGTTCCACCCTAGGTGGAAGAACATATTTCTTCCATCATTGTGAGTAGGATGTGGTTCCTACCTGAATGAAAGTGAGGAAATATTCCATCATTATGAGTAGGATGTGTTCCAGCCTGGATGGAAGTACGGAACTCTTCCATCATTGTGGTAGGATGTGGTTCTAGCCTAGATGGAAGAGCATAGATCTTCCATCATTGTGGTCGGATGTGGTTCCAGCATGGATGTATGTGAGTACTATGCCTTTCTAATGAGTAGGTTAGATGTAAGTGTTGGGAGAAGACCTACATGATGACTAGGCCTACAACTAGCATGAAAAGGGCTGGCTCTGTAGAAATTCCTGTGACGAGAAGAATCATGAGATAGCACCAGTGATGATGATCCAGATCGAGTGATGATCCAAATCTAGAGATGATCTAGATCGAGTGATGATCTATATCTGGTGATGATGATCCAGATCGAGTGATGATCTAGATCCAGTGATGATAGAGATCCAATGATGATAGCCAGTGATGATCTAGATCTAGTGATGATGATCCATATCGGGTGATGATTGAGATCTAGTGATGATGATCCACTAGTGATGATCCAGATCGAGTGATGATCTAGATCCAGTGATGATGACCTATGATAATCCATATCGAGAGATGATCCAGATCCAGTGATGATGTCCCATGATGATCCAAATCGAGAGATGATCCAGATTCAAAGAATGAAGATGACTTGAAGACAAATATTATGAGAACTCAATGATGATTCAGATGATACAGAGAGGAATACTTGTGTTGATAAATTATGTTGAGAGAATACCTTCCTAGTTAAGAGGGAGTGTTGATGTAATTGTAACTTCAGAATGTATTCATCCATATTTATTATGTATTGTAACCCTATGTTTATTCCGGGATGTATTGTAATGCATTTGAGTCATTTCATACCCCGATGTTTATTCCGGGAAGTTTCTATAATGATAAAGTCATGTCCAGTCATTGTGGGTAACCCTCCTATTGGTCAAGGGTTAAAGTCCCCACAGTTGTGGGGCCCTTGGGTTATTAGACTATCCTAGTGAATTTACCCTAGGTAAGTCATTGTAAGTCGGGGCAATAGTCCCCACCATTGTGTTACTCTCCTATTGGTAGAAGGAGGAAAATTCCCCACAAGTGGTGGGGCACTAGGGTTATTAAACACTCCTAGAGATGTCGTCTCTAGTAAGTAATTATTAAGTGAGGATGAAATGTTGGAGTGGGTTCCAAGTGAATGGAAGAATATAAATAGAGAGTGAGATCCTCTCTATTTATCATACTCATAGACACACTCACTCATTGGGGCACATGAGTGAGAGAGGAGAATCTCTCTCAGTGAGAGAGAGAGAGAGACTACTGCTGTCGGGAGATCATCTTACTATTTTCCGGTTTTACCTTTGGTCCTGATTCTATCTCTGAGGAAGTTACAGGGTTTTTTCCTTTATGGTTTCCCTAAGGAAAATTATTTTTGTCTCGTCTCTCTTGTGTTGTGCTTATGTTTTATTGCTGTGCTTGTTATTCTCTCAGTGAAAAGATCCTAAGATCATAATTCTAGCTTATATGATAAAAATCTAGCATTCATAGTTTGGTGTCTTCTAAATTTTTTTAGCTGACTTAGATACCTTTCCAACGATGCAAAGATGAGGTCAAACAGAGTTAGAGAACTCAATATATGGATCCTCCAAGTTAGGTGTTTGTTCAATGAATTTCATGAATCATCGTCATGGAAGTGTCGACATGCGACGAAATCATGGGAAAGTGGTCACAGGAAGAGATGTGTCATTTTGAGATATAAAATATGCCCTTGAATTTATGATTTTAGAGGGGAATACAATAGCCAAAATACATTATAAAGGAAACAACTGAGTATGGAGAGAGCAGAGAATCCAAGATTGAAAGGATTGAACAAAGGTACTTGAAAGAGAGATAAATGTCAGACAAAACAAATCTCTGGGACATACAAGTCCATATACAAAACATTGCCATAAAGATACAGGTGGATCCAACATATGTATAATTGATGAAACTATCATCATTTCTCAATATGCAAAAGGGCACCATATAAAATCTAAAGGATTCATGGCCAAAAATGAACAAGGTGGATCCATGCTCAACAATAGATCATAACCACAAGAATACAAGGTGGATCTATGTCTTAGAAAAATGTCATATAAAATGTAATAAGGTCTTGCGCAACTTGGGCAATAGGAAAAATGGTGATGCTACTGTCAGCCCAAGGTATTCAATCCAAAGCACCCAAAAAAGGTACGAATCCTAACCATGCAAATAAAAGAGCTGAAGTCGAACATGGAGGAAACTATTTGATTACCAGTAAATGATGAAAACCATTAACAAACGTGAGGGAAACCACCATTAATGAAAATGGTCCCCAAGGTACCTAGTACATTCTAACAAGTGTGAATACAAGGAATTGAAGTCGAACACTTGAAGAATCCATCGAGTAGGATACAGTAAGGTAGTCCCACTACCCAATAACGAGGGAAATTTCCACTGATGACTGCAATTCCCAAGGTACTGTCATAAAAATCTAAATCTCATTCCCAACGAAAGAGGTGTTGCAGTCGATACGAAGAGATTTGTTGGAAGGAAATAATTAAGGCATCCTTCATCATCCAACATGAGGTAAGTAAAAGACTAACTGGATTTGGAAATGGTATTGAATTTCATGATAAGAACCGTCAAAGACATGATGTAATGAACTGAAACCAGATAATGACCGACATAAAAGGTCAAGGCAACTGCAGAATGGCCGACAAAGGTTTAATCCTTGAACAGTGAGCATGAAAAAAAAGTGACTTAGGAAGATTTTGACAAAAAAATACCAACGATGCAACTCTGGAATGTAGGATACATTGATAGATTCCCCATATAATTGGAAAATAAACCAACTGGAGGATTAAGAAACACTGAATCAAGATAAGGTCAAAATAATAGGACCCAACTATTGATAGACACAAAACTGGTGCTTTGTTCATGGAAACAAGACTTGCTTCCATGATGTAAAATACATGTGAATGAACTTCCCTTCTCCTATTTCTTGTAAAGGTTTAACGAGTCCATGAAATAAAACTCAGGACCTTCTTCATTTTTGGCAAGCTCAGAGAAGAGACAGAAGAATGCTTGATAAAGCACTAATTCGTGGATTTTACAAGCCTAAACTAGTACATTCTCGTCGGTGTTTTCATACTTTAGAGAGTCTGGAAAATCCAAAGAAGACTCTAGGGGGGAACTTTTTCATCCAATTTCATCTCATGAGGCCGGAAAAGTATAAAACAAACCACATAAGAACTCTCTTATATTTCGAAGAAGGCACACCTTTTTGGTATTTATTCAGGAAGGTCCGAAAAAAGGTTAAATTACCACCTACCCAATGCTCCTTCAAAAGAAACATATAGCCTGAGTTTTATGAGTGTGAAGGAAGGAAATATCACTCAGAAAGATCCATTTGATTACGAGAAATGGGGCTTACAATAGTAAACTCAATTCTTTGTTCTTTAGGGTTTAACGAGCATGACAAAGACATAAATTACACTCTGAATATTTTTTCATGTTTTGGTCTAGAGCACGCAAAAGGAGAAAACTAAGCTCATATTGGGTGTTCCTTTTACATAATTTTAGTCCCTCGGGTCCAGAAAAGTGATAAACCTATGCTTGAGAATAATCTTCTCAATTTCAAAAAAAAGAGAGTGTTCCTTTCTCATATTATTCCACATGGTCCAAGAAAGTGATAACCTACCACCAATGTGGATTCCCATTCACATATTCTTAACGAGCCTGAATGAACAAGTTTACTCGGTAGTCAAGTCTATTTTTAGGAGCCAGACCTGGGCCTAAAGAAACTCCATATCTTTTCTGTGAAGTTGTAACGAGTCTAGAAAATTCAACTCATGGCCTCCTTACTATTTTTAATGAGCTCGAAGGAGAGAAGAAAGAATTCTCTAAATGTGAGGAGATGAGTGTTATAGGAAGGCAAAACTAGTTCCAAGTGCAAGGAACAAACCTATGCATAATGCAAGGAAAACAGGCAAGATAAGGACACTTGAGGAATGTCTCCTCAAGGTAAAAAGTGTTAAGTTGCAAAGGAAATATGATACAAGGCTGAGCGATGATGACAATAGAGATGAAGGATTATACAATGAACTAAAATCATGGAAGCCGACATCAGTCTCAAAAGCACGAGCATGATACATGCAAATGTAGTTATATTTTGAACAACAACATGGGGTTGGTAAACAGTTGTGAATCCAACTAAAAATCTCATATCCAAGAAACAACAACATCATAATCACATTCAGAAGAAAATATACGATGCAGGTCACTTTGACAGAAACACAAGTGACTTTTCTATCTTCTAGAAAAGGTGTAGTTAAGGTAGAATCAATGAAAGAGGACTCTATAGTGCCAAGGCCTGAAGGTTCACAATCAATAATATCAACCTTAAAAGGAAAATAAATATCAACAAGGGAGATAGAGTCTGCAGGAAAAAACTCAATATCACAGGATTTGAAAAATTCATAAGAAAAATCAAACATATCAGGATCACTAACTTGCTGTTCTAAGGGAGATTCCCAAAACCCAAAAATACCAACATAAGAAGACCAATCCATGAGAAGATTAGGCTTACTAAGAAAATCAGGGTTATACTTAGTCACAACTTAATCGACATACAAAAGAAGGTCATATTGTACCAAATACTCTAGGAAGACTTCATCCAAAGGAAGGAGATCATCCGATATAGGACACATGTCTAAAATTTCAAATGGATTGACAGAGTGGAGAGTGGGATCTACAGTCTGTATAGGATGACTCACCTGGTCAACTACTGGGACCAAGTCTCGAGAAGGTAAGCATGAAAAACTAGGTTTCTTCTCAATAGCAATTGAATGCAAAGGACATGAGGCCACATAGCTCACTCATGGAATATTAGTGCCTATAGAAACACTGGGAATCAATAAAGGAAAAACCTGGTCTCTAGTTGGGTCAAGAGACAAATCAAGAAAATCCAATTGATCGATAGTGACAATTTCTTCACCATGATTAAATTACATCACATGAAATAAGGTTGACACCACATCTTGCATGGAATAGACATAATCACGTCTAAGAAGCATATTGTAGTCCAAGGGGTCTTCTATCACCATGAAGTAAGCTAAGACGATCATCCCACCCAAAGTAACAGGTGTTTGAGAAAGAATTCCCAAGGCTATACTAGTTCTTCTATCAAATGCCAGTGACTGACTAGTTTTCAACACAAGGCTGGGATATCCCATGCCTCTCCAAGCACGAGTATACAAGATACTAACTGAGGCTCCTTCATCAACAATACAACGAGAAATCGTCTATTGTTCAACTTTGACCTTTATCTAGAAAGGTGCATCAGAAGGAAGGCACAACTCAACTAGGCTATCCTAATCAAAGGATGAAATATGAGATCTTGGTGGGGGTTGATCCAAAGAGAGTTCACTTCCCCCTTATTTAGTAAGTTGTGAACTGGAAATGAAGAAAATGTGACTAGCGGACACTTCACTCTCCAAAGGAAGATTGGAATTGATCAACAATGAAATCGATTCAACCTCTTTGGGAAAGTCACTCTCTAAAGGGAGAGTGGGATTGACCAAAGATGACATTGGTTCAATCACATAAGGATCACTCTCTGAAAGAAGAGTGGGGTGAACCAAATACTGGGAAGGTTCGACCACTAGATCAACCAAAGGTTGAGTAGGTTGTTGAGAAACTATAGGTTTTTTAGGAGAAGGAAATTCTTGAGTCTTGGACCACACTCTTCACACCTCTGTGATAGCAGGGCACTGGTGAGTAAGATGATCTCCCTTGCATAGCTTACAAGAGAGATTAAGTTTGTACTTTGAATTACTAGTTTTCTCAACTATGTCAACATGACTAGCAGTGGCTGACTATTTTCTCTCAACATGATCTACAGAGGATGAGAGTTTGCCCCCAGCATTACCACTAGAGGTTGGGTGACTGGGTCCAACCTGACTAAGAGAGGCTGGTTGTTCAAAAACTTTAGAATTTTCAAAAATTGGATGACCATGAAACCAAACTCTTCACACCTCCATGATGGAAGGGCATTTATAAGTAAGGTAGTCTCCCTCACAAAACTTACAAGGAAACTTGGTCTTGCGTTTTGAATAGTTAATCTTTTTAACAGTGTCAACATGACTTGCAATGGCTGACGGATTGTCTTTAGCATGAACCATAGAGGCTGAGAGACTTCCCCTAGCATGACCTACATAGGCTAAGAGACTAGGTTTGACATGGCCTGTAGAGGTTGGATGGGCACCACTAGCATGAACAATAGAGGCTGAATGGTTAGGATCAACATGCTTTACAGTAGTTGAGTGTGTGCCCCCAGCATGAACTTCAAAGGTTGGGTGGATGGATCCAACATGACTTGTAGAGGTTGGATGGGGAGGTTCAAATTGAACATCAGAGGTTGAACGGCTTCCCTTAGCATGAACTACAGAGGCTAAGTTTTTATATTTTTAACATTAAGCTAGTATAACATTAGGATCTTTAACTGAGAGAACAACAAGCACAACAATCAAACACAAGAGACAATGAACACAGTGTTTTTCCTTGGGGAACCCATAAATGGATAAAACCCTGCAACTTCCTCAAAGATAGAATCCTCACCAAAAGTAAAACCCAAAATAGTAAGATGATCTCCTAACAGCAGTAACCTTCTTTCTATCTACCCCCAGTGTCTTCTCCTTCCTCAACTATGTGCTACACTTGAGTGTGTATGAGTTCTGTACTAAATAGAGAGGCTAGCTCTCTATTTATACTAATCCCAACATGAGTAAAACCCTACTAGGGCCGACGTCTCTAGGAGAGTCTAATAACCCTAGTGCCCCAAAACTGTGGGGACTTTAACCCTTAGACAATGGGAGGGTTACCCACAATGACTTGACATGACTTTTTTACATTATAGATCTTCCCTATTGGAACATCAGGGCATGACATGACTCAAATACATTACCAATACATCTCGGAATACACATTGGGTTACAATACATAACAAATACAAGTGAATACATTCTGAATTTACATATACATCAACACTCCCTCTTAACTAGGAAGGTATTCTCTCGACACAATTTTTAGCACAAGTCTTCTTCTCTGTATCATCTGGGTCATCGTCAAGTTCTCGTCATCTTCATCTGGATCTAGATCATCACTCAATCTGGATCATCATCACAAGATCATACTAAATTTGGATCATCACTGGATCATCATCATTGGATCTGGATCATCACTGGATCTAGATCACCATTACTAGATATGGATCATCACTTGATCTGGATCACCACTGGATCTGGATCATAGATCGATCTAGATCATCATCACTAGATCTAGATCATCACTCGATCTGGATCACCCTCACTGGATCTGGATCATCACTCGATCTGGATCACCACTGGTTCATCATCACTGGATCTAAATCATAGCTCTAACTGGATCATCACTGCTGGATCTGAATCATCACTCAATCCGGATCATCTCGGAGACATCATAACTCGATTTGGGTCATATCTCTATCTAGATCATCATTGGGTCATCATCATATGTGTTATCTCATGATTCTTCTCGTCACAAGAAGTTCTACAGAGCCAACCCTTTTTCATGCTAGGTGTAGGCCTACATCCTCATAGGTCTTTGGTATCCCTTAAATCTGACCTACTCGTTAGAATGGCTAGCACTCACATCTGACCTTGACTCGTCAGAAAGGCACAACACTTACATCTGACCTTAACTCATCAGAAAGGCATTCAGTCCTATACTGAGGGTTCCTGGTAATTGACCAGGTGCCTCCATTCAGAGAATGGCAGTAGCCCTTACATCTGACCTACTCGTCAGAATGGCCAGCACTCACATCTGACCTCCTCATCAGAAAGGTGGTATCCCTTACATACGATCATGTAGGACCTCATCCTATAGTCACATCAGAATGGTCGGCACTCACATTTGACCTACTCGTCAGAAAGGCGGTAGCCCTTACATCTATGTAGGATCTCATCCTACATTAGAATGGCTAGCACTCACATCTGACCTCCTCGTCAGAAAGGCAGTAGCCCTTACATCTGTGTAGGAACTAATCCTACATTAGAATGGATGGCACTCACATCTGATCATGTAAGACAACATCTTACAATCATCTCAGAAAGGCCCTCGGTCCAAGACCAAGTATTCCTAGTAACTCACCAGGTAGCCCCATTCCAAGAATGGAAATAGACCTTATATCTGATCATGTAGGAACCAATCCTATAGTCATATCAGAATGGATCAGCACTCATATCTGACATGGAAGGAACCAATCCTCTCACCATGACAAAACGGGTCAGCTCTTACATCTGACCTGCTCATCAGAATGGCTTCTGGACTCGTCACTTCCCCTTGGAAGGGACCTCGATCTAGAGAACACCAAGCTTCTCCTTGAAGTACTCAAAATTCACTCTGGACAATGGCTTCATTAACACATCAGCTATCTCATCGTTTGTTGCAATATGCTGCAGCTTCATTGCTCCCCTCTGCACCATATCCTTGATATAGTGATACTTGATCTTGATATGCTTCGACTTGTCATGGAACACTGGGTTCTCTGACAACTTCACACAACTCTGGTTGTCACAGTGTATACAAGTAGAATCCATTTGGAGATCAAATAAATCAGACAGTAGCTTCCTGAGCCATACTTCCTCACAACTAGATGAACAAGCTGCGACATACTCTACTTCAACTGTACTCAGTTCCATAAAGGATTGCTTCCTGCTAAACCAAGATATCACACCTTATCCCATACTGAAGCAACATCCTAAAGTGATTTTCCTATTGATGGCACTTCCTACCCAATATGAATCAACATTACCCTCGACATTAATCTTCTAATTCATATCGTACTTGAGCCCATAATCAACCACACCTCTTAGGTATCTCAAAATATGCTTTGCAGTAATCAAGTGAACATGTCTTGGATCTGTCAAGAACTAGCTTATGGTGTTCACAGCAAAGCAAATATCTGGTCTAGTGTTCATCAGGTACATCAAGGACCCAATCATCTGATGATATATCATAGCATCAACCGACTCTGATGAAGCATCACTCAATAGCTCTAGGTTAGATTCCATAGGTGTGTCCATAGCCTTGCAGTCCATCATCCCAAACATTTTTAGGATCTCTACTGCATACTTCCCTTGTCCAAGGGAGATTCAATATGCACTCTGCCACACCTCCATACCTAGAAAATAATGCATCATACCCAAGTCCTTCAATTCAAACTCGGTAGCAAGCTTTCTCTTAATATCAGCAATCACCCATCCATACCTATCACAAACAGATCATCTACATATAGTAGGAGCATCACTGGGTTTCCATCTTCAACCTTGTAGTAAAGGTTGGAATCTGCTTTACTCTTGGTAAATCCCAAACTGGATAGAAAGTTGTCAATTCTGCATACCAAGTCCTGGGTGCCTATTTCAAATTGTACAGGGCTTTCTTCAATCTGCATACATGAGACTCTCTGTCGTGTGTCTCAAAACCAAGTGGATGTTCTACATACACTTCCTCTTCCACTACACCATTCAAGAAAGCAGTCTTGACATCCATTTGGTGTATCTTCCATTTCATCACTGCAGCCAGGGAAAGTACCGATCTGATGGAAGTGTATCTAGCTACAAGTGCAAAGGTTTCTTCATAATCTATTCCTGCTTTCTGTGAAAAACCCCAAGCAAGAAATATTTCTTTATATTTCTCTATGCTACCATCTATAGCATGCTTGATCTTGTATATCCATTTGGAAGTTATAACTGACTTCCCTTCTGGTATTGGGACAACATCCCAAACATCATTCTTCATGATCAATTGATATTCTTCGATCATAACATCCTTCCATTCTTTCCGTTCTGTCACTTCTTCATAACTAGAAGGTTCTTTATCAATGAAATCACATAGTAATGCTACATACCTGGAGCAAGATCTGGTCCTTTCTCTTTCTCTATGATTCTCTTCTGGAGCACCATATCTTTCTACACCTTGGATAAGTTCTCGTACCCAAGCAGGTTTCGTCTTATGAGGATTCTTCTCTGGAGGTGGATCTATAGGTCTTTGTGGTTCTTCAAACTCTCTATCTTCTTCTTGAGTTTCTTCATTCATGGTTGTATCATGAATTCTGGGTGATTCTGCTTCTTCAGATTCTTCAGTAGATTTCTTTCTGGATTTGTTGTAAGCTGTGTCTTCATCAAATGTCACATCCCTACTGATGTCAATCTTCTTGTATCCTGGGAAATATATTTTGTAAGCCTTCAAGCTTTCAGAGTATCCCAAAAATATAGCCTTCTTTCCTGAAGGATCTAATTTTGTTCTCTTTTCTTTTGGAATGTGTATGTACACAGGACAGCTGAATATTCCGAGATGGCTGAATTCTGGTTTCTTACCGAAGAAGACTTCTTCAGGAGTCTTATTCTCGAGTACTCTATATGGAGTACGGTTCTGTACATACACCACTGTTCTAGTAGCTTCCGCCCAAATATGCATAGAAAGATCTTGATCATGAAGCATTGCTCTTGCAGCTTCCATGATAGTTCTATTCTTCCTTTCTGCAATCCCATTCTGTTGTGGATTATAAGGAGTGGACAACTCCCTCTTAATCCCAAAGTCTTTACATAACTCTTTGAATTCATTAGATGTGAACTCTCCATCATTATCTAATCTAAAGATCTTGATCTTCTTGTCTGTGTGATCCTTGATCAAGGCTTTGAATTCCTTGAATTTGCTGAATACTTCATCTTTGTTCTTCATGAAGTAAATCCATGTCTTTCCTAGAAAAGTCATCAATAAAAGAAACATAGTATACATACCCACTTAGTGAGCTTGATGACATAGGACCACATACATTGGAGTGGATGATTTCCAAGATTCCTTTTGCTTTGCTTTCGCTACTTGGAAATGTCTTCTTTGTATTCTTTCCTTTTGCATGTCCTTTGTAGACCCCATCATGTTTTGCTTAAATTTCTGGAAGACCTTCAATAGCTTTGCTTGCAATTGGTAGTGCTCTGTAATGCACATGTTCAATCCTTCTATGCCAAAGTTCATTTGGCTCTACTGTGTCATGGACCAAAGCTTGTTCTGGATGGCCCTTCAATTTGTATAGACCTCCTTCTTGTTCCCCAATCACTACTACATCACTAATAGTCTTTCCCTTTGGCCACATGATGACTTGGCCATATATGAATGCAACACTCATGCATTTTGCATCTAATGCAGATATGGAGAGAAGGTTCTTCTTGAGTCCTGGTACAAACAATACATATTGCATCCTCATAGAATTTCCAGAGTCTAGTTTATAAGAAGATTCCCCACTACCTTTTATTGGATATTGGTAGTCATCTCCAAGCTTCACCTTGTCAGGTGATTCATGTTCTGAAAGTTTCACAAAGGATTCTTTGAATCCTGTCATATGCTTGGAAGCCCCACTGTCTATAAGCCAATCATTGCTTCCATGTGTGATATTTCCTGTGAGAGAAAAAATCAAGACATATTCTTCATCACTTGAAGAGTATTCACTTTCATATTTGGTTTTCTTCTTGGATGGTTCATCATCCTCTGCAGCATGAGCATGATGTCTTTTCTTGTTTCCATTTTTCCCATTTTGTCTTTAAGGACAATCTTTTGCAAAGTGTCCTACTTCATCACAAGTATAACATTTTCCTCTAGAGAAATCTTTTCTAGAGTTAGTTTTAGAAAAATGCTTACCTCTGGAGTGATGAGAACTTCTTTTGGTTTTCTTGGAATGTACTGTCAGAGCTTGATCTTCACTTCCCATCTTCTCTTCTCTAGATGCTATCCTAACTTCTTCTTGAGAGTATTCTTCCCATAGTCTGTTGAACTTGACTAACTTCTTTCTAGCACATATCCCTTGAATAAAGGAGTCCCATGATCTAGGGAGACCATTCAAGGTGGTCATTACAATCTCAACATTTTCCACTTCTTTATCTACTGCTTCCAATTGTTCTTTGATTTGATAAACTTTTGTGAAGTAAGACTGGATGGTTTCTACATTATAAATCTTCACATTCTTTGGTTGGTTTCTCAGAGTCATCTTCCAGTTTATGTTCTTCCCTTCAAACAATTTGATTAGGGCATCAAACATAGCTTTAGGTGTCTTTAGGGAGGACACCTGTGGTATGAGATGATCCTTGATAGAATCAGCAATGATTTTCTTTGCCATAACCATCTTCTTCTTATGTAAGGCCTTAGCCTCATCTCCCTCTAGAACTGGAACCTCCTCATTGATGTAGGAGTCCAACTCATTCTCTTCTAGGACTAGGGAGATCCTGTACTTCCAGGATCGAAAGTTATCATCTCCCTCAAGCTTTTCATCAAGCTTGGTATGATGACACATCTTAACTGAGAACCTCAAATGGAAATACAAAATATTTAGATCTTACCAATTCAAGATGTCGGATTTGGATTTGTAGCTGAAATTCTGTAGTGCTGGTTCAGAAGCAGATTAGGGTTTTTCTTTTCCGAATTTTTGTCCAACCAATTTCTTTGAAATTGATCCCTAACTTCTAATTTAGGGAGGATATCAATTCATGCCTGGGCTCACTGAAAAATTCCTTTTCTATGACAAGCCCTAATTTTCAGCAGTAGTGTCGGGTCCAAAACTAAAAAACCTCATAATTGAATTCTGCCTCAAAAGAAAGATGTGCCCTAAGGAGGAGAGTTATTCCAACCTTATTTTGCTGAAAAACCGTGGAGAGAGATCCAAAAAGTAGGAAGCCCTAGTTCCTGCAGCTGCACAGTGTCTTCTTCTTAGGTTAGCTCTGATACCATGTTAGATTTTTAACATTAAGATAGTATAACATTAGGATCTTTAACTGAGAGAACAACAAGAACAACAATCAAACACAAGAGACAATGAACACAGTGTTTTTCCTCAAGGAAACCATAAATGGAGAAAACCTCGCAGCTTCCTCAGAGATGATCTCCCAACAGCAGTATTCTTATTTCTCTCTAGCCCTAGTGTCTTCTCCTTCCTCAACTATGCACTACACTTGAGTGTGTATGAGTTGTGTGCTAAATAGAGAGGCTAGCTCTCTATTTATACTAATCCTGACATGACTAAAACCCTACTAGGGCTGACCTCTCTAGGAGAGTCTAATAACCTTAGTGCCACGGAACTGTGAGGACTTCAACCCTTAGACAATAGGAGGGTTACCCACAATGACTTGACATGACTTGTTTACATTATAGATCTTCCTAATCAAAACATCAGGGCATGAAATGGATCAAGTACATTACAAATACATCCTGGAATAAACATTGAGTTACAATACATAAGAAATACAAGTGAATACATTCTGAAGTTACATATACATCAACATAAGTGACTGGATCCAAAGTGACCTGGAAAGGTTGGTAGGATCCCACGAACATGATCAATAGAGGCTGGATGGTGAAGATCAACTTGACTTGAAGAGGTTGAGTGCTTAGATCCAACATGACTTGCAGCGGTTGGATATGTTCCCCCAACATGAACTGCAGAGGTTGAGTGGTGAGTTTCAACTTGACCTGCAAAGGTTGAATGGGTTCCCCCTTATGTATGTGTCTTCTTCCTATTCCTCCTTATTTTAATTCTTTTATGCTGTCGGTGTTAGAATAATCAGCCCATAGTTAGCTACCTTAGAAATTAATTAATCCAATTTTTGTCTTATTTTCCCAGTTTCCATATTCCACCTTATGCAAGTTGTCCACCACACATCCAAAGTGGTCAAACTTGCTAAATTTGAGACATGGATCACTTGGGAAACCACTTGGAATAAAAACTGCTTTATTCCTAGCCTTCCTAGCGCATGTCTCCTTTTTATGCTTTATTACCTACTTTTTCTGAGTTTTAAGGCAATTGGGAAAGTTTGACTAGGTGAAGTTAACTTGTTTTTTGTCCTCATCATCCTCCACCCTTTTCTCCTATGAAAATCATGTATGAGTTTTCCTTCCATCATCTATTAGATTTCCTAATTGTTTTTTCCAATTCATGAGCTCCTAGATAGATTTGGAAACTGCTTTATGCACCTATGGGGGATTTGCTTAGATTTAGTAAGCCTGCTTTTGACCAAATTCAAATGGCATCCTTATGCATTCGAATCTCTCATGTAATTATTTATTTTGGTAGCCTATGAATTCATAGGGTTGGCTATTGTACACTTATTCAATACATATTAGTGTTCTGCTCCATATTCAGTCTCCTTTGTGTGTAATTTGCATGTGTAATTGGAAATTTTTGTGAGTGTAATTGTTCTAACGCCTGGGTTCAATTTCCACATGGTATCAGAGCCTTTGTATATTGATTTATCTCCTTCCAATTTGTTATTGCAGGTTTGACATCATTGACTGGGAGCATTCTGTTGACTGAAGGGACAATTTTTGAGCTATGGATCAATCTCAGAAGATCATCTTGACTCCATTTAGCTTCTTTGAATGGAATAAGAGATGGAGATACTGTTTAGAGTGAAAGGCCTCTATAGAGTGACTATGGCAACAAAATCAGAGCCCAATGCAGCTGTAGAGAAAATTAAATGGCACAATAGGAGGGATGAGGCCTATGGTCTCCCGTGTCCAAGCATATCTAGAGACCTCCTTTTCCATCTTGATGGATTGACATCACCAAATGAAGTATGAAAGAATCTTGCTGAGATTTTTGGTAAGACATATGAGATGAGGGGACATCAAATTGAAAATCAATTGATCTCCCTAAGTCCCAATAACTTTGAATCCCTGCAACTCTATTTTTCCAAGTTCAAAGCCCTTGTTTTGGAGCTAAAACAGTGTGGGATCAAAAAGAAGGAGGAGCAACTAGTTTTGGCCATACTCTCAAAGATTGGCCCTAACTATTCAGTGTTTATCTTGACATTTCATGCCACAAAGTTGACAGCTCGAGCCTGGGAAATGCCTAGCCTTGCAAATTTCATGGAATCTCTCACACAATAACAAGATAAGTTGGTGATGATGGGCACCATCAAACCTTCCAAATACCAAGCTCTAGTTTCTGGAGATTCAAGGGTGGATTCAAAAATCAAGAAGAAAGCTATGAATCCACCTGAGCAAAAGAGAGACAAGAACAAGTCTCCAGAGGAACCCCAAGGTTCCAAGAAGAACCCCCAGAAGAAGAAGAACAAAGGAGAAATGAGCAAGTGCGCATACTGCAGCAAGGGAAATCATCCTGAAAAATCCTACATGAAGAAGAAAATTGACATGCTGACCCAACTCCTAGAGAAGAATGGCATCTCCCTTCCTGACAGCTCAAAGAAGAGTGAAGGAGGATCAAATTCAGAGGATATAGAGAGAGTTCATGCATTGGTTTCTGGCACATCTAGCTCACCTAGTTTCATCATTGATTCTGGAGCTTCAAGACATATGGTTTCGACCAAGGAGGCATTCACCTCACTTGACATGTCGAAAGGTCCACCAATTGTACTGGGAGATGACTCTCTCACTGAAAGTTTGGGAAAATGGAGGATTGATCTTGACCATGGTAAGTTCAGCAATGTATTGTATGTTCTAGGTCTTGCCTCTAACCTCTTATAAGTGTATCATATGACCCACACAGGGTCTCCAAATAAGGTCATATTCTCCCCTGATGAAGTTGAGATCACAGAGATCTCAAATGGTAAAGTCATTGCAAAAGGAGTTGCAAATCACACTTCGAAGGTATACATGTTCTCACACTTCCTACCCTACTCAAACCCCTCTGCTCTTCTGATTCGTGCTAATGAGGCAAGCAACCTTTGGAATGAAATATTTGGCCACCTCAATTACAAGTATCTTTCTGATCTTAGTGAAAAAGAAATGGTCATAGGGTTACCAATGATTAATTTTTCCAAAAAAGTCTGTCAAGGTTGCATCTTAGGAAAACACCCAGAGCATAAATTTGAGAAAGCTAGTCATGAGAGAACCTCTGCACCTCTTGAGTTGATCCATAGTGATGTTGCTGGCCCATTTCCTCATATGTCAATGAGTCAGGCCAAATATGCATTGACATTCATAGATGAATTTTCCAGGTACTGCTGGGTTTACTTTCTGAAACACAAGTCTGAAGTTTTTGGCCTCTTCAAAGTCTTTAAGGCTTTGGTTGAAAACCAGTATGGGAGGAAACTCAAGGTCCTCAGATATGAAAATGGTGGTGAGTATGTCAAGTCTGAGTTCATTCAATATTTTGCAGATGCAATTATTCAGATGCAACATTCTATGCCTTACACACCACAGCAAAATGGTGTTGTTGAGAGGAAGAACAGATCACTAAAAGAGATGGAAACCTGCATGATGGAGGCTAAGACTTTGCCACCAAAGTTTTGGACCAAAGCTATAAAATATGAAGCCTATATCTAGAATAGGGTGCCTCATAAATAGCTTGATGGTATGAATCCTTTCGAAGCATGGAGTGGGCACAAGCCAGATGTGACCCATTTCAATATTTTTGGCTCAAGGGCTTGGGCTAGAATTCCAACATAAAAGAGGAAGGATTTGCAGCCCCAAAGCCAAGAGTGTCTATTTTTTGGGTACTCTGAAGATTCAAAAGGGTACAATATGATCAATTTGAGCAAAAACAAATCCTTCATTGAAAGGAGTGTTCAGTTCCAAGAAGAGCCTTTAGCAGCAGTGGAAGTTGGAGAAACCTCTTCACCACCAGAACCATTAAATGTAAGTGAAGAGATAGTTGAAGTTGTTGATTCTGATATGTCTAATAATGATGATTTAATTGCATATCCTAACAGTCCTACAAGACCAAAATGGGCAGCAAATACCATTCATGCAGCTGGAGAACTCGCTGGAAATCCTAATGATCCTAGGAGGACTAGATCTCAGTTTGAGAGTGCTATGTGCATGAAAGATCCTATGTTTGTAGAGAAATGCTATCTGATGGTTGAATCAGACCCACAAACATATGAATATTCAGAAAATGATCCAACATGGAAAACAACCATGAAAGAAGAGTTCATCTCACTCCAGAAGAACAACACTTGGGAGCTGGTTGATCTTCCCCCAGGGAGGAAGCTAGTTCAGTGTAAGTGGGTTTACAAAACCAAATTTGCTGCTGATGGTTCACCTCTAAAATACAAGGATATATTGGTAGCTAAGGGATACTAATGGGTTCATGGCATAGACTACAATGAGATCTTTGTACCAGTGGAAAATATGGACTCCATCAGGCTAGCCTTAGCCATTGCAACTTTGAAGCAGTGGGAGGTACACCACATGGATGTGAAGTGTGCTTTCCTGAATGGAGATCTCACTGAAGAGATTTACATGCAGCAGCCTCAAGGATTTGCTACTAATCGATCTCTTGTGTGCAGGCTAAAGAAGTCATTGTATGGGCTTAAGCAAGCCCTCAGGGCTTGGTATGCCAAGATTGATAGCTTTCTGCTATCACTGAATTTTGTTCGATGCAAGTCAGATCCAAATGTCTATTTGAAGCTGATTCATGGTTCATTAATAATTATTTTTTTGTATGTTGATGACCTTCTCATTATAGGAATCTCAAAGGATGAAATTGCCTCCTTGAAGGATGCAATGAACCATGCATTCTCAATGACTGATTTGGGCTTATTGAGCCAATTCTTGGGGCTCGAGATTGCTCAAACCAAACAAGGAATCAAAGTAAATTAGTCTAAGTATGCCTTGGATTTGCTGAAAAAATTCAACATGAAGGATTGCAAGCCAAGAAAGACTCCCTTTCTTTCAGGAGTTAAGCTTGAAGAAGCTGATTCTTCACCTATGGTAAACAATACACTGTATAGACAATTGATTGGATGTTTGTTGTATCTTACACATAATCGACCTGATATTTATTATGTAGTAAGTGTGCCTTCAATATACATGGATCAGCCTCATGATATCCATTGGAGAGCAGCCAAAAGGATCCTTAACTTTGTTCAAGGAACAAGGACTCATGGGATCTTCTACAAAGCTAAATCTAATCTTGATTTGATTGGGTTTACTGACAATGATTGGGCAGGTGACAACACAGATCGAAATTCAACATCAAGATATGTGTTCATGCTTGCTGAAGGACCAATCAGCTGGTCAAGCAAGAAATAGAGTGTCATTGCACTCTCATCTACAGAAGCAGAGTACAGAGGAGTTGTAAATGCAACAACTCAATGTTTATGGTTGCAGGGGTTACTTGGTGAGTGTGGCTTCGAATCAGAATACTCAACTACTATATATTGTGATAATCAGAGTACCATTCAAATCTGCAATGATCCAGTTTAGAGACAGAGAACCAAACACATTGAGATCCATATGAACTACATCAGACAGCTTGTGCATGATGGCACCATTCACCTACTCTTCTGTTCATCTTCAAAACAAGTAGCAGAAATATTCACCAAAGTTTTTTGTGAGAAGACATTCAGCAATATCAAATCACTGTTGGGGATTGCTGATCATGCTGTGAAGCATGAGTGATGACAATATTTCCAAATTTTTTTTTACTGTCCATGTTTAAGGGAGGATTTTTCCCACTGGGTTTTTGCCTCTTTCCTTGGTTAAATGGACATGCAATATGTAAAGGGTGACTAAGCCTTGTTGCTAGGCCCTATAATTTTATGATATTTTACTCATAATTCAGTCTTAAGGGGGGGTGTTAGAATAATCAACCCATAGTTAGCTACCTTAGACATTAAGTAATCCATTTTTTGTCTTATTTGCCTAGTTTCCATATTCCACCTATGCAAGTTGTCATCCACACATCCAAAGTGGTCAAACTTGCTAAATTTGAGTCATGGAGTGCTTTGGAAACCACTTGGAATCCACTTGGAATCAAAACTACTTTATTCCTGGCCTTCCTAGCGCATGTCTGCTTTTTCTGAGTTTTAAGGAAATTGGGAAAGTTTGACTAGGTGAAGTTAACTTGTTTTCTGTCCTTATCATACTCCACCATTTTCTCCTAAGAAAAGCATGTATGAGTTGTCCTTCCATCATCTATTAGCTTGCCTAATTTATTTTTCCAATTCGTGAGCTCCTAGACAGATTTGGAAATTGCTTTATGCACCTATGGGGGATTTGCTTAGATTTAGTAAGCCTTCTTTTGATCAAATTCGAATGGCATCCTTATGCATTCGAATCTATCATATAATTATTTATTGTGGAAGCCTATGACTTCACAGGGTTGGCTATTGTACACTTATTCAATACATATTAGTGTTCTGCTCCATATTCAGTCTCCTTTGTGTGTAATTTGCATGTGTAATTGGCAATTTTTGTGAGTGTAATTGTTCTAACACCTGGGTTCAATTTCCATAGTCGGTTACTAGTATCAGTACTTTCATAACATGAGTTAGAACGATGAGGAGAAGCAACTACAAGTGAAGGAGAAGCAGTGTTTTGATGCCCTTGATATAAGGAGCTTATTTGAGAAGCATCAGAAGAATTCAAGACAGCTGGAGTGGAAAACAACCACACCGGTATCAAGGTGGCCATCAAAGGAACACAAACTTTCCCTATGACAGGAATAGTACAAGGAGTTCCCAACATGGGAATCTCTTGGTTGGTGTTCAAAGGGTTGTTAGCCATTACTTCAAACAATACAACAAACTCTGAGGTCAACAGGAAAAAAAAATTACAAAGCACACACCTGAAGGCATACTGAGTACAGACAAACCACACAACACTCGCTAAAAAATTCCTAAATCCAAATAGACAAATAGGTATAAGATATGCTTTCCAGAAAAAATCTAATAGACAGTTACATGGAATCCCTATAGATGTTCTCAGGCACAAGTTGAGGAATCACCCACTGCCCTCCCACACTTTCTACCGGGGTTACCTTCCAAGATCGTCCAAGGTCAACTAGAAATATCCTTTCGGTGTACTTGTGTATGAACCCTAAATGTAAAAAGAGACTAAAGGCTACCACAACTATACTGAGAGTCTCGGGGGACAGTTGCAAGAATAGTTCATACACATGGCCAGGGTAGCAAAGCCCAAAACCCTGTTAACACTGGCACCGCACGAGGCCTAAAGGGTGGTATTGGCAGAAGTCCCCAAATGTGCAAAAACCTTGGTCTATGATTTATCAAGTAATGAGAGGTTTATCTCCTCATTCCAAGTCTCCACATGGCCTCATGCTTAACTCCCATTTGAGAGGAGTTTCCCAGGTACAATCAACATCGAAGAGGATTTACCTAGTGATTGGCCAACTACGTCTAAAATTTAATACTTGTGGAGAGTTAAAACTCCCTAATCCACAAGTCTAGCCTAAGCTAGTTGGTGTAGGAGCCTAAAAAACAAAACTTACTAATAAATTTTAAATTATATCGTTCATTTTAAAAGGATTTTTTTAGTCAGAGGGTAAATGGCGTGAAACTTATGTGGTGTTTTGACTTAAAGTTGAAACAAAATGACTAAGCAAAGAGAAATGAAATGCAAAAAGAAAAAACTATTCTCTTTCTTTTTTCAAATAGAAAACTTGAAAGCCACTAAAGAACAATTTCTTTTTATATTTTTAAAAAATAATGATATGCAGTGCATCAAAAACAAAACCCTAATCTACATGCATATTAAAACACTATATGTTCTTTTTATTTTTCTTTTATAAATGCAAAAGAAAACTACCTACAAACAAAAGTATGCAAATGAGAAGAACAAAGCAAAAGTAACTTTGCTATACAACCACCAAACAGACTCTAGAATGCCCTAAAGTCAGTATAAACCCTAATTGGAAGGAATGCTTGCAGAAGAGACAAGTCAACTATTTTGGCATTGTAGCAAGGATTTCTCCCTTACTGCAGCGCAGGAATGGCTACCTTCCATCCTCTATAGGGTTCCTGGTGGTTATGCAAGAAAAAAATGAAACAGAAAGGAAATAAAGAACATAAAATAAAGAAATGGAAACCCCTCTGCACACAAGGTTATGGGTTTAGATCCAATACCCTGCATACAACTTGTTAGAAAACCTGCAAACAAACAATGGAGACCTGCAAAAACATGTTAGGCCATGAAACCTGCAAGCAAATATAGGTTAGAAAAAACTAAGAAAACATGACAAAACAAATATTATACCTTCAATGGGTGGAGATAGGCCCCCATGCCCTAGCTTGGAGAAGCACCTCTCTTGAGAATGGGGGAGCTATGGCTCAATGGGAGGATGGATGAGAGGGAGAGTGAATGGCTTGAGAGCCAAACTGGTCTCAAGGCACTCATTCGGGAAGCATAACAATATGTAAGGAAGGAATGTCTTGAGAGTGACCCCCACCCCTCTATTTGTATCTTTTTTAGGGTTCTAATCCCCTGGTCAGGGCTTTAGCCCCTTTTTTGGGAGTTTGCCCCTTTCTCTCAATCTTTAGGTCCTTTTAGGGTTTTAGACTCCTTTGACGGGTTTTATCCCATTTTTCAAGGATTTAGCCCCTATGAGAACTATTTAGGCTCTTTTAAAGGATTTTTAAGCCCTTTTTCATGTTTTAAGCCTTCTTGAGGGTGTGGGGGCCAAATGGGGTCAAATGAGGGTTGTGCATGGGTGTCCTTGGGTGGTGTAGGCCATGTAGAGCTGAGTGAGATATTTTTTGGGTTAACAGATTTCACCCTGATGTATGAGGGCAGGAGCTCATTGTATGGCCAACGAACATCATAGGATTTTCTGTGGAGAGGTGGTGCTTCCTGGGCTGGGGCATGGTGGCTTTCGGTTTTTGTATTAATATGGTTCCCATCAATGAGTGAGATACAAATAATGTGTGACATGTATATGGATGAGGCGGGAATTCCCTTGCTCACAACAATGTCAAAAGAATAATGTGATATATGCTGTATAATACAAGAGATGATCATATACAACTGATGATACATAGTGTTTACCTCAATGAGAGGCTGAATACAATACTGATCTGAAAAACTCCTACATTGGACCCATGGCATTCTCATGGAATGTTATATCTTAATGACTGATAGCTTGCTAGATCTGGAATGGTACATAGATGTATGGACTTATTGATTGAGAGTCATAGTCTCTATGGTACAAGTATGCTGCATCAATCATAAATCTATATAGAATCACTGCTGGGGCTTCTGAACACTGTCTCCAACGCAACCCAAAAATCATAAGGGAAATAACGTATTTAGGTCCCTCGAATAGAATCCTCAATGTGCTAGAGACATGTGACATCTGGGGTCTTCAACCAAATACTACATGGACCAATACCCTGTACGAATCTGAACGGTGCAATTATGTAGCTGGAGTCGAGCACGTGAGAAGCAACCATCCCGAGAGGCACTAAGGAGTCCTCTCAAGTCGTCCAAGGAGTTTATCAAGGAGGTTAATGAAACCAAGATACAGAGATCTCTAGGTCTATCCTTTGGAATATGTGTGTTGTCATCGACAAAGGGAGACCTTCCCTAGGTCAAGGAAATGGTGTTTCCTTAACAAGAAGCACAAGGGAGATAACCGAAAGATGTGAGACAATCAGAGGACTCACCCACTAAATGGGGGGGGATGGGAAGAGTTGAAAAGGGGAAAAGGGAGTGTAGTAGACTCAAACTTCCTTTGTTCATAGTATGATGATAGGGAGGACCAGACAGTAAATGAAACTGACTCATGGGAATGGGATCATAGCTGTAATACTGGAAATGTCACTGCAGATGGAAAACACTTGGGGTAGGTCGACACTTTTGATATTGATGGGGTCCAAGGAAGATACATTGTAGAGTACTCTAAACAAAGGTGACTCAAAGTAGGTATGCTGCCAAATAGTTTTCTGTGGGGTGGTGTCTAGAGACACCATTGTGGTACGATCTCATGGATTTTTGGCGAGCCCGAGAAAGTAAATGCTCACTGGTGCTTTTAATTTTAGAGATTCTGAAAGCACGAAGAAGACTCCAGTGGGGGATATTTTTCGTTGGTAGTCTCTTGTTCCCGAAAAAGGATAAAAGTATACATAGGAGAGCTCTCCCATCCTATAGGGGATGAGAGAATTCTTTACCGTTGGTAGTCCAATCAGGCTAGAAAAGGTTAAACCTATACTCACTGGATGGTCATTCAGATACTTTTATGAGCATGAACGAAACCAAGTTTGCTTGGCAATATTTTCTTGATGAGAAGGATGGAAAGAGCTTAATGACAACCCATGGTGAGATTTTTCATAAAGTTCAACCCCTCTGCCTGAGAAAGCATAAAAGTATGTAGAGGGGAATGGTCTTCGCTTGAATGTGACAAGGTGGTCCTTTTCATTTGATGGTCTACATAGTCTGCAAAAGGAGATAAACGAGATGATGCAAGTGCCCTTTCCTATACTTTAATGAGTGGGAAAGGAAGCAGCTACGCTCGGCAATCTTTTCATTCTTTTAGGACTCATAAAAGAGCTTAAAAGAAACTCTAGTATGGTCAACCAATTGCGGTGGCACAGGTGGTGCCCCATATTGGGATGGTGGATAGTGGTCCAAATGTCATCCATGGATTATGGATGGAGCAGGTGGCTCTTAAACATACCAATACATGCACAGGATAGATCACAGAAAAGGCATGCGAGTCGGTGCGGCAGAGGCACGCAAACTGAACCGGCTCTTAGACAGAGGTCAGGAGAGTCATGTGTGAATTGTGGTGGACGAAATTGACTACATGTGATGTGAGTGCAAGTCTGGAGGCAGTTATATGCCAAATTCCTACAAAGGAAAGGATCCGTCCTTTGGGTAGTGGCTTGGGGACCTGCATAAGGTGTGGTGGATGGATTAGACAGCTATATGCTAAAAATAAAAATGATGTCCCTTACGGGAAGTGGCCCGAGAACCCACATGAGTGGTGGTAGGAAAGTGTGATACAAGTACAGGTCTGGAGACACTTACATCACCATGTGGTACGTAGACCGAGGTAACTTCCAGGAAGTGGTCCCAAAAATTGCTTGTTAAACATGAGATGATGGTCTCAATATAAAATAAAAGATGAAAATTCAAGGCTGGAGGTGTTAGGGGTGTCTCGAACAGGCTCCAGCTGACTCTGAATTAGCAACTAATGGTGCTGCCACCGAATGGGGGTCTTTGATTTGTGGTAAAAACATTGCAAAACAAAAAGGGAAAAAACTACGCTATAAGGGACTCATAGTGGTTATATTAGGCATAGACTCTCTTGAGGTGGATCCTGTTGTGTGTCTTCTTCAAGAGTCGACCATCTGAGTTAGTGAAGAGGTATCTTGCTGAGATGAAGGTCATTGGAAAGGAAGGATGACAGAACCTAGTATTTTATGGGAAGAACAGATTCCACACTATGGTTTAAAGGGAATGGGGTAAAACCGAAGGCGGTCTTACATATATCTCCTTCATCATGTAAGTGGTGTCGGGATAGATCAGGTGGATATTCCATAGCAAACAAGACGAAAGGGAAACTGGTGCTAGAGATCATGTAAATGGTATTGGTTGTGTTTTTTGTGGCCTTTCCCCTAGTCTTTGTTGGAGGAAGAGGGGTAGGCCTGGAGACAGGAGGAGTATTCGATGGACCTAGAGGTAGGTGCAACATCATCTCAATTGGATGGGCATGAGTCAACACATCCTCAGGCCTTAGAGGTAGGGTAGGTGGTTCAAGGTACCACTGTTGGGGCTCGGACCTTGAAGGTCCTTAATTTTGGCAACTCCGCAGTTTTGGTGCGAATCTTGTAAGCGGAGTTGTGGTCCAAAATAGTCTTAGGGGCTTCGGGGTTGGGTCGAAGCCCCTCTTTTTGTAAATATCCCATGGTTTTTGGGTACCCATGGTTTTTAAGCCCATGGTATTGTAATAGTGCACTTGTATAAATAGGCACTTATGTAAAGGAGTGAAGTAAGCTTTGTGTTATGATGATGATGTGATGTGAAGAAGATAAAGTCTATTTTTGGGTTTAAGGTTAAGTCCCAGCTGAGTGCATGGATGACCTCTGTAGCTGAGTGCACAGTTTTGGGTTGTTGAGAAGATCTGCAACTGAGTTCACAAATCAGAACTGTATTGTTTTGTAAATTGTTGAATATAAATGCAATTCTGTGGACGTAGCCCCTACACTAGGGGTGAACCACGTATATCTTGTGTTGTGGTGGTTCTTTTTATTTTGTTCCTGTTATGTTTTTATGCATTTGATAAGTGGATGAATGATAAAGTAAGATAAATTGCTAAGTATTAACTTCACTGTGAATTCCTAGTTAAGGGTTAAGCAAGAAACTATATTTTTATCTAAACTTTGAAGCTATTTAAGTAAATGTCGAAGCTCTGTATTGCATAATTATTCTTTGTTAAGGATAAAGGTACAATAATATCCCTCTTTCACCTACAGAAACCTGATTCTGTGGCACCCCATAACTGTTTTGGGTGAGACTGCAACCTGTTCGCAGGTTGTTTCCGAACAGGCCAACACTGTGGGTCTGTTTGTTGGTGCGAAGATAAAAGCATAAGAACCCAGGTCTTCCCCATCCGCCCAACAAATTGGTTTCGTTGCCGGTTGAACCAATTTCTCCTTCAAGAGGGATCTACGTCGTACCTGGAGGGATATGTTTTGGAGGCCCTCCGTAAAACAAATCAGTGACTGGGTTGAAGATACTTATCTGAAATTTGCTGAACAAGAGAATAAGGACCCTCGTCATAGCTCAAACGAATTCTTGCAAAGGTACGTTTTTACTGATATTTATGAAATTTTCTTTTCTAGTATCCACATAGAATTGCACCAGTGGTTATCCAGGTTGACAAAAAGAAAGACAAAATTCAAAGAAGATCAATCTCCTGACTAGACCCCAGAAATAATTAAGCTATTGAAAAGTGTGAACAACGCGGTATCAAGAGCTGTTGACTTCTGGACAACACGAACCCTTGAAGCATTTGTGACAGAGTTAGCCATCGACACACATACTTCTTTCAGCGAAGCAGAAAGACAGTTTTTCAAAGGACCAAGGGGTAAGTACCTGAATTCATTAAGTCTGAAAATTAAAATGCTCTTGGCTGAGAAAGGCATATTGCTTATCTAATCATATTGCTAGATTTATTGCTACTAACCTATGATTGGAAGCGAAAGTGACTTCGATGAGCAAAGTGGTTTTCTTCGCAATAGTAAAAGATACAAGAGAAGTCTTGGATCCTATATCCTAGGCCAGAATACTGATTAAACCTCATTAATTCCAGAAGAATCTGAATCTGAAGAAACCCCTTTTGTTGGAAACCCTCCTATAACTCCACAGTGAAGATCAGTTATCCCTGAGACCCCTTTTCCATCTGAAAGTAACCCTAGCCCAAGTAGTCTTGTCGCAGGTCAGTCTACCTCAGTAAGTTCCCTTCCTCATGTTACCAGTCTTCCTCCTGTTATCATCCTTCCTCCTCCTCCTCCCCCTCCTCCTCCCCCTCGATTCACTATGGCCCATGCGAATGATGATATCAAGCTCCCAGCCTTTAAAGGAACTGAATCAGAGGATCTAGAGCAGTTTTGGTTCTTATGCGAAGCTGTTTGTACTGCTAAGAATATTATGGATCAAAATACAAGAAGAGTGTAGCTGGTCACCTCTTTCAGAGACCGAGATTTGACTTGGTTTATGAAGTTTTCCAGTACTCAAAACTATACCTTAGATGACATTAAAAAAGAAATGATCAAAGAATTCAAGAAGCCTAAATCGGAGTCACAGTGTATAACTGAACTAAAAGAAATTCAGTAAAAGTGAGGTGAATCAGTTTGGTACTTTGATCAGAGGTTCAAGGTTCTGTTGGATCAAGTTAGTTTCACTATTGGACCAGAGCAGCGTAAATAATGGTTCATTGCAGCACTATTTCCTCATATCAGGACTCCACTTATGCAACAGAAGGTTGCTGATCAGCAAGAGGCATTGGAAATTGCTATGAAACTTGAAACAACTCCTGTTGGGATAATTTTGGAATAGCCCAGATACAGGCACAGTTAGCAGAAATGGCTTTGGAGCTTCATGACATGAAAAAAGGGAAATCTATTCGAGAAGAGTTTTGGTGTACACGATGTAAGACAGAAGGTCATGACAAAGAACATTGTCCTGCATTAAGAAATTATTTGAATACTGGTGCACCGAACCTGTTTAACCCTAATGTCCTATATTGTGAGATCTGTAGAACAATTGGCCAGCATCGACCTGAAGATTGCTATCTACTACAGAGATATGTTCAAGTACCTAAGAATCCCTACTACAAGTTCTGTAAGTCAGTTGGACACAATGAAGACGAATGTCGCAGCTTTGACCTCATGAGAGAGCGAACCTATGATGCTTATAGGGTACAAACCGATGCACAAGGAAATGATGGATATGGTTACCATGGTGGTACACCAGGTCGAGGTAATTTCAGAATTCATGGTCATGGTCATATGTATGGAAGAGGAAGGGGCCAGATTATTTGCTATAACTGTAATCAGGCAGGACATGTAGCTAGAGAATGTCAGAACCCAACGACGACATGTCGATATTGCAGAGCAGTAGATCATGTGATTGAGCAATGCCCACAGTTGATAGCCAAGATATAAGAAAGAAATGGCACTCCTACTTAGAATGTTCAGATGATTGTTTTAGAGAAAAGACCTATCCTAGCCCTTAACGTTGTTAAAAGGAGTGGAACTACGATGCAGGTGCAGAATAAGGGGAAACAACCTGACGAGGCTTGGGTCCATAAGACCCCAGAGAAAATTCCAGCCTTCGATGTTGGAAGAGAAAAATGAACATTTATGGAAGCTAAAAAATACTTTGCTGATCCGAGAACATCAGTAGCAACTACGCAACAACATCAACAGCAGTTACAGTTTCAAGAAGCTTCGCCGGATCAATTAAGTACACTGACATCATTTTTACAGAGTTGTATGAAGCTATTAAGAAATCAGAATGCTTTGAATGAGTTACAGAAAGTTATTGAGTATTGCGAACCTCAGCGAAGCTCTGATAGAGGAAAAAATATTAATAGAGTTAGAAGGACTGGAAGAGAAATGAGATTGCATGCTCAGATAGGATATTATGACATGACCGATATCATTTTAGACCTAGGATCAAAATTAAATGTCCTAACTAAGCAGACATGGGAACAAATGGGAAAACCTACGCTTGAATGGTCCCCTTTATAGTTGAGATTATCCAATCAACAGAAGATTGTGCCCTTGGGAAGATTCCCTAGTGTACTAGTGGATATTGATGGAGTCAATACCTTAGCAGATTTTGAAGTCATTGAAATAATTGATGATAGCAACCCCTATCCAGCATTGCTAGGAATTGAATGGGCAATAGACAATTATGCAGTAATCAACCTTAAGAATAGACAGATGACTTTTGAAGGAAAAGGCTTGAGAGTCATAGTACCGTTGGACCCTTCTTAAGGAGAAAGGTATACAGAGCCAGTCAGAGATGAAGATCAGGATGTTTTGGATCATATTTACAACATCAGAGCTAAAGAAGAATACTATGCTAACCCTACTGCTGAAGTTATAATGGATTGGCAGTGTGACAGTTCTTGCATGACTGATTCATACGAAGGCCTAGAGAATTGGCAGAATTGACTTTATGAGCTACATGGACATCGATGTGCAATAATTACTAAGTCTATCGGATGGGTTGGCTCATAGACAAGGATCTTACTTACTTTTGATGGCTTGACAGACCCAGCAGATTTTATTGTACAATTCTCAGAGCAAGTACCAGATTCATAGCAAATGGAGACTCTAGATTCAGTATTCAGAGCCATAGCTGCCAGATGGTGGAATGGTCATAAAAAGTATATTTATGGTTGGAGAGCTTGTCAAAATTTTCTTCTCCTGAGATTCATGGATCAACCTCAGGAGGTACGAAGCAAATTTAATGGTAAGACTAGCCCTCACGAACATTTTGAGCAGTGTTATGAAGCATGGAAGCATGTACCTTGTGAAGAATGGGTAAATAGGTTTGTACACACTTTGGAACCTATGGCAGAGAACTGGTATGCGGAGGTGGAGCTTCGCCATGGTACTGTAAGTTGGGTTAGCCTTGCTGATAGTTTTGTGCTCACATTTTCTATTACTGAGGTTTGCCCTGCTTTGGACACAGCTATTAGCTTGATCCATACTAAGGTGTTTGATGATAAAGAAATAGCTGAGTACCAACCTGATTGGAAGGAACAAGAAGCTAATGCAGTAGAATGCTATAACCTCGCCATTGATGAAGACGATGACCCTCGCAACATTAATATTACTGAGTCAGAAGGACATTGCGAAGTACATGGACCAACAGTCAAATCACCTGAAGTAACTCAGCCCTTGAAAACAAGGAAAGTAAACATTGGATCAGAAGAAATGCCTAATTACGCTACCATTGGAGATTATTGGGACGAAGAAATGGTGAGCAAAGTGACTGAACTCCTCCATGAGTATTAGGACTTATTTTCGATGAAGTTCTCAGAAATGAAAGGTATCCTTGGTGATATAGGAGTGATAAAAATACCTTTGAAAGCTAATGCGAAGCCTGTTAAGCAGCGCCCTTATAGGTTGAACCCTAAGTATAAAGAAAAAGTCAGGATGGAGCTAGATAAGATGCTCGCTGCAGGAATCATTGAGCCTGTCGAAGAGTCCGAATGGGTCATCCCTATGGTGGTACAAGAAAAGAAGACCAAGGGAGAAATCAGAATCTATGTTGATCTGAGGAAGATGAATGATGCCTGTTTACATGATCATTTTCCTACTCCCTTTACAGATGAAGTTTTAGACAATGTCGGAGGTCAAGAAGTGTATTCTTTCACTGATGGATTTCTAGGTTACCATCAGATCAGAATTTCTCCAGAGGATCGACATAAAACAACCTTCGCTACAGAAATGGGATCTTTTTAGTATACTGTTATGCCCTTTGGATTGAAGAATGCACCTGCTATAATTTCCAGAGTAGTCATATCTGCATTTAAGGAATTTATTCATAAGTTCTTGGAAGTTTACTTTGATGATTGGAATATGTTTGGTTTATTGAAAGATCATATATCCAGTTTAAGACTTATGCTGGACAAGTGTAGACAGCATCAGATTTCATTGAACCTGAAGAAGTGTCTCTTTTGTGCACCTTTTCAAATTCTACTAGGTCACATTGTATGCAGGCAAGGATTGATGGTGGATCCTACGAAGATATCCATTATTGTGAACTTGCCACCTCCGAAGACTGTTAAGCAACTTCGCACTATGCTTGGTAATACTGGATATTACAGGAAATTCATTAAAGGATATGCTCAGATTACAGCCCCTATGGTAAAGAAATTGAAGAAAGATATTAAGTTTGAGTGGACACCTGAATGTCAGGAAATTTTGGATATTTTGAAATAAAAGATGGTAACTGCCCCTATCTTAGTCTTCCCTGACTGGAGTAAGAAGTTTCATGTTCATGTTGATTCATATTCCATTGCTTTAGGTATAGTATTGGCTCAGTTAGGTGAAGGTAATATTGATCACCCTATTGCTTTTGCAAGTAGAAAATTGTCCACAGCTGAAAAGAATTATACTACGACACAATGAGAAGGTCTAGCTATGGTTTATGTCTTGCAGAAATTTCGACATTATTTGTTAGGATCTCATTTTAAGATGTTCACTGACCATTCTGCTTTGAAGTATTTGGTTAACAAGCCTATGTGAGGTGGAAGGATATGCATATGGTTGATTTTGTTTTAGGAGTATGACTTTGAGATCATAGTTAAGCTAGGAAGACTTAAACCTGGGCCTGACCACTTGTCGAGGCTCGAGTTAGGAGAAGAGCCCACTAGTTTGGACAAAGGTCTTCCTGATGCCCAGTTGTTTTCCATCCAGATGGTTGATGACTATTTTCAGGATAATGTTCAGTACTTGTCTACAGGTTTTGCACCCTCTGAGATGACAACACAGTAGAAGAAGCAGCTAGTGGTTAGAGCAACTGACTTTACCTTGATAGAAGGATAGCTATATAAGATGGGACCAGATGAAATACTATGCAGATGTGTCCTGGAGCATGAAAAGCCATTGATTTTGGCTGAGGCACATTCTAGAGCAGTAGGAGGTCATTATGTAGGAAAAGCTACGACATAGAAGATTCTGACAGCTGGATTGTGGTGGCCTATGATTCATAAGGATGCAAGAGAGTATTTCCATAGCTGTGATATCTTTCAGAGGATAGGAAAACCATCTAGGAAGGATGAGATGCCTCTAGTTCCATAGGTAACTTTACAAGCATTTGACAAGTGGGCTATTGATTTTGTTGGACCAATCAATCCCCCTGTAAATAAATTTGGAGCAAGATACATTATTACAGCAACTGATTACCTTACTCGTTGGGTCGAAGCTCAACCAGTCAAGGACTGTAGCACTGCTACAGCTGCGAAGTTCATATTTGATAATATCTTGTCGAGGTTTGGGTATCCTAGAATTCTTATGAGTGATCAAGGATCACATTTTCTGAATTAGACTATTGAAGCCTTGACCGAAGAATTTCAAGTTTATCATCAGAAGAGTACTACCTACCATCCTCAAGAAAATGGAACTGTCAAAGCCTTTAACAATATTCTTGAGCACGCTCTGATGAAGGTTTGCAATGTTAACAGAAATGATTGGGATCTTAGAATTCCAGCAGTATTATGGGATTATAGAACCACTTGCAAGAAGTTGACAGGCCACACACCTTTTAGGCTGGTATATGGACAAGAAACAGTTATGCCCATGGAGTACATTGTTCCTAGCCTCAGAATATCTTCCTTAACAGAGATGGATGATCCAACCGTGTTGAATGAAAGGATGGCAAAGATACTGGAACTAGAAGAAGACAAATTCATTGCAGGTTTCCAGCAGCAAGTACAGAAAGCTAGAGAAAAAGCATGGCATGATAGACACATTAAGAAGAAGCATTTTCAGAATGGTGATCTTGTGCTCTTGTACGATAGTAAATTCATGAAGTTCCCAGGTAAGTTCAAGACACATTGGAAAGGACCATACATAGTTCAGAAAGTTACCAATGGTGGTGCAGTTCAGTTAGCTAAATTGAATGGAGAAATTTTTCCCTCCATGGTGAATGGAAGTAGATTAAAGAAGTAAAAGGACGGGCCTGTACCCCCTGATCAGAAGTAATAGCAAGAAGAAGAGTCTAAGTACCAAGAATAGTTGAAATTGGGTACTAGACTATAATGAAGCTATTCTTAGAGAGATTCGGTAGATTTACAAAGTGTCGAAGGTTGTGGAAGAAATTCTGTCATGGGTTGAAGTTTGAAGTTCTGTCAAAGCTTGTGTCAGGATGTGTCGAAGGTCTATATTGTGTCGAAGGTTATTATTGTAGTGAAGCTGAAGTTAGTGGTTGTGCTGAAGAAGAAAGGCGTGTCGAAGCTTAAAATGCGACCCTTGGAAAAAATCATATTTAGCGGCGCCGATACGTTAACTACATTAACTGCCTGTAATGATGAGATTTTGGTCGAGTCCACATCTGTATTTGGGAAATCTAGCGTCATTTGGACAAGATCTATTTCCGCTCGATCAGATTTGGTGTCTTTATGCATAGTTATGGAAGATTTGGTCGTTGGATCCTATAAGAAGACACCCAGGCCTGCAAATTTTGTATTACGCATTTTCTTGAGTTTCATAGTTGAGTCCATGTCAGCTGATCACATAGTCGAGCAATTGTTGAGAGATTTTAGAAAGAGGGGTCTGCATAACTTTATGAGGAACCCACCTGAATCTGCACCTCACGAAGAGACTTCCCCAGCACCGAATCAACCAATGTAGAAATGATCTAATAGAAATAATTTTAAGGAAGAAGTTCACTCTAAGAGGAACGAATAAAGGCACAAACCATCAGGAAAGACACCGAAGGATCCTGTGATTCATAGTTCAGAAAGTTGCATCGCTCCCACCTAAATATTTTGAAGACTTCGGTGAGGAGGAAAACGTTGCATCACAGCGTCCACCATATCTCCTACCTGTTCAACAAGGAGTTAAGCCACCTCGGCGGATATCCAAGTTCATGTTACTCACCCCTTCGCTACCACGGGGTGTGAAGTTGGTTGAAATGATGAGACAAAGAGTAGATCGGCTCAAGTACGCAGACCATGATATGAATGATCGTGAGAAGTTTCCTTAGTTCGCATCTAGGAAATACTTGCACTCCGTCCATTATCCGGAGGTTGGAACGACATTACTTGAAGTAAAACAGTGGGCTGTTGGCTTGGAGCAAGCTGGCTTGTTAAAGATGCTGAATGTTCCCCACTTTGGTCGCAGCCCGTAGGTTACCACGGTGGTCAAGTAGTTATTGGCGTTGGTGCATGATGGGCACCTATGGATAGGAAACCAAAGAATTGCTATTGATGGAGAGATGATTTATAGGATTATAGGCTTGCCGAAGGAAGGGCCTGATCCTGACATTGAATTTGTTGGAAAGAACGAAGATACAAAGCTAGCGCAGCACATTAAGGACCACTTTGGTTTGACAAAAGGAAATCGAGGGTATCAAACATCAACTATTCAGCACTAGAACATTCACTACGCCATAGAGATCCTAGCATGCAAATTAATGAGGAAGTACAGACCTAATGAAGTACCTGCCCCGATTTTCAGTATTGCTGCGAACTATGCCGAAGGATACAGTTACAAATGGACAAAGTACATTGCTAGAGAATTCCTTGCAGATGTCCGCGATGCACAGGAGAAAGGTAGAGCCTTTCACTATTCATGGTTGTTAGTGCTTATTGCACTGGTAGGATGGAGAGATGTTGGGCAATAGGGAAGACCCGGGTTTTATACCTTTAACTTCGCACCAAAAAAAGACCCACAGTGTTGGCCTTTTCGGCAACAACCTGCGAACAGGTTGCAGTCTCACCTGAAACAGCTATGGCGTGCCGCAGAACCAAGTTTCTGCAAGCAAAAGAGGGATATTATTATACCTTTAGCTTTTAACAGGTCATAAATATAAATCACAGAGATTAACATTCACTTATTTAGCTTCACGGTTAGATAAACAAACAGTGCCTTACACAACCCTTTACTGGGAATTCACAGTGAAGTTATTAACTAGCAGTGATCTTTACTTATCAGATATATAGATATTAATACATGAAAGAACACAACAGAAATAGCACACAGAACCACGACACAAGATATAACATGGTTCACCCCCAGTGTAGGGGTTACGTCCACAGAACTGTGTTTTATTCAACTTTCTACAAAAACCACAATTCTGATCTACACACTCAGCTGTAGATCCCTTCAAGTCCTCAAAGCCGTGCACACAGCTGCAGGCCTCTACGCACATAGTTGTAGATTACCTTAATCACCCAAAAACCCTCTGCGCACATAGCTGCAGAGGTCATCCATGCACACAGCTAGGACTTAACCTTTTCTTACAAAATAGCCTTAGCTTCGCATCAATTCATCTTACACAAAATCCTAACCTTACTTCTTTACAAGAGTGCATATTTATACAGTGCACATATTACAAAACCATGGGCTTAAACCATGGGCACCCCGAACCCTAAACCGTGGACTTAAACCATGGGTTTATTACAAAAAGAGGACTTTTACTCAACCTCGACACCCCTAAGACTATTTTGAGTCATAACTCTACTTACAACTTCCACAAAAACCGTGGAGTTACCAAAAATAGGGACCATTAAGGTGTGCACCCCAACAGGCCCCTAAGACTCACCAGTGTCCCGTCCCGGGACACTCTGTTGTTCTTCTTGTCCACAAACTTTGTCGGTGAGGAGAGTGTACTGCTTGTTGAGGCCACACATAATATTGTCAGCTGCTTGCTCCTTTTCGACCAAATCCTGCAATACTGTGGCTGATGCTTCACTGGCCTTTTCCTGCACAAATGCATCATATTCCTTCAGCACTTTGAGTGGGGTGTCCACAGCAGTACTCAACTCGAAAGCTTCGCTGATAAGTGGCTGTAGAGAATTTTCCACTTCTGTTGCTCTTGCCCTACACAACTCAATTTCCTGCTGGACTTCATTGCTTCGCTTGACCTTGAGCATTTTCTCCATAGGCAATAGAGTCTTAATTGCCACTTTTACTGCATCCAACTCTGTCTACCATTGCCTGATGGTTTCTTACAGCTGTCTGACTTTAGGATGTTCCTGTAATGTGGTCTAGGCTTCAACACTGTCTTCTATCAGCTTTGCTGCACTTCTCACAATATCTAATATTTTTGCTACGGAGGCCTGAATGTTGGCTCAGTGTTGCTCCCTAACCTTTGGTGGGCTCTCCGGGGTGAGGCAGAGTTGAAGCTCCAAAATCTGAGCCTCATGTTCTGCTTTGAGCTTCTCTATTTCACTGCGAGACTGCTGTGCGTATTCCTTTAGCCTAACTAATCTTTGTTCTGGTTCTTCTGCCCGCTGCACGTCGAAGTCATGAATACTTCGGCATGTTTCATCCAAAATTCATACCAGTGTAATCCTCTTATGTCCTGCATCCCTCTTTCACAGCTCTGCTGCCTCTAGCTATGCTGCGAAGCCCCACTGCTGACTTATGACATTTTCCAACCGCATTTGTGAATATTGGTCTCGTGCCTGGATTTCCTTCATAATTGCGGACTGACAAAGATGTAGCTCCGTCATGGACAGCTTAGTGTAATCTATTCCAACTTGCATACTCATCTCTGAACGAGATGCTGCATCCGTTAATATGAGAGCTACGCTGGATACCTGTCCTTTGTTATCTCTGGTCGACCATTGCCTAAGGTATGGCTACGCGGTGACTGGGGCACTGCTTGCTGAAGCACTAGTCAGTGATTTCACCGATAAGTCCACCAGCTCTGAAATGTGCTTTGTGACACCGGTGAGGGCATGTAGATGTGTATCTGCAAATTCTGACCATTTCTAGGTGAGAGCTTCTATGGACTTCGATAGAGCCTGAGCAAGCTCCTCACTTGTCAGGCCGGCCTCTTTGACAATATTCTTGTCCTTCGATGCCTTCATTTTCTTTTGGGGCTGGGGTTTGTGCACTTCCTCTGGCTCCGGCGTCTTGCGCTTATCTTGTCAAGTAGGGTCTGAAGCAGTTTGAGCCAAGTCTTCCTCTTCTTCTTCATTGCCCTCATCTCCACCCTGGTTTCTTTCACTCTACTGCAGCTCGGTTTGGTCATCACTATCTTCACGGGGTTCTTGTTGCTGTGTATGACTAGGGCCTACGCCCACATTGGTAACTGGGGGAACAGGAATGGTGGGTTTTGTCCCTGCGTCCTTCAACCATTCAGCTGGCCACTATTGAAAAACTGCGAGGATGTTGGCTTTGGTCACTACATACGGTAACTTAAACCATTGATGCTTTTGGTCCGCATGGGACTAGATGAAACTATGATGCATGTCGGCACTGAAATGGGCTGCGCCCTGGTATTGAGAGAACAAATCATTACTAAGTCGAGGGGTTTTCGTAATCTCATACGAGATAATCATCATATAAAAAGTAAATACACAGTTGGTCATCCATTTTAGGGTTTTATCCTGGGAAACCCACAAAGAGGCGTACCGTACTGCGCCAGGCAGGTCCAGAGAGATATCAGCAAACTAAGCCTCGGTAGGTTCTTGCCATCCTACCAAGGTGATGAGGACTATTAACCATGAATAGTGAAAGGGCCTACCTTTCTGCTATGCATCACGAACATCTTCAAGGAATTCCTTTGCGATATACGCTGCCCAATTGTAACTGTATCCTTTGGCACAGTTCGCAGCAATTCTGATAACTGGGTCAGGCACTTCATATGGTCTGCACTTTCGCATGAGCCTGCATGCTAGAAGCTCAACTATGAAGCGAATATTATACTCTTGAATTGCATAAGTGTGATACCCTTGTTTTCCCTTTGTCACGTCGAAGCGTTCCTTCATGCTTTGTGCGAGCTTCATATCCTCATGCTTTGAAGGAAATTCAGTCCCCAGATCAGGCCCCGCTATTGGTAAGGCTGTGATCCTATGAATGAGCTCACCATTAATAGGAATTTTCTTGTATCCTATCCATAAGTGACCATCATGTACTAATGCTAGCAGCTGTTTGACCACTATGGTCACTTGTGTACTGCGACCAAAATGGGGAACATCGAGCATCTTTAGCAGACCAGCTCGATCCAAGCCAGCAACCCACTTTTTTACTTCCAGCACTGTCGCAGCAGTCTCTGGATATTTGACAAAATGTAGGTATCGTGCTGGAGTGAACTATGGAAACTTTCCACTGCCATTTGTGTCGTGGTTGACATACTTAAGCCGGTTGATTTTCCCTGTCATGGTCCCAACCAACTGCACACCTGGAGGCAACTGAACTTCTTGAACCATCGAGGTGGCTGAAATCTTGGTCGAACTGGTGGAAGATGCGGGGGACGTTTTGGGGCAATGTTCTCATCTTCTACAGGTGGGGCTTCTGCTGAACCAGATGGAGGCATTTCGGGGTCTTCTAGCGTTTTCCCTGATTGCTTGTGTCAGTCTTCGTTGTGCTTAGAATGCAATTCAGGCTTGAACTTATTTCGGGTAGATCGTGTCTGCATGGGCGGAGTCGGTGCTGGTGGAGTTTCTTCACGAGGTGCAGATGCAGATGGTTGATTGAAAAGGTGCGGCAAAGTCGTCTGCTCAAACTCTCTCAACAATTCCTGGATCTCACGATCGGTTGTCATGGATGCAATTAGAAAACTCAAGAAGCTGAAGAATGTGAACATCGTGTATATGAGTGACTTCTTATAGAATCTATCCACGAAATCTGTCATAACTGTGCATTGATGGCACCAAATCAGACAGAGATCTTGTCCAAACGGCGGTAGATTTCCCAAAATCACATTAATACGGGAAGTTAATACAGAGAACGTACCGGCGCCGCCAAATTTGATTTCTTCTAACGGTCATTTGTTTAGCTCCGACAGACCTTTTCTTCTTCGGCATAGGCAGTAGCTGTGGCTGCGCCCTAATACAGACACTTGACACCTCTGGACACCATTTGTGACAGGGAGTCAAGCTTCGACCCACGACAGAATGGCATCCACAGCTTTGATGATTCCTCTTATTTCCAGGCACTTCATCAGACATAAGTCCCAACACTTATGGAGAAGTTGGGTCGCTTTGCTTACCGTGTCTTCATCCCAATAATCTCCACTGGTAGCACACTTAGGCTAGTCTTCTGATCCAATGTTGACTGTCTATGTCTTCAGGAACTAAGTCACTTTAGGAGCTTCGACTGCTGGTCCGTGTCTGTCGCAGTGTGCTTCTGACTGAGGAATAACACTATTGCGCAGATCATCATCCCCATCAATTGCGAGGTTATAATGTGCGACTACTTGAACCTTAGTATGAACCAAACTGATAGCTGCATCTAAAGCTGGGAAAACTTCATTAGTAGAAAAGGTAAGCACAAAAATATCAACAAGACAATCCCAACTTATAGTATCCTGGCAAAGCTCAGCCTCCGCGTACCAATTATTTGCTATCAGTTCCAGAGTATGCACAAACCGATGTACCCATTCTTCCTGAGGTACATGCCGCCATGCGTCGTAGCATTGTGCCAAATGTTCCTGAGGGCTAGTCTTTCCATCAAACCTACTTTGGATCTCCTGGAGCTGATCCACAAATCTCAGGCGAAGGAACTGCTGACAAGATTTCCAACTAGGAGTGTTCTTCCTATGGCCAGTCCACCATCTGGGTGGTGTAGCTCTAAATGCGGAATCCAAAGTCTCCATTTGCTATGAGTCTAGTATCTGGGATGAGAATTTCTTAATAAACTCTTCTGGGTCTGTCGAACCATCAAAAATAGGTAAGGGTCTTGTCTGCAAGCTAAGCCATCTAAGAGACTTGGTAATTCTTGCACAACGGTGGCCATGTAGCTCATACAATCTGTTCTGCCAATTGTCTAGACCATCATCTAAATCCGTCATGCAGGAGCTATCACACTGCCAATCCATAATACCTTCAGCATTAGGGTCAACATAATCTTCTTCCTTCGCTGTGATATTGTAGATATGGTCCAACACATCCTAATCTTCATCGCAGAGGGGTTCTGTGTACCTTTCTCCTTGAGAAGGATCCAATGGCACTATGACTTTCAAATATTTCCCTTCGAAAATCATTTGTCTCTTCTTAAGGTTAATAATGGTAGCATTTTCCATTTCCCACTCAATACCTAACAAGGCTAGATAGGGATTGTTGTCGTCAATGATCTCAATAACTTCGAAGTCTGCTATAGTACAGACGCCATCAATATCTACTGGAACATTAGGGAATCATCCTAGGGGCACAATCTTCTGATGATTGGCTAATCTATACTGTATATGGGACCAGTCAAGGGTAGGTTTTCCCATTTTTTCCTAGGTATGTTTGGTTAAGACATTTACCTCTGATCCTAGATCCAAAATAACATCAGTCATATCATACTCTCCTATCTGAGCATTCAATCTCATTTCCCTGCCAGTTCTTCTGACTCTATTAATAGGTTTTTCCTGACTAGTACTTTGTTGAGGTTCGCAGGAACTAATAACTTTCTGCAACTCACTTAAAGCATTCTGATTTCTTAGAAGTTTCAGACAACTCTGTAAAAAGGAAGACAATGTACTTACTTTATCTGGCGAAGCTTCTTGCGGTGGCGACTGCTGCTGATGTGGCTGTGCAGGTACGAATCTTGTGCTAGAATCCACAAAATATTGCTTGTCTTCCATGAATGTCTCCTTTTCTCTTTCAATATCAAAGGCGGGGACCTTCACGGGGGCCTTACGAACCCAAGCCTTGTCAAGTTGTTTCTCAGCAGGATGTATATGCATCGTAGCTCCACTTCTGGTGACAACATTAATGGCTGGGGTAGGTCTCTGCTCGACTGAAATCGTCTGAATATTCTGAGTAGGGGCACTATTTATTTCCTGAATCTTAGCTATCAACTACAGGCACTACTCAATCACACGATCTACTGCCTGGAAATACCGACATGTCGTAGTGGGGTTCCAACAGTCACAAGCCAGATGTCCGGCCTGGTTATAGTTATAACACACCACCTGATCGCATCCTTTTCCATCCATACCACCATGACCACGACCTCCAAAACCACCTCTACCTGATGCACTACCGTAGTATCCATAGCCGTCATTACTCGGTCCCTCAATTTGTACCCGATAGGCATCGTAGGTGCGTTCTCTCATGAGGTCATAACTACGACAATCATCTTCATTATGTCCTATGGACTTACATAATTTGCAGTAAGGGTTCTTGGGGACTTACACATACCTTTGTAGCAGATAGCAATTCTCAGGTCGATGCTGGCCAGTTGTCTGATAGATCTCACAATAGAGAACAGTAGGGTTGAACGGGTTTGGTGTACCAGTATTCAGGTAATTCCTTACCACAGGGCACTGTTCCTTGTCATGACCTTCTGTCCGACATTGCGTGCACCAAACCTCTTTGCGACCTCTTTTTCCTTTCTTCATATCGCGAATCTCCAAATCCATCGCTGCTAACTGCGCTTAGATTTGAGCAATACCAGAGTTGTCCTCGACAGGAGCAGTTTCAAGCTTCATCGCGATTTCCAGAGCCTCCTGTTGGTCAGCAACCTTCTGTTGCATGAGTGGAGTTATGATATGTGGTAGCAACGCTGCAATAAACCATTCCTTGTGCTGTGTAGGTCCAATGGGGAAACTGACTTGGTTTAGCAGAACTTTGAATCTTTGATCAAAGTCCCACACTGATTCTCCACGCTTCTGCTGAATCTCTTTCAACTCTGTGATACACTGCGACTCTGATTTTGGCTTCTTAAATTCCTTTATCATTGTTGCTTTTATATTAGGTAAGGCATGGTTCTGAGTGCTGGAGAAATTCATGAACTAGGTCAGAGCACGATATCTGAAAGAAGTAACCAGCTACGCTCTTTTTGTATCTTGATCCGTAATGGACTTAGCAGTCCACACTGCTTCACATAAAAACCAGAACTGTTTTGGATCCTCTGATCCAGTTCCTTTGAAAACAGGTAGCTTAATGTCATCATGCATATGGGCCATAGTGGATCTAGGGGGGGATGGAGGGGGACTGGAAGTAGGCGGGGGGGAACTTACTGGGGTAGACTAACCTGCGACAGGAAAACTCAGGCTAGGGTGAATTTCAGACTGCGATGAGTTCTCAGGGATAATAGGTCTTCGCTGCGGGGTTACCAGAGGGTTTCCAACAGAAGGGGTTTCTTCGGGTTTTGAATCGGTGGGATTGACAGGGGAATACTCGGTATGCTGACCTTGGGAATAGGATCCAAAATCTCGCTTGTACCTTTTGCATCTTCGCAGCAAACCACTTTGCTCATCGAAGGTATTTTCACTTGCAAACATAGGTTAGTAATACTAAATCTAACAGTCTGATTCAATTAGCAATATACCTTTTTCAGCTAATATCATTTTAATTCTCAAACTAAATGAATTCAAAAACTTACCCCTTGTTCCATTGAAAAACTGCCGCTCGGTTCCAATAAAGGAAGTACTCGTGTCGATGGCAAACTCTGTCACAAATGCTTCAAGGGTTCGCGATGTCCAGAAATCAATAGCGCGGGATATCTCGTTGTTCACCCTTTTCAATATATTAATTCTCATGGGGGTCCAAGAAGGAAACTGACATTCTTGGAAGTTCGTCCTTCTCTTTGTTAACCTGGATAACCACTGGTGCAACTCTATGTGGATACTACCAAAGAAAATATCATAAAAATCACAAAAAACATACCTTTGTAAAAAGTTGTTTGCACTATGACGCAGCCAAATTTTAGATAAGTCTTGTCAAGCCAATCACCAATTTTGTTCACAGAGGGTCTCCAAAACATAGCCCTTGAGGTACGACGTAAACCCCTCTTGAGCAGATACTGATTTCACCTGGAAACGGAACCAATTTGTTGGGAAATAGGGCAGACCTGGGTTTTATACCTTTAACTTCTCACCAACAAAAGACCCACAGTGTTGGCCCTTTCGGCAACAACCTGTGAACAGGTTGCAGTATCACCCGAAACAGCTATGGGCTGCCGTAGAACTAGGTTTCTGCAAGCAGAAGAGGGATATTACTATACCTTTAGCTTTTAATAGATTATAAATATAAATCACAGAGCTTAACATTCACTTATTTAGCTTCACAGTTAGATAAACAAACAGTGCCTTGCAAAACCCTTTACTGGTAATTCACAGCGAAGTTATTAAATAGCAGTGATCTTTACTTATTAGATATATAGATATTAATGCATGAAAGAACACAACAGAAACAACACATAGAACCACGACACAAGATATAACGTGGTTCACCCCCAGTGTAGGGGTTACGTCCACAGAACTGTGTTTTATTCAATTTTCTACAAAAACCACAGTTCTGATCTGCGCACTCAGCTGCAGATCCCTTCAAGTCCTCAAAGCCGCACACACAGCTGCATATTTCCTTAATCACCCAAAAACCCTCTGTGCACATAGCTACAGAGGTCGTCCACGCACACAGCTGGGACTTAACATTTTCTTACAAAATAGCCTTAGCTTCGCATCAATTCATCTTACACAAAATCATAACCTTACTTCTTTACAAGAGTTCATATTTATACAGCGCACATATTACAAAACCATGGGCTTAAACCATGGGCACCGTGAACCCTAAACCCTGGACTTAAACCATGGGTTTATTACAAAAAGAGGACTTTTACTCAACCTTGACACCCCTAAGACTATTTTGAGTCATAACTCCGCTTACAACTTCCACAAAAACCGCGGAGTTACCAAAAATAGGGACCGTGAAGGTGTGCACCCCAACAAGAGAACCTACTGAGGCACAATTTGTTGATGTGCCTCCGGAGATTCCTGGTACAGCAAGGTATGCATCTCTTTGGATTTCACAGGATAAGGACTTGCAGCAGATGACAAACTACATGTTCACCTACTATTTGCTGAATATTACATTTGATATCCTGAAAACACCGCGGCTTCGTAATGAGCTATTTTCTCAGTATACTAGAGTAGCCAAATTCAAGGCTGATATGCATAATGTCTTCATCCAGGCCCACGCAGATAACAAACATACATGGTGGAAGTTACCATACATGGTGAACAAGGAAGACATCCTCGCAGTAGTTCAGCAGTGATCGAATGAATGGATGAAGGACATAGGAACAAGGCCCGACATACCAGTCCCTCCAGTAACATATGTGGGCGCAGGTCCTAGTCAGCTGCAGCAGAATGACCCACTAGAAGAGAGCGAAGAACAATATGAGTCACAGCAGAACGAAGGTGACCATGGTGGAGATGACGAAGCTGATGGAGAAGAAGAAGATAAAAATGCTGAAGAAGAAGAAGAATCATTCAAGACCATTTTAGACCCTAATCACCCAAATAAGCGCAAGTTCCTAGAAATGGAGGAAGTTACTAAGCCTCATCCCAGAAAGAAAACTAAGGCATCTAAAAGCAAGAATGTCGTCGAAGAGCCCACTTTGACGATTAAAGAGACTTGATCAGGCTCTAACGAAGTCTATAGAGGTATTATCCAGCAAATGGGAAGAGTTTGAAGCTAAACATCTTGATGTGCTCACTGGCATAGCACAGCGAATTGCAGAACTTAAGGTGTTATTGGAAAGAACAGCAACTGGCGCTGCAACAAGTAGTGCCCCAGTAGGCACACAACCAGATACTAGACAATGTCCAACCAGAAACAACAGAGGACAAGTACCAAGTGCATCTCTTATAATACCTGATGCAACATCTCGATTGCAGATAAGCATGATCGTTGAGATAGATTGCACTAAGTTTTCTATGCCAGAGCTGCATCTTTGTCAATTGGCACTCATGAAGGAGATCCGAGAATGAGACAGCTATACACACATGCAGTTAGATAATACCATGAATCAGAGTGAGAGCCTCAAAGCATAGTTGAAAGAAGCTGAATAGAAGAAGAGGGAAATAGAAAACAAGCAGGCTACACTAGCGCGAATGTTGGATGAGGCATGTCGAAGTCTCCCTAACTTCGACATGCAGGCTGAAGAAGAACCGGAGCAAAGAATAGTAAAGCTGAAATACTATGCATAACAATCTAGAAGCCAGATAGAGAAGATGAAAGCAGAACATGAGGCCTAGATTGCAGAGCTTCAGCTTCACCTCATTCCTGAGAGTCCACTAGAGGTCAGGGAACAACGTCTCAGAGATATTCAGTCCTCAGTAATGAAGATCTCAAATCTTGTAAGTAGTGCATCAAAGCTGCTAGATGAAAGTGTCGAGGCCTGGACAAACTTGCAGGAAAACCCAAAAATAGAAAAGTTGCAAGAAACCATCAAGCAGCGACAGACAGAGCTGGATGCAGTAAAAGCAGAAATTAAGACATTGCCTCCTATGCAGAAGATGCTTAAGGTAAAGCATAGTAATGAGCTCCAGTGAGAAATTGAGTCTTACAAAAGAAAAGAAACACTGTTAGTGAGATCTGTGCAGCCCCTCATTAACTAGGCCTTGGAGTTGAGCACTGCTACAGAAAACCAGCTCAAAGTCTTGAAGGAGTATGATGCGTTTGCACAGGAAAAGGCCAACAAAGCATCTGCAGCAACATTGCAGTAGATAATGGAGAAAGAGTAAGCAACCGAAGATATCATTCGCACCCTCAAAAAGCAGTTTACTATCTTCGCCAACAAGATTCTTGCACCTGAAAAGCAGCAGAGTGTCCTGGGACGGGACACTGGTGAGTCTTAGGGGCCTGTTGGGGCTCGGACCTTGAAGGTCCTTAATTTTGGCAACTCTGCGGTTTTGGTGCGAAGCTTGTAAATGGATTTGCGGTCCAAAATAGTCTTAGGGGCTTCGGGGTTGGGTCAAAGCCCCTCTTTTTGTAAGTATCCCATGGTTTTTGGGTACCCATGGTTTTTAAGCCCATGGTATTGTAATAGTGCATTTGTATAAATATGCACTTATGTAAAGGAGTCTATTAAGCTTTGTGTTATGATGATGATGTGATGCGAAGAAGCTAAAGTCTATTTTTGGGTTTAAGGTTAAGTCCCAGCTGAGTGCATGGACGACCTCTGCAGCTGAGTGCACAGTTTTGGGTTGTTGAGAAGATCTGTAGGTGAGTTCGCAGATCAAAACTGTATTGTTTTGTAAATTGTTGAATATAAACACAGTTTTGTGGATGTAGCCCCTACACTGGGGGTGAACCACGTATATCTTGTGTTGTGGTGGTTCTTTTTATTTTGTTCCTGTTATGTTTTTATGCATTTGATAAGTGGATGAATGATAAATTAAGATAAATTGATAAGTATTAACTTCGCTATGAATTCCCAGTTAAGGGTTAAGCAAGAAACTGTCTTTTTATCTAAACTGCGAAGCTATTTAAGTAAATGTCGAAGCTTTGTATTGCATAATTATTCTTTTTTAAGGCTAAAGGTACAGTAATATCCCTCTTTCGCCTGCAGAAACCTAATTTTGTGGCACCCCATAGCTATTTCGGGTGAGACTGCAACCTGTTCGCAGGTTGTTGCTGAAAGGGCCAACACTGTGGGTCTGTTTGTTGGTGCGAAGATAAAAGCATAAGAACCCAGGTCTGCCCCATCCACCCAAGAACCACATAGGATCTCCCAGTGTGAAATCCTATAGATTGTGGGTTGCTAAGACAGAATTACACACGATCTCATATGGTAGGAAAAGGAAAGGGAAAAGGAAAAGGAAAAGGATCGTGTTGATCAGGAATGAACCCCAATGTTCCCCTTGTAACTAAGTGTTGCAGCTGCAACTATTTCCCAAATTTTCTAAAAAATTTTGGACCCTCCTTTTAATTTTATCTTGCATGGATTTGTTTTGGATTGCTGAACTTCGTCGAATTGAGATAAATTGTTTAACATTTTCAGAGGTGAATGACTATCTTTTGATTGAATTGAGATTGAAGTTTTGGTTTTTTGATAATTTCCTTTTCCATTGTCAGAAGTCATTTTAACAAAGAATCGGGGGCGTAGTTCTCTATGCAGCCACCGTTGTGGAAGCTAAATGCTGAATGTTCCAACGGTTAGCTCTTATCTTTTTCGATGTCGTGGTTTTGACTTTACGATATTGTTGCTTTTCTCTCTCGGAACGCTTTATGACTTTAATCGAAAGCTGTAGTCCTTATGTCGTCCACTGTTGTGGCCCCTCAGTAGACTAACTCTCTGACATATAGTTGTTTAGTTTGTCAATGATTTGTTTTGATCTTCTCCGACGTTTTATTTTTCTGCAGAACCCTTAGGCTGTATGTCTCCCGCCATTGCGGTTGCGCGGTACATTATAGCTCCGACATTTTAGTTGTTTCATCTGCCGATACCTTACTAGTTAGTGGCCCCTCTATCCGATGCGTGACTATGGCAGCACTTACTATTTTTCATCACCAACATTGTGGAGACTAGAGTCTGTCCATCACCCTCTATTGCGGCTCCTTGATGAACTAATCGCCCGATCCTTAGTTAGTCCACTTGCCGATGAAGTTTCTCCTGCTGACATTTTTTTCACCAAAGTCTATATATAAGACAGGGTTATTATTTTATTGTTTACCCTTGTGAACTCATGCTTGTTGTCCCTATTGATTCAAACTGTGCATCTGTGCTTAGCTGTCGGGATTTCGGGCGTTTAGGGTGCTTCCGTGGAAGTGTTGGACCATCCAGTTGACTGCAACTTATTGCTAGGTAGGCCAACCATGGTTTCTCTTTCCTTTTGATTGTATTGGGTCATTTTGGGAACTAGGGTATTTTACTAGTTGGGTTTTCCTGCCATGGGTGGTTAGCCGTATATATTGATGAATGTGTATCCTTACAGCATGAGGTATTAGCCGGTTTCATAGTTTTGCGGTGGGGGGTTTTATTTTCTTGAGCTTGCTTGAACCGTTATGGAAACTCAAACCCGGTTCGAAGGTTTAGGAGGTTGGTGCAGACAAGAGTTACGCTATCTGCCCCAATTTCTATGAGGTTGCTTATGGTCATCTAGAGAGGGATTTTTTATTTCTTTTTCCGTCGTGGGAATTTACCCTATTTTTTTAGGAAGCCAGAGGTTTTGATTCTTGTTCAGACTGGGATTTTCGCATAGGGCCTCATTTTTTAATACGAGCCTCATTGATAGGGGTTTTTTCATTTTGGCGAGGAGTTAAGATGCATTTCAATTTAAACGATGTATGTGGTAGCTGGGTCATGTTTTAGTTGCAGTTAGACTTAGCATTTTTCAAACCTAGCTTCTAGAGGTTCTTTTTTCTTGTTATTCTCAATTTTGCATTTATATTCTGATAAGTTTATCTGTTGAGAATATGGAAGAGGTAAATGTTTTTATACAGTTTTTCTTCATTCTTAGAACACTGATTAAAAGTTACAATAGCCTAAAACATTTTGGTCTATGACAGGGAAACTTCCTCAAAGGAGATATGTCTAAAAGGAAAAAGAAGAAGGCCCCTGTTGCTGAGGGAGAACTAGATGTGGAAATCGTCACTAACGTTGAATATATCTATAAAGATACCAGAGCCACCACTGGAGTAGAGCTAGACTACAAGTGGGGCGAGATATATCGGATGATTTCAAAACGGGACATGCCTGAAGCAGGTTTCAAAGAGCTAACCATATACACCAATATCGAAAAATCATCTCTTATGAAGGTGGCCACGAGACCTGAGCTATTCCCATGCTCAGAGGTGATCAGTTAGATCCTACTTAAGGAGAATGTAACCATGACGATTTTAGAAAATACTACCAAATAGGGCTATGCTGCATACATCCCTGCTTATGTCTCACTAGCATATCACCTACCTCCTGCTCAAGTATACCTAACTGAAAGTTGGCTAAAGGAGATAAATTTGGGCCTAGTTGAAATAGTGAAGAGAATGATAATACCTGGGAAGAACTTTCAAAACAGGCCATCAAGAGAGTATGATACAGCCACTCTCCAGAATCCTTATAGGTTTATAGCACTGATGCTAAATAGGGTGTTTGGGAGAGCTCATGGTAAAAGTTTCAAGTTGGGATGGATTCCCATTATTTTCTATGTGGCCACCCAGGGAACTGTATTCAATTGGGAAAACATTGTGTCTAATAGCCTCTCAGCATGTATATCTTCAGCTTTGGGAGGGGTTTACCAGAATAAGTCTAAGTTTTATATGAGCTCCATCTTAGTGGACTGTATATTATGTACCCATCCATTTCCAGCCTTAAGGTGCAATTGGGACAGGGACAGAACCCCTGTCTACACTGCATACAAACTATTTTGGGCACACAAGTATTACAACCACTACAAAGAAATATGTGAGCATTTAATTATTCCTTTGTACACCTTAATCTTCCTGATAGAATGTAACTGTATGTCTGAGTAGGCACTCAAAGTCATTGGAGTTATTATTTGACTGAAGAGGGGATGTACATTAGAATGTATGGTTGCTCTAGGGCACCTTCTCTACTACCTCAGTATGCCACTGATTATGTGGTACATAAAGAAGCAGTTAGGAAAGTGTATCTGGATGGTTTTAGAAGATTTTTGTTTGAACATAGGAAGGCGTCCTACCGTGCTATCCCTTTTTGGATAGGAAATTATAAGTTTGCAAATATTAAACGAGCTGCTGAATTTGTACAGGAATTGGAGCAGTTTCATTTTTGGGAGATGAGCTTCCATTGGAATGAATTCCAAAAAAAGTTCCTACAGAACAAAGACTAGATGCATTACCAAAGCATGAGCTATTCATAGAACTACTTTAGAGTAGTTACCAAGAGGATGAACAAAAGATGCAATAGGTCAAATATTTAGATGAGCAGATCCTAAAAAATGCAGTAGCTCATTCAGCAGTCAGCATCCATTTACTTGAATATCAGCTACATTTGAGTCCAACAAGAATTGAGGTGGTTAGGAATCAGGCTGCAAAATATGAAATAAACATTCAGTTTCTTAAACCTTCAGATTTTGAGAGCATAGCAGCAGAGGCCCAAGCATGGAAGAAGTTCATCAATGATCAAGCGGGGCCACTATGAGTACACTATGAGCTGAAAATTAAATATATCTCTCACACAAATTTAGAAAGAAAGGCATGCAGGAGGACTCAAATGAAAGGACAAAATTCCAAAAGCACAAAAAGTGCAAAAGGGCATGGGAATGAGGAACAAATGAATATTTCTGTTTACCATATGTTACAATCCTGTGGTGTCCAAGCTGAAATCCACCCGAAGGCAGAGGTAAAAAAATGAAACTCATATTCCTGGTCTCAAAAGAGTTATCTTGACTTTGAAATATTGGTTTCCATTTTCCTAAATTGGACTATCATAAATGATTAAAAGTACATACAACTGCCATTTGGGAAATCCAGACATCTAGAAGAATTCAACTTATTGGTTTTATTGTCAAACAGTCTGTTACTTAAGGAAGAAATTGTCCAGAGATCTGGGTTCACGAGGTAGTCGCCAATTGTTGCAGCTACAACTATTTCTCAAATTTTCTAAAAAATTTTGAACCCTCCTTTTAATTTTATCTTGCATGGATTTGTTTTGGATTGTTGAACTTTGTTGAATTGGGATAAATAGCTTAACATTTTTGGAGTAAATGACTATCTTTTGATTGACTTGAGCTTGAAGTTTTGGTTTGTTGATAATTTCCTTTCCATTGTCGGAAGTCATTTGAACAAAGAATCGGGGCTGTAGTTCTCTACGTAGCCACCGTTGTGGAAGCTAAATGCTGAATGTTCCGACGGTTAGCTCTTATATTTTCCGATGCCGTGGTTTTGACTTTGCAATATTGCTGCTTTTCGCTCTCGAAACAATTTATGACTTTAATCGGAAGCCGTAGTCCTTATGTCATCCGTTGTTGTGGCTCCTTAGCAGACCAACTATTCGACATATAGTTGTTCCGTTATTTGATGATTTGTTTCGATATTCGCCAATGTTTTATTTTTCCACATAACCCTTAGGCTGTATGTCTCCCACCCTTGTGGTTGCATAGTACACTATCGCTCTAGTGTTTTAGTTGTTTCATCTGTTGATACCTTACTAGTTAGTGGCCTCGCTATCCAATGCATGACTATGGCAGCACTTAGTGTTTTTCCTCGCCGACATTGTGGAGACCAGAGTCTGTCCATCGCCCACCGTTGCGGCTCCTTGATGAACTAATCACCCAATCCTTAGTTAGTCCGCTTGTCGATGAAGTTTCTCCCGCTGACATTTTTTTCACTGAATTCTATATATAGGACGGGGTTATTATTTTATTGTTTACCCTTGTGAACTCGCGCTTGCTGTCCCTATTGAGTCGAACTGTGCATCCATGCTTAGCTGTCGGGATTTCAGGCATTTGGGTTGCTGCCATGAAAATGTTGGACCATCCCGTCAACTGCAACTCATTTCTAGGTAGGCCAACCATGGTTTCTCTTCCCTTTTGATTGTATTGCGTCAGTTTGGAAACTAGGGTCTTTTCCTGGTTGGGTTTTCCCGCTGTGGGTGGTTAGCCGTATAGATTGATGAATGTGTATCCTTACAGCGTGAGGTATTAGTCGGTTTCACATTTTTACAGTGGTGGGTTTTCTTTTCTTGAGCTTGTTTGAACCATTATGGAAACTCAAACCCAGTCCAAAGGTTTAGGAGGTTGGTGCAAACAAGTGTTACGTTGTCTACATCGGTTTTTGTGGGGTTGCTTATTGCCATCTAAGGAGGGAGATTTTAGTTCTTTTTCTGTCGTGGGAATTTACCCTATTTTTTAAGGAAGCCAAAGGTTTTGATTCTCATTCAGATTGGGATTTCTGTGTAGGGCCTCATTTTCGAAGACAAGCCTCACTGATAGGGGTTTTTTCATTTTGGCGAGGATTTGAGATGCATTTCAGTTTAAATGATGTATGTGAAGCTGGGTCATGTTTTAGTTGCAGTTAGACTTAACATTTTTCAGACCTAGCTTGTATAGGTTCTTTTTGCTTGTTATTCTTGATTTTTCATTTATATTCTGATAAGTTTATCTGCTGAGAATATGGAAGAGGTAAATGTTTTTATCTTCATTCTTAGAACACTGATTAAAATTTCCAATAGCCTAAAATCATTTTGGTCTATGATAGGGAAACTTCTTCAAAGGAGATATGTCTAAAAGGAAAAAGAAGAAGGCCCCTGTTGCTGAGGGAGAACCAGATGTGGAAATCGTCACTAAGGCTGAATATATCTATGAATATACCAGAGCCACCATTGGAGTAGAGCCAGACTACAAGTGGGGCGAGATATATCAGATGATTTCAAAATAGGATGTGCATGATGCAAGTTTCGAAGAGCTAACCATATATGCCAATATAAAAAAATTAGCTCTTATGAAGGTGGCCACGAGACCTGAGTTGTTCCCATGCTCAAAGGTGATTAGTTGGATCCTGCCTAAGGTAGATGTAACCATGATTATTTTAGAAAATACTGCCAAATAGGGCTACGCTGCATACAGCCCTACTTATGTCTCACTAGCATATCACCTACCTCCTGCTCAAGTATACCTAACTAAAAGTTGGCTAAAGGAGATAAATTTGGACCTAGTTGAAACAGTGAAGAGAATGATGATACCTGGGAATAACTTCCGAACTAGGCCATTAGGAGAGTATGATATAGCCACTCTATGGAATCCTTATAGGTTTATAGCACTAATGCTAAATAGAGTGTTTGGGAGAGCTCATGGTGAAAGTTTCAAGTTGGGATGGATTCCCATTATTTTCTATGTGGCCACCCAGGGGACTGTATTCAATTGGGAAAACATTGTGTCTAACAGCCTCTTAGCCTGTATATATTTAGCTTTGGGAGGGGTTTCCCAAAATAATTCTAAGTTTTATATGAGCTCCATCTTAGTGGACTGTATATTATGTACCTAGCCATTTCCATAAGGTGCAATTGGGATAGGGACAGAACCCCTGTCTACACTACATACAAACTATTTTGGGCACACAAGTATTACATCCACTGAAAAGAAATATGTGAGCATTTCATTATGCCTTTGTACACCTTAATATTCCTAACAGAATGTAACTGTATGTCTCAGGAGGCATTCAAAGTCGTTGAGGAACATGGGATTTATTATTTGACTAAAGAGGGGATGTACATTAGAATGTATGGTTGCTCTAGGGCACCTTCTCTACTACCTCAGTATGCCACTGATTATGTGGTACATAAAGAAGCAGTTAGGCAGGTGTATCTGGATGGTGTCGAAAGCTTTTTGTTTGAACATAAGAAGGCAGCCTACCTTGCTATCCATTTTTGGATAGGAAATTATAAGTTTGCAAATATTAAACGAGCTGTTGAATTTGTACAAGAATTGGAACAGTTTCATTTTGGGGAGATGAGCTTCCATAGGAATGAATCCCCAAAAAAGTGTCTGCAGAAAAAAGACTAGATGCATTACCAGAGCATGAGCTATTCACAGAACTACTACAAAGTAGGTACCAGCAGGATGAACAGAAGATGCAACAGGTCAAAGATTTAGATGAGCAGATCTTGAAAAATGCAGTAGCTCATTCAGCAGTCAGCATCCATTTACTTGAAGATCAACTACATTTGAGTCCAGCAAGAATTGAGGTGGTTAGAAATTAGGCTACAAAATATGAAATAAACATTCAGTTTCTTGAAACTTCAGATTTTGAGAGCATAGCAACAGAGGCCCGGGAGTGGAAGAAGTTCATCAATGATCAAGCGGGGCCCTCTTCATGAAAATGCTTTATTAAATTTGGTTTTGAATGTAATATATTGTATAATGTATGAGAACTCACTAATGGACAAATTTTGGGAATGAAACGTTGGGGAAGCCCAAGAGTCACTTTGGGGAAACCCAAAAGTTTTTCCTTTTTGTATAAGTATAGGAGAGTTAGTTAGAGAATCCAAATTTTTCCTTTGAGACTTGTGAGAACCTGTTATAAGAAGAACTATTTCCTTTTGCAATAAGAATTACAATTTTCCTATTGGAGAAAGCTTGGTGGAACTTTTCAAATGATGTGCCATGGACATGTTGAATGTGAACTATTTTGTTTTCAGCTTTGTGTCCATTAACTATGAGATCGTTCTAACTCTTTGAACCTATGTTCTTGTATGAATGCTCTCTAGTTTATTCTATGAAATTTACACTATCGGTAATGAATGTTGTTCATAAACAATTAGCTATCTGGTTGTTTATATATCTATAAATGTTCATGTATTTTGAAATAAGTAACAGATATCTGTGATTTTTATTAATGCATGCGTAAAACACATCACTCATTGATGAATGATAATATTTCTCCCTAGGGATAGTTTAGATGGTTAATTTTAATGTCTTGTTGTGTGTGATTTAGATGCGAGAGAGTTAAGAAGAGAGGTAAGAACCCGCACATCACATTGTGACGCTCCTCGTATTCTCTATTACTTTGCATTCTTATATAGGCACTTGCATCTCATACTTAAACATAAAAACTAAAAAATACACAATGGACTGGGCCACAACTGGTAAAACCTTTTATTTTTTGTTACTTTGACCTACGGTAGTCGGACCATAAACCGAAGGAATTCCCCATACTAAAAAGTAACGGGCTAGTTGGGAACATTTACTGGGGAGAATACCTTGCTATTATTGCCTACGATTTTCCAGGCCTCAACACTAAGATTGAGGTTGCGGCTGTGGCTGGGGAAACAATGGAAGAGATAGGTCTGATGGACCATCGGTGATGGTGGAGACAAGAGGGACTATAGAACTAGACATCATGTAAATGGACATGGAATATGAAGAAGGAGGTGGGGGGTGAACTTCTTTGATCAAAGTGATCTCATATTTAGGGGAATGTTGTCGAAGGTCTCCTAAAGCCATTTGAAACTAGGGAAAGTCTTGGCAGTGGTGAGAATAGTTTCCATATAGTTCACAAAGGGTGCAAGCATGGTTTGTTCTCAATGACTTGTTTCTCACTATTGGTGTGCTTGGAAGTTCAACCACAGGGAGTGTTAGTTTTTCATCATATAAGCTAGCATTATGATCTTAGGATCTTTTCAACTGAGAGAATAACAAGCACAACAATAAAACATAAGCACGTCACAAGAGACAAGAGACACAAAGAGTTTTCCTCGAGGAAACCATAAAGGATAAAACCCCGCAACTTCCTCTGAGATAGAATCAGCACCAAAAAAGGTAAAACTAGAAAACAGTAAGATGATCTCCTGATAGCAGCATCCTCTCTCTCTCATACTAAGAGAGCTTCTCCTCTCTCACTCATGCGCCCCAATGAGTGAGTGTGAGTGTTGCAAGTGTGATAAATAGAGAGGCTCACTCTCTATTTATATTCTTTCGTTCACTTGAATTGCACTCCAACATGTCGGCCTCACTTAACAATTACTTACTAGAGCCGACATCTCTAGGAGTGTCTAATAACCCTAGTGCCCCACCACTTGTGGGAACATTGCCTCCTCCGACCAATAGGAGGGTAACAAAATGGTGGGGACTATTGCCCTGACTTACAATGACTCACCTAGGGTCGACTTCATTAGGATAGTCTAATAACCCAAGGGCCCCACAACTGTGGGGACTTTAACCCTTGACCAATAGAAGGGTTACCCACAGTGACTTGACATGACTTTCTTTTTATAGAAACTTCCCAGAATAAACATCGGGGTATGACATGACTCAAATAGATTACAATACATCCCAGAATAAACATCAGGTTACAATATATAAGAAATACAAGTGAATACATTCTGAAGTTACAATTACATCAACACTCCCTCTTAACTAGGAAGGTATTCTCTCGACACAATTTATCAACACAAGTATTATTCTCTGTATCATCTAGGTCATTGTCATCTTTAGGTCATCTTCATCTGTAAGTCATCTTCATCTGTAAGTCATATTCATTTGGATCTAGATCATCACTTGATCTTTATCATCACTGAACATCATCACTGGATCTGGATCATCACTCGATCTAGATCATCACTGGACATCATCATCGGATCTGGATCATCACTGGACATCGTCACTGGATTTGGATCATTACTCGATCTAGATCATCATCACTGGATCTGGATCATCATCACTGAATATATATCATCACTCGATCTGGATCATCTCTGGAGCATCATCTCTGGATCTGGATCATCACTCGATCTGGATCATCACTACTGGATCATCATCCCTGGATCTAGATCATCACTAGATCTAGATCCTCACTCAATCTAGATCAGTACCATGGGTGCTATCTCATGATTCTTCTCATCACAAGAGGTTCTACAGAGACAGCCCTTTTTCATGTTGGTTGTAGGCCTATCCATCATGTAGGTCTTTGCCCAACACTTACATCTGACCTACTCGTTAGAAAGGCATGCCCAGCACTCACATCTGATCATGTAGGAACCAATCCTATAATCATATCAGAAAATCCCAGCACTCACATTCACCAGCATGGTAGGCACATCTACTACCATCTGTGAAATGGCTCTGCACTTACATCTGACCTACTCGTCAGAAAGACACAAAACTCGCATCCATCCAGGATGGAACACATCCTACTCACAATGATGGAAGATTTTTCCACTTTCATCTAGGCTGGAACACATCCTACTCACAATGATGAAAGACTCCCATCCAGGCTAGAACACATCTTTCTCACAATGATGAGAGATTTCAGCACTTACATTCATCCCGGCGGGAACACATCCTGCTCACAATGATGAAAGGGCTCTGCACTTACATCCATCCAGGAGTGAAAACATCCTGCTCATAGCGATGGAAGGTATTGAACTCACATCTGATCATGAGGGAACACATCCCAGCAATCATATCAGAATGGCCCCCAGTCCTAGACTGAGCTACCTGGTAACTAACCAGGTGCCTCCATTCTCAGAATGGCAGTTGCACTTATATCGGACTTGCTTGTTGGAATGGCCAACACTCACATCTGACATGGAAGGAACTTAATCCTTTAGCCATGACAGAATGGTTCAACCCTTACATCTGATCAAGTGGGAACACATCCCTCTGTCACATCAGAATGGCTCCTCAGTCCTACACTGAGTGATCCTGGTAACTGACCAGGTGCCTCCATTCCTAGAATGGCAATTGCCCTTACATATGTCCTACTCGACAGAATGGCCAGCACTCATATTTGACATGAAAGGGAGAAACCCTATCACCATGATAGAATGGCCCAGCCTTTAGATCTGACCATGGAAGGAACCAATCCTCTCACCATGTTAGAATGGTTATGGGTCTCATCACTTTCTCTTAGAGGGAACCTCAATATGGAGAACATCAAGCCTCTCCCTAAAGTACTCAAACTTCATTCTAGCCAATGGCTTCATCAATACATCAGCTATCTGTTCCTCCGTCACAACATACTGGAGTTTCACTGCTCCTCTCTGCACCATATCCATGATATAGTGATACTTGATCTTGATATGCTTCGACTTGTCATGGAACACTGGATTCTTTGAAAACTTCATGCAACTCTAGTTGTCACAATGTATACAAGTAGCATCCAACTGGAGATCAAATAAATCAGATAGTAGCTTCTGCAGCCATACTGCCTCACAACTAGCTGAACAAGCTGCGACATACTCTGCTTCAGCTGTACTCAGTGCCACACAGGATTGCTTCCTGCTAAAACAAGAGATCACACCTGATCCCATACTGAAGCAACATCCTGAAGTACTCTTCCTGTCAATGGCATTGCATGCCCAATTTGAATCAACATAACCCTCTAGGTTAATCTTTTGATTTGCATCGTACTTGATCCCATAATCAATTGTACCCTTTAGTTACCTTAGAACATGCTTTGCAGCAATCAAGTGAACACTTCTCGGATCTTTCAAGTACTAGCTCAAGGTGTTCACAGCAAAGCAAATGTCTGGTCTCGTGTTCGTCAGGTACATCAATGACCCAATCATCTGACGATACATCGTAGCATCAACCAACTCTGATGAGGCATCACTCAATAGCTTCAAGTTCAATGCCATAGGTGTGGCCATAGCTTTGCAGTCCATCATCCCAAACCTCTTCAGGATCTCTACTGCATACTTCCCTTGTCCAAGGAATATTCCATCTGTACTCTGCCACACCTCCATACCTAGAGAGTAATGCATCATTCCCAAGTACTTCATTTCGAACTCAGCAGCAAAATTTATCTTCATTTCAGAAATCAACCTATCTGTACCTATCACAAATAGATCATCTACATACAGTAGAAGCATCACTGGGTTGCCATCCTCAAACTTGTAGTAAAGGTTGGAATCTGCTTTACTCTCAGTAAAGCCTAAAGTCATCAGTAATCTGTCCATCTTGTTGTACCATGTCGATCCTCAGGATATTCTGTAGTCACTCCCTCTAAAGCGAAGCATCATACTCCCTCTGTCTTCCGTACTCTATGCACTAAAACATTATGTACTAGAGTGACAAGTAGTATCCATGTAGGATCATTAGATACCAAGATCCTCTATTTTGAACTTTTTCAAAAGTTCTTCTCACATCCATCTGTGATCTTGTCATCCTTTATCAACCTTGTAGCAAAGGTTAAGATATTCATCAAGCTCATCATGTATGTGTTATCCCATGGGTGTCTTTTGAACTCATACAAGGCCTTCTTTCATTTGCACACATGATTATGCATCTCATCTGACTTCACTTCTAGTGGCTGCAAATATCTCTTCTTAGTTTATGTCTTCTTTTCGTGAGAAGCCTCGTGCTACGAATCTTGCTTTGTATCCCATGATGTTTCCATCTACTACATGATGGAACTATGAATTTTTCTTTGGGTCTCGATACTGTATCCTAGAAATCATTCTTCTTGAACTGGTCTTCCATTTCTTCTTGGTTACTTCTTCATGGCTAGAAGGTTTTGCATCAATGATGTCACTACACTCGTCATATTATTCTTTGTCTTTTAATTGTCGTCCCTTGTTCTTCGGAACAAGTCTTCATTCTTCTTTGCTTGTAGGTGATTATGTATGCGATATTTCCTACAAGTCAAATGCATTTGTATAGTTAGAACATTTCATAAGGAATATTCATACTGGAAAATACTTATCCATAAATATATGATCATGCAACTACTTTAGCCAATACAACATTCATCCATATCTCACTGAAACTTTCTAGATGCCTTCCATCTCTACCAGGACAACATTGAGATTGTGCACTAATCCAATATTTCAGCAAAGAGGTTTCATTCTAGATAAGTAGCAATGGAGAATTTGTATAGCACCATGAGCTACTTACCCATCACATGCATATTAGTAGTATATTTTAATTAATGCAAACATTCTATCATGCATAATACATTAACTGAATATAAACAAATGCATAACAAAACAATATCATGAAATGAATATTGAATACTTATCTTTATTTGTTTCGTGGGTAGACTTATTCTTGAGCCTTCAGCTTCATCGTCTTCTTCATTCATGATAGCATTTTTTCTTATCCAAATGCTAAGGTGGATAAGAGGTGCTTCAAGAGCTGAGTTCTTCATATTCCTCATCGCTTGAGGGATCTTCTTTGGATGGTGAGAGCTTGATCTTTAGTTTCTCCCATCTTCTCTTCTCTTCTTATGAGTTGAGCTTCTTCTTCTTCTCGAAGTCTGCTGAAAGTAATCACTTCCTTATAGCACACATTATTCTAATGAATGAATCCTATGATCTTGGGAGGCCATTCAAGGTGGACATCACCACTACTGCATTATTCAATTCTTCTTTTACCGCTAGAAGTTGTTCTTTGATTTGAAAGACCCTTGTAAAGTATGACTACATGGTCTTTGCATTTTGGATCTTCACATTCTTCAACTGATTTCTTAAGGTCATCTTCTAATGTATGTTCTTCCCTTCAAATAGCTTGGTCAAGGAATCAACATATTCGGTGACTTTGGGGAGACACTTGTGGTACAAGTTGATTCGTGACTGAATCAACAATGATCTTCTTGTCCTTGACCAAGTTCTTCTTGTGTAAGGCTTCTAGCCTCATCTCCCTCTGGAACTGGAACCTCTATACTCATGTAGGTGTCCAATCCATTTTATTCAGAGAGATCATATACTTTCAAGCTTGGAATTTGTCAACTTCCCCAAGCTTATCATCAAGCTGATGTGATAGATCACTTTGAAATGAGAACCTCAAATGAAAATAGCAAAGGATTAGATCTTACCGATTTGAGGTGTCCATCTTGGTTCCGGAGCTCGCTGATCTAGGGTTTGTCATAGAAACCCTAATTTTCAAAACTTGGAATCTTTCAGATCTAATTGGATAGAAAGATAGATATCTTTAAATGGAGCTGTCCAATGTACTCCTTTTCTGAAAACAGTGGAGGTAAGCTCCCGGAATAGGAAGCCCTAATTTTCCAATTTCTTCTGCAGAAATTCCTGTTAATATTTCTATGATATCTCCAAAATTTATTCTCCTCTATGTCTGAAATTTTTCACTGAGGTAACCTCGCATGTTACTGATCCAACACCATAGGTTTCATCAGAATTGGTTTCACCATTTGGGATTTATGATCCTTTTCCCAAGGTGACCTGTTACAGAACTGTTCAGAACAGCGAAGTTGTACGGCATGCCACGTGTCATTGGTTAATATTCTGAATCTGATATTCGGACCACCGAAAGTACAGTCCATGGTATTTTTGGAAAATATTCAGGAATTCCATTTGGACCTCTGTAGCCCAAGATATTTCAGTTCTCCCCAGGTGTCCTGTTTAGGGATGAATTCTGGAAGAGGCTGGAACCCTAACTTGGAGGGATCATATCTCCCAGACTATATTGAATCTGAGGCTAATTTTCAGGCACAGTATGAATCAGGATGTTATCTTCTGCCCCTGCAATGTTAAGCTTCTGGGACTTTTCCAACCTCAGAATATAGCGAATGTACCAAAACTCAGCAGTTTTAATATTCAGGGTTTTTCCTAGATTGGGGTCAAACTAAGGTTTGACTTTCCCGGAGTTTCACCCAACCAAATTTCTTGATCCAGGTCTCTAAACTTCAGTTTTGATGAGGATAAAAATCCTATGCTAGTATTACTCAAAAAATCCTCTTCTGTAGAAATCCCTAATTTCCGCATCGAAAACTAAAAATGCTCGGAATCGAATTCTGCTTCGACAGAAAGATGCGCCCTTCAATGGAGAGTCAACCTATCATACTTTTGTTGATGGATTGTGGAGAGAGACCCAAAAAGTAGGAATCCCTAGCTTATATAGCTGCATAATGTCTTCTTCTTAGGTTAGCTCTAATACCATGTTAGTTTTTCATCATATAAGCTAGCATTATGATCTTAGGATCTTTTCAACTGAGAGAATAACAAGCACAATAATAAAACATAAGCACATCACAAGAGACAAGAGACACAAAGAGTTTTCCTTGGGGAAACCATAAAGGAGAAAACCCCACAACTTCCTTTGAGATAGAATCAGCACCAAAAAAAGGTAAAACCAGAAAACAGTAAGATGATCTCTCGACAGCAGCAGCCTCTCTCTCTCATACTGAGAGAGCTTCTCCTCTCTCACTCATGCGCCCCAATGAGTGAGTGTGAGTGTTGCAAGTGTGATAAATAGAGAGGCTCACTCTCTATTTATATTTTTTCATTCACTTGAAGTGCACTCCAACATGTTGGCCTCACTTAACAATTACTTACTAGAGCCGACATCTCTAGGAGTGTCTAATAACCCTAGTGCCCCACCACTTGTGGGAACTTTGCCTCCTCCGACCAATAGGAGGGTAACACAATGGTGGGGACTATTTGCCTGACTTACAATGACTCACCTAGGTTTGACTTCACTAGGATAGTCTAACAACCCAAGGGCCCCACAACTGTGGGGACTTTAACCCTTGACCAATAGGAGGGTATGACATGACTCAAATACATTACAATACATCCCAGAATAAACATCGAGTTACAATATATAATAAATACAAGTGAATACATTCCGAAGTTACAATTACATCAACAGGGAGGTTTTCTATTGTGTCCATGGCATCCAAATGCGCGTGGATTATGGGAATCCCATGGTAGTTTTGAGTTGGATGGCCCTATTCTTCGTAGATGGTGCAAGGTGGGATCTGTTGAGGTTCAATGGTAGCTTTCGCATTCTTTCCCTTAGACCTTTTTGGCTGGGGCGGTGCGGGTGCAGGTGTAGTGGTTGGTTTTTGCAGGCCTAGTGGAGGATGAGATTCGACTGCAATAGGTTGCATAGGGGTTAAGACTACCTGGGGCATTAGTGGTTGAGACAGTGGATCTAGGTACCACACAATAATTCCCAATGTAAAATTGGTTAAGTTTAAAGTAGCCATTATTGGCTTGCTCGTGACACCAGGTGGGGAAAGAGGAAGGGAATTGTGTGGACTGGGGAGGCGCCCACATAACTCCCTGATGGTTGTATGTGGGGATGAGGTTGTGGTTGCAGCTGTACATAATGCTACGTTTGCGGATGATGTTGCGACTACGGACGGTGTTGTGGTTGTGGCTTTCGTTGTTGTTTGGGTGTAGCTGTGATGGATGAGAGCATGCACAAATCCACAGTCCCATTTGGTGTCGGCAGTGATACTAAGGGTAAAGAAGATGTCATGGTGGTATCGACAAACAAACCAGGGTCCACATTCAAAAATGGGGAGGCCGGTATGTTTTCAACCATGGTGTTGACCATAGGGATAACATTGGCAGGTGTGGTTATCCCTTGCGGATCAATGGTGTTGATCGTAAGGATAACGTTGGTAGGTGTTGTTAGTCCTTGCAGATCGTGATATGTTAGTTGGTAAACCGTCACGATTTTACCTTCATGGGGGAACATCATGAGATGGAAGACATTTTATGCTATGGCTCTCATGCCATACATATAACTTCTTCCAAGGAGAAGGTTATAGTCCAATTGAGCATTGACAGCCTCTATGTCAATTAGAACTGTCTTCCCAGCTAATGTGATGGGGACGTGGGGGAGGATTCCTTGGGATTTAGTGGGATGGCCATCATAATCCCATAGAGTTATGGAGGATGGTTGCAAAATTGGGGATCCAATTTTTTTCCAAACTAGGGTAGACATAACGCACGTGGATGCCCCCTCATCCACTATGCACCGGTGCACAACCAAATTCTGAATAGACACTAGGATTTGAAAGGAAATGGTTGATGGAATTTGCGGTTCTCCATTCTCTATGTCGAATGTGATCAACATGGAGTTAGAGGGGTCCATAGCACCAAGGGTGGCTAGTAAGGCTTTCCGCTATGTTGGGAAAGTTTTGAGTACCTCAAGAGTGGACATGACGGTAGGTGTTTGGGACAAATCATCCACTATGCTGTAGCTGACAAAAACTATAGTCATGGCATTGTTGGCAACCTGGCATATGGGGGGGTGCAAAAAAGGGGGTAACTGAAGAGGTGCATTGGTTGTTTTAGACGTAGATTCTGCTAATGTTTTAGTGGGTTCGGTGTTGGTTCCATAATGATTTCGTCTGGTTTGTAGATTGACCTCTTCAGTTGTCATAGATAGTAGGTGGTGGACACCTATTTTTTCTATGGGAAGTCCCCAGAAGCATTGGTATTGGGTTGGGGAGGGGGTGTGTTTGCCACCAATCCTTGGACTAGTAATGGGTTTTGGAGCACCATAGAAGGAGGTTCTTGTGGTGTTGGGTTTGGTTGGGCTTGGTCCATTGTATTGGTGGCATGTTCAACCTCATTTCTAATGGCCTAATTAGCATGAACCATGAAGGGACACTCAAATGTGTAGTGCCTATAAACCTCGCATAGTGTGCATGATTGGTTTGTCCGCAACAGAGCATTGTGTCTTGGTGCATTTGGCCATTGAGAATTTTGGGCTAGCCGATTTTCCGCGGCATTGTTGGGAGGATTTGGTTGTTGGCCACCTTGCTACGGTTGATTGTTGCCTTGGTTTTGGGGTCAGTTATTGCTGGCTTTCCCTTGTTGGTTATTGGGGGTTGGCTGGTTGGGACGGTTTTGTTGTGCAAACACCTGTCCCAATGGAGCAGGTGGAGTAGGGGTGGGGTATTAAACCGCTTGCACAGGTGGTGCATAGTAGATTTGGGTGGGTGGTGGTGCCACAAATGTGAGCATTTGTCCCACGTATTCCTATGTTGGCTAAGCTAAGGCTTGGGCCTACTGCGGTGGCGTTGGTTGTGCATAATAGGTTGTGGCTCCGGATTGGGACATCATTCGTGCATAGTCCAGAGTTTGGTTTTGGTAAGCAACACTAGGAGTGTTGCTTGGTTGTGGTGGTATTGTAGGTGGTCTCAGACGATGTTGTGGTTGGTGAGAGACAGAACCTATGATGCCATTTGCAGCATGGGATGCCCCTGGTGCATCCCGGTAGGAGGTGCCTACACGGGGAGCATATGGACTTACGGTGTAAAGGTATCCAGACTATGCATAGATCAGATCAAACTGCTGGGATTTCAATATGGTCTCCTCTTCGAATTGGAGATGTTTAGATGCGATGTCCTTTGCTATAGGTGGGAGCAAGGTTTTAAGGAACTAATCGAGGAAGATCCTGTCATCAAGTTGGATCTTACACACACTACATCATCATCGCCACACATGGATGTGGTCGGTTATGTGGGTCACAGTATTCTGGTGGCAAGATAACAAGATCTCCACCCGTTCATTATATATGACAGGGAGTTGGAAATATTGCAGGAACATGAACGCCAGGCAGTTGAAATCTAGGTACTTGGCTTGTGGTAGCTCAATGTACCACTTGGCTGTAGCACCTGTGAGGGTGCATTGGAATAGTCTTAGCCTGATTGAATAATCTACAGTCCTATTTGATGAGCACCATAGATGAAATTTCATGATATGGCTTTGGGGGTGTTTGTGCCAGAAATTGTTTCCAGACTACAAAGAAACAAGCCAACACAATCTCAAATATTCAATCAAACAAAACTAGGTTTTTTAGGGTTTTTGAAAGGTTTTTCTGGTTGTGAAGTTTGGTGACAAGAGGGAATACATTCATAACCCAAATAGGGACTAAATCACAAGTAAAGAAGAACTAAGATGCATAATATAATAACCATGTATCCAAGAGAACATAACATTGAAGTTCATCCACAACAGGTAAGCACCACAAGCATAGAAACCATAAACCAGCAATGAACTTTTACCAATTGTGTAGCTAAACAAGCTAGAAATGAAGCCAAAGAACAGACTGAAGGGTAAAATGGACCATATATTTCATAATCAGTTCATCAAATACACATGAGAGTCAAATACTTAGCTTATCAACAAGTCAAGAGACCTCCTCTAGCCAGCCAAAAGTCGAACCCCCTCTTCTATTTGTGACCTCCCTAAATACTTGTCTTTCAAAATTCAGTTAGAGTCTAAACCCTAACTATTTTTATCCTACTCATCGATAGGATATTGTCAATATAATAATTACAAAAATAAAATACTCATCAAAACATAAAAAGTAATTGTTTTTGCTAACAATGCTCAAAGGTCTTTAGCAGCTTCTTCCAATAAAGCTATCCCATCTAAGGCTTGGGCCTTTTTCCTATCTTTCTGCTGCTCAGCTTCCATCTCTGTCATTCTTCCTGTAAGCTCCTTATTCTGTTGCTGTAGATTTCTGATAGTTTGTTTTAATTCTGCACACTGTAAATCTGTACTTCTTTTCCTTTTTAGGGCCTCTTTAGAAACTACAATAAGTTCTTAATAGTGATCATTCACTTCTTCTAGGTATTCCCTGAGCCTTTTATTAGCTGTAATAAAACCATCATTTGTTTCTTGCATATACTCTATTTGATGTTTATACTGCTTGATGGCTCTTTGCAAATTTTCCTTCTCTGAGTCAAATGCCTTGCTTCCTGTTATACTTTGTAGTTCACTAGGCAGCCATGAGATGTTCAACTTTCTGAAGATTTCCTCATCCTCAGGTAGCAGCTCTATAGAAGCATCATGAACACTTGGGTTTTCTTGATTATATGTTTCAGTAGGTGCATTTTCATCCATTAACAGCTTGTTTTCTGAATAAGAAATTTCTATTTCCTCTTTCTATTGTTCCTTTAATATTTCACCTCGTAATTTCAAAAACACAGCAGACAATTTGGTCTTGGTGAGGCTGGATTCTTCAACTATTTTCAATGGCCTTTTTCCTTTTGCAGGATGAGAAGCTGAACCTCCTGGAGTTGCTTCTTTCTTCCCTTTGCTGCTACCCTTGCCAATCTCCAACTTTTCATCAGAGGAAGAATTATCAAGCACAGTTACCTCTTCTATGTTTAACTTAGGGTTTAGTAGCTTTTTCATGTTTAGCCTCAATTTGTTTTTGGATCTATTTTTGGGTCTCTATCCTGGAGCAAAATCTCCTACCATCTTCAAAATTTTTCCTTAATGCATGATAGAGGCAAATTATTTCACCTTGATCTTCTTTTTCTTTAGTATTACTGTCTTATCCTCCTGACTGTAGAACTCCCTGTGTGTGCCAACCCTAGCCTTAGCACTGACAGTCAACTCATCTCCTTCCAACAAATATGCTTCATCTTCAGATAAGATGGTAATTGGACTTCGTTGTTGGATCTTAGTATTTTCTTCATCTCCTAACACCTTTTCTGTAAAAACAATTTGTTCATCAATGAGTGCTTCATTTTGAACAGGTTGGGCTTCCTTGTGTATTAACAACAAATTTTTGTTCTCACTGTCAACTGGAGGGTGCTGAGATTCATTATCTCCTTTTGAAGGTTCTTCCACTTCTTCTAACTTGACAGATTTTTCATCTTCAGTCTTCACTTTTTTTCTTAATTTTCTAATTAGGGTTTGTCCCTTATCAACCTGCTTTCTGGTAGGTTGTCCTTCCTGGTTATTTTGGAATCCAAACCAAAAGATAAAGAAGTCCCAAGTCTTTCCTTATTTCTGTAGAACACTGCTGATAATAAGCTTGATCAATCCATGGTGAAAGATGGACTGGGCAGTGTGGTCATGATGATATTTGATCCCGCTGGACATTTTCTGCAAGCTCTTTAGCAGGAAGAAAGGGATATTCATCCTTGTTTCACCACTAAGGTGTTGAAGAAACTTGAAATGATACTTGAATACAAAATCATACCTCCCTTCACATGTAATGTAGCTTTGTAGAACCTTCATAGTCTCTACCCATTCAGCTCTGAAATTATGGATGAGCACTCCTTTGCTCCAATCTAGAACAATGCCATGCAATAAATACCTTTGAGCATTGAAGGTAAATGGAACCTTTTTGAACCAAAGTTCTCCTTCATTCTTGACCCCTATTTCTTCAGCCACCAACTCTACAGTTAATTTGAACTTCAGAGTATCAAATGATACTATATCTTTGTTATAATTCTGAGAAAATTTGTGAGAAACTTCAGTATTATATCCATCAATCCTCTTAAAGAAGTTCAACCATCTAGCCTTTTCAAAAAGTTCAGCACATCCAGGAAACTTGTCTATCCAATTCAGTTCAGTGGGCTCAGCCCTGTTGGTCTTCCCACTTTTCTTCATCTGCTCTCCCAAGGCTTGATGCTGCTTCTATAGTTTTTAGAACCTGTTAATGACTTCACAGTTTATTTTCCTTAAGATTTCATAGTTTTGGCAGTCAATTCTTCCTTGAACTCTCACTGGCTGAGAGTCCTCGATTTTATACAGTCTGTTCTATTATCAATTCAGGGAAAGTTTGGCCAAACTTGATAATTTAGGTCAAACAGAGCACCAAAGGTCTTTCGCAGGTCTATTGCTGAACTTCACTAACATCACATGCTGCTTATTTAGACCTTTTGGACTGACATCTCACTGCTGGAAGTTCATTGAATACATGAATTTACGTTTTCCTTTAACAATTTAACATTATAAGGATTAACAGAAAAAACCCTAATTTAACAAGCCATGACCAAGGTCACGTGGGGTACCTCACTCCCAGTTTGCTGCAGGTGTTAAAAGTTGATTCTTGGACTAGCTGAATGTTGAATTGAAAGATCCAGGTGTCTTTGAGTCATCAGCTCACCTCCAACCATCACGCTGCAAAGCCCTAATTTCCTTCTTCAACTGCCAATTCTGATTCTTTAGCAATGTGTCTTCATTCCAACATATCCACTAGCTTCGTAATGCTTAATCGAGAACTTCTTTCCCGTCAATCTCGCCTCAATACATTGTCTATCATGATTTTCCATGCCTTTACTTCTGATTGCCACAATCTCCCTCACGTCATAGCCAATACCTGTTTACATGATTATCTTGATGAAACATGTATCAATCCTTCCTACACATGTGATTAGTCATCTCAGGAGTGAAATCATTGGAGAATTTGGCGTAAAAAGTGACAAATTTTGCACCCGCGATTTTCTTGTAGCGCGCCAGTGTAAAATTTTAACCGTTGTGCTACAAGAAAGTTTAAAAATCAAATTGTGTGCTATTTGACCCCTAATTTAACTTTAAATTAGGTTAATATGATAAACCTTGATCTTAGCGCTTATTCATGAAACTATTAATCAACATATACCCTATAGAACTCTTCAAGGCATAAGAAAAATAAAAATAATGAAAAGATAAAGGCAAAAAGTCAAAATTTCACTCTAAATCAAAATTCCCTAGAAGTAAGCAAATGGGCAAGCTTCAAAACACAAACAAAATACAAGACTAATGAAAACAAATTCATGACTTAACAGGGGGCACTCCCCTACCTTCCCTTCAAACTTGGGAATGTCTGAGGGAATTTTGGTTGGCATGGGAGGCAAAAACGTTTGATGGCGAATAGGATCATTTGTTAACCGATCCAAGTCAGGCAAGTTGAGACATGCCATGAAAGGAAGGTTTGACCCCAGGTTTATGTGAGATGGGGCAGCCATGGTGGTGGGGTTTGTAGGTACATGACACACCTACATAATTGGGGGTACTTGTGGCACCATTGTAGATGGGTCGGTGCCCCCAAGTGTGTTAAGAGGGGCAGTGTAGGAGAAATTGCCACTGCCCCCATGTATCTTAAGTGGGACGGTGTGGGTTGAAGGAATAATTCCCCCATGTGTTATAGGTGGGACAACTTGACTGGTCAATATGGGAGGTGGTAGCTGGATTATGATGATTTGCATGACCATGTTGGGGCCACTTACAAGGGTGTTGGTGGTGGTTTGTGGTGTGGGCATGGGTCCACTAGCAATTACTACACCGAAAAATGGATCTGGGTTTGCACCAGCCATGGGGCTTGATGGTGCCGTGTGTAGATCTGGTTCAGAGTGATATGGTTCTGAATCTAAATCAGAGGTTGTGTGGCCTTCTAATGGTGTAGAAGTTCATCGAGAATGGTCTCAATGATGTTAGTTTAATGACCCGTACTGTGGTGGTTCGCCTCTTAGGCGTGAGGAAGAGCGTGAGGGATCAATCGTGTCAGATTTGTATGTCAAAATGGTGGTAATGATTTTTGGACCCTGGTTTTAATGGCTTCCTATTGGCTTCAGGTGGTCACTCGGCCACCAAGACTACCAGAAGACAGCGCTTGGCTTTTTCCTCATCGGAGTGCCACTCAATCAATGGGGGTCATTGCCCGTTTCGCTTGGCAATTCCTCTCAGCGACCAGCTACTTTGAGGTTCCCGTGGTACTTCTCACAATGAGTTTTTGGGTTGATCCCAAGTACTTCCCATGGTTAAGGCAGTCAGGGACTTATGTCCTCAAATACTGCAGATTAACTTAGTGTAAATTGTAAATTTTACTGTCTTACTCAGCGTCATGAATTGAGTTGGATTGATTTATATGGTATGGTATGTATGTCTTTTGTTTTTTTGTTATATCTAGTGGTTGCTTAAATGGTTTATGAATATTCCGTAGAGTTCATAACATTATGAATGAAAGCAGTAAATAGTAATCATAAATTTTTAGACATGTACCATCTGTGATCTTGAACTATGATAGCCTGACTAGGTGACTACCTTGCACCTATATTTCACTTCAACCAGGAGAGGGTGTTGGGATCTCAAGACAATGGGACTAAGCCCATCCGTAGATCCATGAGTCACCCTCTGGATGCAAGGTCGGTCCACAGGGAGGACGTTGAGCACCATGAGAAGCACTCCTTCTCTACCCCCTCTACCTTCTAAGTCACCCATTTTTAGTGGCTTCAAAAAATAATAGGTGAAGTGTCTATTAATATATGAGCTTCACACTTTGTCTTATCCTAGAATACCTCGAAGGGTGATGACTGGGTAGAGGAGGAAGGGCTAGGAAAGATAATTATTTTAAGTAAATTTTAATCAAGCTATGTTCATTAATCCATTAACCATTGATTTACAGTTTGATTTACATATTCTACAAATTAAATGAATAGAAACAAAAACAAAAACGGTTTGGATGGACAAAGGCGGATCGGCCGCACTGACAGTCCTTGACTTTTAAAAAATCAAACTTTGAGTGACAAATCACACTTTTTTGGTCAAATGTGGCGAGCGGGTCACCAAAATTTTCCAGAAACAGGTGAGGGTGTCACTCAAAATTTGCAGACAGAAGCAGGTTGACTTCTTGAACGGGGTTGCACCTTTTGGGGCTAAATAGGTGACTTGGTCACACCTATGAGACCAAAATGAGCGACCTAGTCCCCTCTCTAGGCTTGATAAGAGCAACCTTCTTCGGAAAATAATTTTTTTTTGATCCCGAGTCAGATCTGATCGACAATAACCTGTACTATGGCCAAATGGACTCGGATTTTCCTTGAGGAGGCTTAGCAGTAACTAGAAATACAAATAAACAGGATTCTAAGCTAGATTTTAACAAAAAATTACACTAGGGAAAAAAACAGAACTAAAACTGAAACTTTGAAAAAGAAACCCAGGGATCCTATGGGATCGACCTGGTTTGGTCGCCAGTTCTGTAGCAGGGATTTCTCCCTTACTACAAGGAAGGAATGGCTACCTTCCGTCTATAGGATGGAAGGATAGGGTTCCTGGTGGTTATGCAAGAAAAAAACAAAACAAAAAGGAAATAAAGAATAGAAAATAAAGAAATGGAAACCCCTTTGCACACAGGGTTATGGGTTTAGATCCAATACCCTACATACAACTTGTTAGAAACCTGCAAACAAACAATGGAGACCTGCAAGAACATGTTAGGACATGAAACCTGCAAGCAAAGATAGGTTAGAAAAAACTAAGCAAACAAGAAAAAACAGACATTATACCTTCAATGGGTGGAGATGGGCCACCATGCCCTCGCTTGGAGAAGCACCTCTCTTGAGAATGGGGGAGTTATGGATCAATGGGAGGATGGATGAGAGGGAGAGTGAATGGCTTGAGAGGCAAACTAGTCTCAAGGCACTAACTCGGGCATCATAATAGTATGCAAGGAAGGAATGTCTTGAGAGTGACCCCCACCCCTCTATTTATAGCTATTTTAGGGTTCTAAGCCCCTGGTCAGGGCTTTAGCCCCTTTTTGGGCTTTTAGCTCCTTTTAGGGTTTTAGGCTCCTTTGAGGGGTTTTAGCCCCTTTTTGGAGGCTTTAGCCCCTATGAGAGCTATTTTGGCTCTTTTTAGGGATTTTTAAGCCCTTTTTCATGTTTTTAATCCTTCTTGAGAGTGTGGGGGTCAAATTAGGGTTGTGCATGGGTGTGCTTGGGTGGTGTAGGCCATGTAGAGATGAGTGAGGGATTTTTTGGGTCAACAGGCATGGTGAAGTTAACCAACAAAAGAAGAAGGAAAAAAAGACCAATAATCTTCTAAGTTCAAACAAACATCACTAACAGAGGCTGACCAGAAACATAATTCAAAAATCATGCCAAGCAAAGCGGGTGGGGGGAAAAAGCAAACAAAAAACCCTAATGCTATAAAAAGGGTTACCACATAAATAAACAAAAGCCAATGGGGATGACAATAACTCTCTAGATTCATGCACCTCCAGAGGACCCCAAAAGACCTACCAAACAACCTTCAAATAGAAGAAAAAACCACAAAAGAGGAAAAACCATTGTTTAAAGGGGCATACGCGAGTTTCACTACTGACAAGTCGTGTATCATATGCGAGTTGACAGTAAATAAAGTCATGTATAAATACTAGATACGCAACTGTTCAATCTGCAACTCATGTATGGGTGGGAAAAAACCCCGAAAAGGTCAAAAAATTCCTTAGGAAGGAAAGGAAGGTGTTCTATCAGATATATAAAGTGTTCCTAAGTGGCAAGAAAAACCTGAAACCTTGCAAAAGACTGAAAGAAAAACATAGAAACCCAAAACAGACAAGGCTCTCCCTAGTGGATTCACCAATTCTATTGTAAAGGAAAGCTTCATATGGCTAGGGTTTAAGAGTCCATCAACATACTGGGTTTGTGGAAGTTGAACCCAAGTTTTAGAACAATTACACTCACAACAATTTCCAATTACACATGCAAAATTACTCACAAAAGAGACTGAATATGGAGCCGAACACTAATCTGTATTGAATAAGTGTACAATAGAGAACCCTGTGAAGTCATAGGCTACCACAATAAATAAATACATGAGGGATTTGAATGCATGAATATTCCATTCGAATCTAGTCAAAAGAAGGCTTACTAAATCTAAGCAAATCCCCCATAGGTGCATAAAGCAGTTTCCAAAACTGTCTAGGAGCTCACGAATTGGAAAAATCAATTAGGAAAGCTAATAGTGGGTGGAAGGACCACTCATACATGCTTTTAATAGGAGAAAAGAGTGGAGGATGTGGAGGACAAAAAACAAGTTAACTTCACCTAGTCAACCTTTCCCAATTGCCTTAAAACACTGAAAAAGCAGGCAATAAAGCAGAAAAAGTAGACATGCTCTAGGGAGGCCAGGAATAAAGAAGATTTGATTCTAGGAGGTTTCCCAAGTGCTCCATGACTCAAAATTAGCAATTTTGACCACTATGGATGTGTGGAGGACAACTTGCATAAGGTGGAATATGGAAACTAGGCAAATAAGACAAAAATTAGATTAATTAATGTCTAAGGTAGTTAACTATGGGTTGATTATTCTAACACCCCCCCTTAAGCCTGAATTATGAGTAAAATATCAAAAAATTATAGGGCATAGCAACAACGCTTAGTCACCCTTTACATACTGCATGTCCATTTAACCAAGGAAAGAGGCAAAAACCCAGTGGGAAAAATCCTCCCTTAAACATGGACTGTAAAACAAAATTTGGAAATCTTGTCATCACTCATGCTTCACAGCATGATCAGCAATCCCCAGCAGTGATTTGAGATTGATGAATGTATTCTCACAAAACACTTTGGTGAAGATATCAGCTACTTTTTCTGAAGATGAACAGAAGAGTAGGTGAATGGTGCCATCATGCACAAGCTGTCTGATGTAGTGCATATGGATCTCAATGTGTTTGGTTCTCTGCTTATGAACTGGATCATTATAGATTCGAATGGTACTCTAATTATCATAGTAGATAGTATTTGATCATTCTGATTCGAATCCACACTCTCCAAGTAACCCCTGCAACCATAAACATTGATTTGTTGCATTTACAACTCCTCTGTACTCTGCTTCTGTAGATGAGAGTGCAATGGCACTATGTTTCTTGCTTGACCAGCTGATTGGAAATTCTGCAAGCATGAACACATATCCTGATGTTGACTTTTGATATATGCTATCACCTTCCCAATCACTATCAGTGAACCCAATCAAATCAAGATCAGATTTAGCTTTATAGAAGATCCCATGAGTCCTCGTTCCCTGAACAAAGATAAGGATGATTTTGGCTGCTCTCCAATGGATCTCATGAGGCTGATCCATGTATCTTGAAGCCACACTTATTGTATAATAAATATCATGTCTAGTATGTGTAAGATACAACAAACATCCAATCAATTGCCTATACAGTGTATTGTTTACCATAGGTGAAGAATCAGCTTCTTCAACCTTCACTCCTGAAAGGAAAGGAGTCTTGCTTGGCTTGCAATCCTTCATTTTGAATTTGTTCAGAAAATACAAGGCATACTTGGACTGATTCACTTTGATTCCATCTTTTGTTTGAGCAATCTCGAGCCCCAAGAATTGGCTCAATAGGCCCAAATCTGTCATTGAGAAGGCATGGTTCATTGCATCCTTCAAGGAGGCAATCTCATCCTTTGAGCTTCCTGTAATGAGAAGGTCATCAACATATAAAACAATGATCATTAATGAACCATGACTCAGCTTCAAATATAAATTTGGATCTGATTTGCATCGAACAAAATTCATTGATAGCATAAAGCTATCAATCTTGGCATACCAAGCCCTGGGGGCTTACTTAAGCCCATACAATGACTTATTTAGCCTACACACAAGAGATGGGTTAGTAGAAAATCCTTGAGGCTGCTGCATGTATATCTCTTCAATGAGATCTCCATTCAGGAAATCACACTTCACATCCATGTGATGTACTTCCCATTGCTTTGAAGCTGCAATGGCTAAGGCTAGCCTGATGGAGTCCATCTTTGCCACTGGTGCAAAGGTCTCATTGTAGTCTATGCCATGAATATATGAGTATACCTTGGCTATAAATTTGGCCTTGTACTTCATAGGTGAACCATCAGCAGCAAATTTGGTTTTGTACACCCACTTACACTGAACTAGCTTCCTCCCTGGGGGAAGATCAACCAGCTCCCAAGTGTTGCTCTTCTGGAGTGAGCTGAACTCTTCCTTCATGGATTCTTGCCATATTGGATAATTTGATGCATATTCATATGTCTGTGGGTCTAATTCAACCATCAAATATCATTTCTCATCAAACATAGGATCTTTCATGCACAGAGCACTCTCAAATTGAGATCTAGTCGTCCTAGGGTCATTAGGATTTTCAGCTAGTTCTCCAGCTGCATGAATGGTATTGGCTGCCCATTTTGGTCTTGTAGGAATGTTAGGATCTGCAATAAAATCATCATTATCAGACATATCAGAATCAGCATGTTCAACTATCTCTTCACTTACATTCAGAGGTTTTGGTGGTGAAGAGGATTCTCCAACTTCCACTGCTGCTAGGGGCTCTTCTTGAAACTGAACACACCTTTCAATGAAGGATTTGTTTGTGCTCAAATTGATCAGCTTGTACCATTTTGAATCTTCAGAGTACCCAACAAATAGACACTCTTGTATTTGGGGCTGCAAATCCTTCCTCTTTTCGGTTGGAATTCTAGCTCAAGCCCTTGAGCCAAAAATCCTGAAATGGGTCACATCTGGCTTGTGCCCACTCCATGCTTCAAAAGGAGTCATACCATAAAGATGTTTATGAGGCACCCTATTATGGATATAGGCTGAACATTTTATATCTTTGGCCCAGTACTTTGGTGGCAAAGTCTTAGCCTCCATCATGCAGGTTGCCATCTCTTTCAGTGATCTGTTCTTCCTCTCAGCAACACCATTCTGCTGTGGTGTGTAAGGGATAGAATGCTGCATCTGAATACCTGCATCTGCACAATATTGAATAAAATTAGACTTGACATACTGACCACCATTTTTAGATCTGAGGACCTTGAGTTTCCTCCCAGACTGGTTTTCAACCAAAGCCTTAAAGACTTTGAAGAGGCCAAAAACTTCAGACTTGTGTTTCAGGAAGTAAACCCAGCAATACCTGGAAAAGTCATCTATGAATGTCAATGCATATTTGGCCTGACTCATTGAAATATGAGGAAATGGGCCAGCAACATCACTGTGGATCAACTCAAGAGGTGCATAGGTTCTCTCATGACTTGCTCTCTCAAATTTATGCTCTGGGTGTTTTCCTAGGATGCAACCTTGACAGACTCCTTTGGAAAACTTAATCTTTGGTAACCCTATGACCATTTATTTTTCACTAAGATCAGAAAGATACTTGTAATTGAGGTGGCCAAATCTTTCATACCAAATCTTGCTTGCCTCATTAGCATGAATCAGAATAGCAGAGGGGTTTGAGTAGGGTAGGAAGTGTGAGAACATGTATACCTTCAAAGTGTGATTTGCAACTCCTTTTGCAATGACTTTACCACTTGAGATCTCTGTGATCTTAAATTCATCAGGGGAGAATATGACCTTCTTTGGAGAACCTGTGTGGGTCATCTGATACACTGATAAGAGGTTAGAGGCAAGACCTGGAACATACAACACATTGCTGAACTTACCATGGTCAAGATCAATCCTCCCTTTGCCCAAACTTTCAGTGAGAGAGTCATCTCCCAGTACTATTGGTGGACCTTTAGACATGTCAAGTGAGGTGAATGCCTCCTTTGTCGAAACCATATGTCTTGAAGCTACAGAATCAATGATGAAACTAGGTGAGCTTGATGTGCCAGCAACCAATGCATGAACTCTCTCTCTGTCTTCTGAATTTGATCCTCCTTCCCTCTTCTTTGAGCTGTCTGGAAGGGAGATGCCATTATTCTCCAGGAGTTGGGTCAGCATGTCTATTTTCTTCTTCATGCAAGAGCTCTTAGAATGATTTCCCTTACTGCAATATGCACACTTGATCATTTCTCCTTTGTTCTTGTTCTTCTGGGGGTTCTTCTGGGGGTTCTTCTTGGAACCTTGAGGCTCCTCTGGACACTTGTTCTTGTCTCTATTTTTCTCAGGTGGCTTTTTAGCTTTATTCTTTCTTTTGGAATCCACCCTTGAATCTCCAGCAACTAGAGCTTGGTCTTTGGATGGTTTGATGTTGCCCATCATCACCAATTTATCTTGTTCTTGTGTGAGAGATTCCATGAAATGTGAAAGGATAGGCATTTTCCAGGCTCGAGCTGTCAACTTTGTGGCATACAAGGTCTAAACAAACACTGAATAGTCAGGGACAAGCTTCAAGAGTGTGTCCAATACCAGCTGATCATCCTTCTTTTCGATCCCACATTGTTTTAGCTGCAAAACAAGTGCTTTGAACTTGGAAAAATAGAGTTGCAGGGATTCAAAGCTATTGGGACTTAGGGAGATCAATTCATTTTCAATTTGATGTCCCATCATTTCATCTGTCTTTCCAAAAATATCAACAATATTCTCCCATAATTCATTTGGTGATGTCAATCCATCAAGATGGAAAAGGAGGTCTCTGGATATACTCAGACATAGGAGACCATAGGCCTCATCCCTCCTGTTGTGCCATTTTATATTCTCTGCAGCTACATTGGGATTTGCTTCTATTGCCATAGTCACTCTGTAGAGTCCTTTCGCTCTCAACAGTATCTCCATCTCTTCTTTCCATTCAAGGAAGTTAAATGGAGTCAAGATGATCTTCTGAGATTGATCCATAGCTCAGAAATTGTCCCATCAGTCAGCAGAATGCTCCCAATCAATGATGTCGAACCTACAAAAAAAATTGGAAGGATATAAATTGATCTAAAAAGGCTCTAATACCATGTGGAAATTAAACCCAGGTGTTAGAACAATTACACTCACAACAATTTCCAATTACACATGCAAAATTACTCACAAAAGAGACTAAATATGGAGCTGAACACTAATCTGTATTGAATAAGTGTACAATAGCCAACCCTGTGAAGTCATAGGCTGCCACACTAAATAATTACATGAGGGATTCGAATGCATGAAGATTCCATTTGAATCTAGTCAAAAGCAGGCTTACTAAATCTAAGCAAATCCCCCATAGGTGCATAAAGCAATTTCCAAAACTGTCTAGGAGCTCACAAATTGGAAAAATCAATTAGGCAAGATAATAGTGGGTGGAAGGACAAATCATACATGCTTTTCATAGGATAAAAGAGTGGAGGATGTGGAGGACAAAAAAAAAGTTAACTTCACCTAGTCAACCTTTCCCAATTGCCTTAAAACACTGAAAAAGCAGGCAATAAAGCATAAAAAGCAGACATGTGCTAGGGAGGCTAGGAATAAATCAAATTTGATTCAAAGAGGTTTCCCAAGCACTCCATGACTCAAAATTAGAAAGTTTTACCACAATGGATGTGTGGAGGACAACTTGCATAAGGTGGAATATGGAAACTAGGCAAATAAGACAAAAATTGGATTAATTAATGTCTAAGGTAGCTAACTATGGGTTGATTATTCTAACAAGGGTTGAAAGAGAGATGTAAATTTTTCTGCAAGTATATATAAGAAAGTTTCAAAGATTAAAATGGTTCATACCTTGACAAACGAAGGTTGATCCAAGCAACCATTCAATCCTCTTCTTGCTCATTTCGCTCCTCTTGCTCTAAGAGACCTGCAAAATGAATTATACCTTCCTCAAACCAATATGATCACATATAAAGAATTTATAATCAAATAAACATGAAATAATGATCTGACTAACATGATCATATGATCATAAGGAAATATTCAATCACACATTGAACAATAATTTGGTAAGAAGAAGGACATCACATCTTTATTAATATTGAAAACAAGTACAAATATACCTTCTCTTCAAGTTAGGCACTTCATGAAACCTTGATCTAGTTCTACTGCTTCTCTTCTCCAAGGAACTCAACCTCCAAGCTCTGCAACACAAGGGGATGATCGCTAGGGAAAAGGTGGGGCAAAGAGAGTCCCAATACCTCCAACATAACAATGCAGAGATTAAAGTCTCTTCTCATGGACCTCCCTACATATATTTATATGCTTCATGAAGAGATAGCATTGAATACAAAGTAGTTACAACTGAATGAGTCAATTGCATAACTACCCAAACTACCCAAATTTCAAAAAACATATTTTTTTGACATCTACAGGAGGAATACACGGGTTGCAGAGACAACAGTCACATATGCAGGAGATATACATGGGTTACAATGTAAACAGTTATGTATTTCAGGAATACATGAGTATTATATATAATAAGTCATTTAAAATACATCAGTTTCCTTAAGTATTAGATATAACAAGTCACGTACAATACGTGGGTTTCCTTAAGGAAACTCACGTATACATCAAAAAATCTCATTTTTAAAGTACTTCTAGGAATTTTTAGACTTTGGTGACTTCTAGAAAGGTTTAGCTGACTCAGATATATTTCCAACTATGTAGATATAAGGTCAAAGGGAGTTACAAAACTCAAGATATTTATACTCCAAGTTAGGTGTTTTTTCAATGACTTTCATGAAGTGGCGTCATGGAAGTGTCGACATGCGATGAAATCATGGGAAAGTGGTCACAGGAAGAGATGTGTCATTTTGATCTATAACACATATATCCCTCCACCATCACTAGTAGAGTTCCTCCAACTTCATATGAATATGGATAAGCCTTTGCGATCACATTGGCACATTTGGGACTCTTGTTCCACATTCTTACAATTGATTACAACCTTCATTCGAAGTTGATGCTTCAAGATCCTTATGACTCACTTGGGGTCACCTATTCTCAAGAATTTTCAGTCTCTTTTAGACATGGAATCCTATTTGGTTCAATTTTCAATTCTGAAGAGCGCCATTCGCTCTCCCATAAGTGCATTTCAGTTGTTCTACATGGTCTAAGAATTCATCATGCAACTATTTTTGAGTTGGTTGAGCACATTCCACTTCTTCCCAAGAAGAAGATTCCTCTAGACATTTTTATTTACTTTGGAGTATATGCAGATTTTGTTTCTATGTCATAATCCATTTTTTAGGGGAGGTTTTGTCCCATGAGGTTTTCATCCTTACCTCTGTTACATGGATCAATAAAATTTGTAAAAGGTGACTTGTGGCTTAGTTGCAAAGGCCTCAAAATCATGAGAAGTACCAAGTATGGATTAAGGGGGGGCGTAGGAGTAGTAATACACCCTTAGCACATAGTTTTGACCTTATTCTAATTTTATTTTCCCACATCCAATGATATCCTATGGTTTAGACTTAGGAAAGTTAATTATGCTAAATATTTTGTTAGTTTGGCTTGTTCACACCTACAACATCACCCTAGTTTGGTCAACATAGCCCATGTGCTCCCTCATTAATGCATTGGGGTGCTACCTCCTTGATTTGTGGGGTCTAGGATTGGCCAAGTGCACTAGTGGTGCACTTGGCATGTTTTAGCTCTCCCAGTAGCATTTATTTCCACCTAGAGCACCCTACTCACCTAAATATTCTCACCCACACTTGTATAGGACTCATTAATGACCCAACACACCTCACCAATGTTCACATGAGGATTCATGACTGCTTAGGTTGAGTTGGGTCTCCATTTGTCCACCTATGGGGGATTGAGGTCATTTCTCACCTTGACTCATGTACAACTCCAATTGGATTCTAGATCCACTCAAATTTGTCCAATGTATTATAAATTATGTATGATAATAATATGACAAGTAATCAACACCTTTCACATGTGTTGTTCCAGCTATTTTCTGTCTTTTTGTTTTCTCTTGCATCTTTTGTCAAACACTTTGATGATGAAATTTTTATAGCTCCTAGATCTAGTTTGAGATGCAATTATCACAACATCTAGAGATTCACTACCCCCTACATGTACTCAAATTTGCAAGTGAATAAAGAAGATCGATACTGATGGATTCCATTACTCTCTACAACAAAGTGTAGATCAAAAGAGATCCCACACAAAATAATAAAAGATAAGTATTTCTATTTTTATTATCATATGCTTATATAAATCATATCTAAATGGGTTTTAATTTGTTTCATTTACTCTACTTAGATATATGTATTCCTAGAATTAGAAATGATGTTATGGTATAACATGTTGAGCATAATGTTTCTTTTATTGGAAAATAGTAAAAATCATGAGGTACATCTTATGATTAACTAAATAAGAATATAGGGAAATAGAAATTTTCATGAGATATGAATGGGGTTATGTTGAAACATTGATTAATATGTGTACATATCTATGTGAACCATTTCGAGTGCATTGAAGTATTCATATGAATGAATTTCATGGTTATGCAATGCTTCTAACCATTAGAATAAATTTGGCTTATAGGGAAAAGCCATATGCCCTGACCTACAAGAAAAGAATGACAAGCATAGATTGTGGATTCATTTTGCTAACAGATACCGAAATAGAGATGGTTACTCTAAAGCAAGAAGCCTATAAGAGTGGATCAGTAGGTTCCCATATTTCTATGGGAAGAATCCTCCAACAATATATATATATATATAGGATAGAATCCTTAATACTATTCTAAAAGAGAAGATTCTTGAAGATTTTTCGATATCATGTTTGCACCAAAAGAGCTCCAATATGATAGTTAAATGCAGGAGCATGATACTTCATGATGAAAGACCTAGATTATGGTTCTACCATCCTGATGTTCAGAGGGAGAATCCAGATTCGGTAGCTTCTAATGAACCCGTAAAACTAGTTGATGTACCTCCTGCTAAGAAGATATATTCATGCTACTTAAATATATAAGGAAGCATATCACAGTATTCAAGAATATTGTTATGATTATTGATATGATAGGTGTGGCAAAAACCATATAAGATTTTCCTTGGTCAAGGAAATACACAATAGAGATCTTGAAGAGATTCATGATGATGTACTATAAATACATGTCCACACATATGATGATGAATATAAAGTTAAATCTTCTACGGAGCTGGAGGATCTCACAGATGGTTGACATGTATTTGGTTAGAACGAGGTCATATATATGCTTTGCATCCAGTACATAGATATGCAAAACAAAGAATGTGTTGTGATACCTGCATGGTATGATTGGATATGGACTCATATATGTCTTGGTCAGTTATATTCGAGAGATGATGTAGAAAGGAGAAGTGTAACTCCAGTACATATCTAGAGAAGAGCATATTTCCAATATACTTACTGAGCATTTTTCCAAAGTAAATATGAGTACCTTCAAGATAAGCTTGGTGTAGTACAAAAACACTCCTCTATTTAAAGAAGGAGTATTGACATGTCTCCATAAGAAGAAAAAACTAGTTAAAATCCCCACCAGTAAATCATGCAAGACATGACTTACAAGTTCTCCCCACCAATAATCCATGCAGTGTTACATGAATCCGACACTGATTAAGCCATATAGTAATATGGTTGAAATTAGATATGAAATGGTACATGGCTCAATTAATCCATGTAGTAGATAAACCACTCAGTTGCACTTAACTCAAATAAGTTATGTAGTGGTACAAGGCTCAGTTAATTCATAAAATGGATAAGCCAATAAATTACACGTAGATCATGTAAGCCATGATACATGACTCAAAACTCCAGGGGATGTATTATCTCTTATGGAGTACATCCACATGAGTAGAGACAAATTCAATACCTCATATTCCTATTAGATAATAGTCAAGGTCTCCAAGGATATCAAATACTATCATTATATACTTGAGAAAGTTATAGTTAGGACTGTTCAGGAGCAATCAACCTCTTGGAGAGTTCAGGCCTTGGAGAAAATCACAGAGAATGGAAAGATCATAGAGAAATTATCCAGACATTAGAATATTCTAGAAGTCAATAAGCAAAAAGCAATTGTTGAAGATTGATAAAGGAAAGATGATATTTTCCTTCTGCAAGGAAATTACACATTTAATGTATTGTAAAATTTTGACATGATGGATTGTAAAATCCATGGTTTATATCTTAGGGAAACTACATGTTAGAATATGTATCTTAATATATTTGATACATAAAATACCTATTATATGTTTTGTTATCTAGCTATTGTTTTAGCCTGATATTAGCATGTGTATTTCAGCTAGTACTACAGAAGCAAGTGTATTGTGGCTAGTACTACCCGTCGAGTAGTAGTGTAGCTTGGGAAACTACTTTCTAGGTTAGAAAATTGATTCTATAGTCTGTCACTGTGACAAGCAAATTTGTATCAATATTTTTGAAAACCTTTTGTTTTATGATAAAACACATTGAGATGAAGTTTCACTTCTTCAAAGACATGGTTCGAAAAAGTAAAACTTCAATACATTTCTACTAAAGAGTAAATTGTATATGTGTTAACAAATCCTCTATCTATAACGAAGTATAGGTAATTCTGAGACAAGTTTGGAATGGCATAGAATGCCTCCCTCATTGAGAGAAATTGTTAAAATTACAACATCATGATTCATTCTCCAAGCCAATCTTATGCAAACATGATTGGGCCTCATGTGTTGAGGAAGGGAAGCTTGAGTTAGAATCAGGTACATGGAGTATATTATTAGGGTTGGTCCCAAAGGATAACTAATCATTTCAGTTATAAAAGGTTATTCCTCATGTGTGAGGTGAATGCTTTGACTTATCAAAGTGATGATTTTGTAAAGCCTTATTGTACAAGGCTCGGGACTTGTGTATGTATGAAGTCATGATTCTTATGTGGACCTCCATTTATAGTAGGATCCTATGGGGTGTACCTATAATTATAGAGGTGATTGCTTTTCATGTGGACCTCCAGTTATAGTAGGTACCCATGGGGTGGGGCTCTAGCTATAGAGGTGGATTCTTTTCATGTTGAATAATTTAATGTTGTGTGATATATTACTAACCATGGTCATTCGAGATGGATAAATCTATTAAGTCTCCTCTAGAAACTAGTCACCTCTATAGTTAATTATTTTAGCATATTATCATTTCGTGCAAGAGTAATATATGATCACATCATCGTACAAATATTCTCCATATAATTTTTATAGAGAATTAAAGTTAACACATATTGAACCTGCAGTAAAGATAAGAGATAAAGAGATAAATAATAGAGAATAGGAGAATTCGAATTGCACATCAGATGACTTCAATTAACTAAGATGAACTCAAATTACTAAGCTATGGTTATAAACATTCAGTTAAATAACAATTTATGCCTCAATCAATGCTTTAGCCAAAGCATTAGTTATGATTGCATGCAATGAGGAGGACTCACAATGATTACTACAAGTAAGTCAATCAGCATGATTTTAGTTAATAATAATTAACTAAAGTGTTAATAAAAATGAATTATTTAACTAAAGTATTTTTCATGATGACACTTTAGTTAAACTAAAATATGGCACTAGAGTTATATTAAAAGATGACACTTCAGTTTAATAAGTGTTTTCCATGATGACACTTATGTTAGCAAGTTAACTAAGTTAGCATACGTTCAGTTCAAAGGCTAGTTCACTATGGATTAAATAAATCATGATTTAATGACATAGTTGTATCGTATTGTGAATCATGTTTTGCAAGATTGAGGAAATTGATGCACGACAATATTTCTCAAGAAGGAAATTTTCAATTCTCTGCATGTTGTGCACTATTGTCCTGCAACCATTTGCTACATCTTGCATGGAAGTGTTTATTTATTCTTATTAATGTACTTGGCATGTGGCAAGTTGATATAGTTGATCGATATTCTCTATTAATCAGTATTATCTCTTATCTTGCACCTGGGGTGGCAAAAGAAATTTTTTATTATGTAAAAGACATTCTCTGCAATCTATCATAATTATACTTTGAATAATTATTGGGGTTTTTCATCCTCATTGTTTTGAGGGTTTTCCCAAAGTTACATCTTGTGTTGTGGTTGAATGATTTTTTTGATTGAATGTTCTATTGATTCCAGTGTTCAGTATTCCCACACATAAAGTTTTAAAGTTCAAATATCTTCATATTTTATAATAATAAAAAACAACAATAAAATGAGCACCCAAATATATGAATATGCCCAATCTTTGGTTTTTATTTTTATTTTGAAGGCCTCTTTAGGGGTCATATTTACGAATACTTTGTGTGGACTCATGATCTACAAATAAGCTACAATATTACATGCTTATTCATAATAACATAAGAGGATCCTAATCATCCAGTATTTCCTTTGCTACTCCAATAGTGCCTATGTTCTTCGTCTCTGATATCCCATCCCATTGTAGGTTATATGGAACTATCAGCTCCCTCTTAATTCTAGAATATGCACAAAAAGATTAAAGGAATCCAAGTTTTTCTCTCCTCCAATGTTAGTTTTGAGCACCTTGATCTTTCTCCCATCTGGTTCTTCATAAGATATTTGAACTCTTGGAACCGATTGAAGAATTCATATTAAGTATTCAGAAAGTAGATACAGGACTTTCTAGAATTGTGATATATGAAAGTCACATAGTATCTAAACCCACCTATAGATACGGTTGACAAGGGCCCACACACATATGAATGGATCAAGTCCACACTACAAGGAAAAGGACTTGTAGCAGAGGTTATAGAGCAGGTTTCTAATGTTACAAGATTGGTCAAAATAAACAAAAAAACTCCACTACAACCTCTGCAAATTGGAACATATTTTTTAGCAAATGTTTTTATAGAATGTGTTATAGCTTTAAAAAACTCGATGGTCGGAGGTTACTGCGGAGGTTTTTTATTGGTGCACTTTATTAAATGAAACATATTGGTGTTGGAAAACAATAAGCGCACCAATGCACATGAAAAATTGAGCTTTGGTGCTTAGAAATACATATAGCTCTAGTGCACACCAAAATTTTAACCGAAATCGGTTCCTTATAACAATTGAGATGCACCGATGCTTTATATTAAATGTATCCCTGGTGCTTATGAACTATTAAAAAGCACCAATGCTTTTTACAAATATATGTATTGATGCTTTATAAAAATATATGCAGTGGTTCTTTATGTGAAATGTAGCACTGGTGCTTACGAACCATTAAAAAGAACTTATTCTTTATACCAATTTATGCACCAGTGTTGTTTATTAAATGTAGCATTATTACTTTCAGATTATTAAAAATCATCGATGCTTACTAACTATAACAAAGAACTGGTGCGATAACTAAAGGAAAACACACCCATAAAGTTGATTGGGATGTTAATTGTTGATATATTTGTAAATTTAATGGTGTGGTTAATATGTTGTAGTGCACTCAGGTGTAATAATAGAAGAATCCTTAGGGCATGCAGTGAGTATTTTGTTGCATCATATCTATGTTGATTTAAGCACATCTATGCGACTCTATTTCAAATGCACTGCTACGACATATTGTGAAATGCTTTGGTGTGATTAAAACAATCAAAAGCATCGATAATTATTTTATTTTTGTTGTATAGTGAATACTAACATTGCACTAGAATATCTATATTTTATTAGTATTTTGATTAATTCCATAATTCATCAGAAATTGAAATATTTTTTATAGTAGTATTCATTTGAATTTTTATTACTGTGTTTGGATATGATGTTTGGATTAATTTCTTATATCATAAATTTTCCCATTCCATGACGTTGGAGGATGCAATAGAATTTAAAAAACTTCATTTTGTTATATATCAATTAGAGGTCTTTTGTCATACAAAATGGGACAACATAAATTCCGTAATAATAAAAATTTCAACATGCCAACATGTTGTCTTTCAATTGGGACACTATGTCTAATACATTAGTCAAAATGTCTTATTTTCATATACATTTATTTCAAAATATATGCATCATCATTCTTCACTAGAACTGTTGTCAATGCTCGATCCACTAGCATGACTTGGGTTATTTGACCGATTGTTTTGTTGATTTCCTTGATTTTTTTCCTTTTCTTTAGCTTCCATCTACAAACATAAAAATAAAGTGTAATGATTGTATCGACATTATTGGGAAGATGATGATCCCAGAGTAGGGTTCAAAACGTCGAGATCTTCAACCCCCCAACGCAGCTCTTTCTTACATTTCAAGATAATATACATTAATGAAAATTGAAAAGCGATGTACCATAGAAAGAATTGAGTCCTAAATGATACACATTATTTCAAAACCAAATCTCATGCCTTCTTTCAACAAGTATTCAATTTGCTCCACTCCATACTTTGTTTCCTGTAAGTTTAAAAATCCATAACAAATCATAGATTTAATATAAAGGAATTTTGTTATTGCACCGAAAGGCACTCTACAACCCAGTATGAGGGAGATATTTTAAATTTTTTTACAAGATATTATTCTATAACGTTTGTTACTAACAAAATAATAAAAATAAAAATAAAAATTATACGCCAAAAAAAATGTCGTCCAGAAAACAACTAATATGGGGGAGATGTTGTAATGTTTCTACCTAACAAAAGAATAAAAAATAAAAAATTTAATTATCCACAAAACAAATGTGGGTCAGAAAAAGAAAAAAAACACAATATGCGGAAGATTTTGTAATGTTCCTACCTAACAAAAAAAAAAAAAAAAATTGAATTATCTGCAAAAAAATGTTGGCGTTGCACATGGTTTNCATGGTTTTATTGTACATGGTTTAGGAGGTGTTATCACCCTGTAATTTTCCTATGGTTGTGGTAGGAAGTCATAGGGGTAACCATTTCAAACCAATATTTAGACTGTAGTCTAGCCTTACAGATGAAGAGGGCTCTCTCTTTGTCACAGGGTTATTCACATATACATTTAGCTTTAAACAAGCAGTCATAAGACTAGATTCTGATGGAAACAGGGAATTTGCATATTTTAAAGAAGGTGAAAAAAATAGACAAGAAAAACCATTGGGAAATGGAGTCAAAACCTGAGATATTCAAGGACTTGCAACAAATAATAACCAACAATAACCTTCATAATCTGAGGAAAAATGGGAATCAATATTTAGCAAAATATCTTTGGAGAGATGGCAAAGGAAATGAGAAGTAGCCCGATGTGATAGGGGTCACCTATCTATGGATGAATCTCTCAAAACACCTTTAGCAGAATAAACAGAAAAGGCTAGTAACTGTGATGGAGCATAGAAGATGAATTCCAAAAAATTTACCAAAAACACATAAACAAACACATAATATGATGTAAAGAGTGCTTAACAGAGAGCGAATTCCTCATACACAACTAGAAATGCATTAGCAGAAGATACAAAAACATGAAAATGAAATTTACAAAGGAAAAATAAACTGAACAGTGTCCACCATGATGAATCTCAGACTTTCAAGATATGCTTTCATTAATGCTCCCAAGAAAATGACAGAGCTATGAAATCCAAGCGCCAGGGATTCTGAATGAAAGTTCCAACCCTTACTTCCTCTTTCAAGGGAATATTTATAGTGTAAATAGGCTCCCAAGACCAACCTCGAAAAATATCCAAATACAATTGAACAAAATTGAGAATCAAATCTGAATAGTCATAACATCCCAACAACCTCTGATCTGGCAGATTCGCCGTGATTTATTAACAAAATAGGAAGGCATGCTGGGGCACGCATGATGGAAAAATATGGAGAATAAAACACCTAGAAACCATGCCTATCGGCTAAAAATGATGGCTCTTCGATGATATGCAACAATTCTGAACTGTCCTGCATCTTCCTCCTATGAAGTTTCTTCTGAGCCGTTGATATTCATCCTTTCAATGATATGAGTTGTTGAAAGTTGTGAAGTATACTAAGCTCTACATACCAAGAAGTGTAATTAAATCATGTGCATGTTCCCTTTTTCTACATCATTAATCTTTGCAGTATTTATTTTCAGCTGTTGATATGAGATCATACTACGGCTTGTGGAAAACGGAAGACGTGATCCCGACTTTAATAACCAAGACATTGTATTTCCACCCTTCTGCTTCTGATTCTTTCTTTCTACACTGTTGATCTATGCAGAAACATCTTAGGTCATAGATCTAGCAAATCATGGAGGTGGAGATTAGGAATCAAACCTTCAGCAAAGTTTGATTTTTATCTTTCCACTCCCAGCTTTTCGCTTCCTCCTTTGCTTTCTGCACCGTTGATCTGGGAGTAAACTCCCTGAGCCATCGATCTAGCAGAAAGTGAAACCCAGAAATTCAACTCTTGTAACCAAATTATTCTTTGTATTTCCACTTTTCTCTCTCGTCATTGCTGCTTCTTTCTGCACCATTGATTTGGGCGGAAACTCCCTCATCCATCGATCTGGCGGAAAGCAGAACCCGAAAATTCAACTTTAAATAGGAAAATTCTTATGTTTTCCAACTTTCGATCTCTTCCCCTCTGATCTTTTCCAGACCATTGATTTGCGTGTAATATTTTTAGACCGTTGGATCTGGTGGATCGCGGAAGGAGGAATATCAAACTTTCATGATCAAATTATTAAGTTTCTCGATTTTTGATCTCCCCCTTCTTTGTCTTTTCGCACCGACGAGCTTGGCATAATATTCTTGATCCATTGGATCTCGGATACCGAAAAGAGGTAAACTAGATTTGACCCTGTCAAGCCTAAACTTCTTTATCCTTTTCGATTTCCTATCTCTTCCATTTTCTAGACCATTGATCTTGGGCGGAAGCGTCCTGGGTCGTTGGATTCCGGAACACGGAAGGCGGAAGTTGGGATTCCATCTTCCACCACCAAATTTTTATCTCTTTTGTTCTTGATTTTCCTTGGGAGGAAATTTTTTTTGGCCCTTTAATCTCTTTTAGGGTTAGATCTCCACCATTCATTCTTTCCAAGGCCTATCCTTGATTGGATTTCTCATACTTAGGCACATTTCCAAGTCGCACCAAAGGATTTCTTAATGTTTTGACATCTAGGATTAGGGTTAAACCTCCCAAGCCACCTCTAACCCTTTCCAGCATACCTCTAGGTCATAAGATATGAAACAAAACAAAAAATAATACTACCCCTCATTGTTTCACTAGTATGTACCTTTGAAGGGGAATTATTGCAAATGCCTTATGTACAAATCTTCAAAATTTAGCACAAGTGTTAACAGCGGCTCCAACTCGAGTATTTTATCCTCCCTATGAGGTAGCAAAGAACCATGTAGACCACGTTCCTGTTCCATTGGGTTGGCCCTGATATTTTCTTGAAATCCCCAACCTATTCTGAAAAACAAAAATTGTACAGACACTGAAAACAAATTGAACAATTGCTTAAAAAGAAATGCTCACCATGTCGAGGTTATTTATTCCTACCTACCCTACTTACTGAACAACAATGCTCAATAAAGTAATATCTAACTTCTAATGAATCCAATCAAGAAAATGATCCAATGATTGAACTCCTTCATCATGCTTGATCAAAAATCAAAGGACGTAATGGAAACAGGTTATGATGAGAGATCTTCTTTTTATTGCACACATAGAACCCACCATTCTTTCTGTTATAGCATGTTTTTGTTTTCTATTTTTGAACCATTTATTTTTCTTAAAAATATGATTTTTCTTATTGTTTTAAATTTTTGACCTTGGTTTCTTTTAAAATATTTTTATTTTAGACTTATGTTTATAGTCGATTTAATAGGTTTTCTTTTTAATTTTGGCTTCACTTAGTAAATTTCATGGTTTTTATGGGCTTATAGGATGTATATATTTCTGAAAGGTTCTAAAGAAATATCATAAGGCCTTATTTAAAGTTATTTACCAAAAATTAACACTTTGTTTGGAGTTTTGGTTAAAAAAATCATAAAACAGATATTCTTGTACCGCAAGCATGGAAAATGTGAACAAGGGCACTACAAGAAAATGGGGCCTTTTCAAAAAGTCATGATTTTGCTTGTGATTTCCAAAATTTGTGCGTGAGAGGATTTATTCACACATGTTAAGGATATTGATACATGTTTGAGGCATAATAATAATTGTGACAAGTGTTTTGAGATGAGGTTAAAATCATTTGGGTAAGTTCCAGCTATCCGAAGGTTACAGGATACAGATCATGTAAACAACAATGATCGTGCATGATGGGAGTAATTCGTTATGAGTTATGAATTTCTTGGATGTATGAAAGCTTACAAATATTGTGTTGATACCTGTCAATCTGTGGTTGGAAGCAATTGTAAGGAAGGTGGTTACAGGTTTAGGGTTTCCAGAGTAAATGACTGGCGTAGTCGTGGCCATTGAAGAGAGAACTTTGGAAGTCTGTTGGACACATATGAATATAGGAGAGTGCATTTTCAGCACTTTAGATAATCATTGTGATAGTTCCAAAAGTTTAGATTGTTTTGGCAAAATGGCTGGCCATGGTGACAAACATCGACGGATCAAGAGACAAAAAACTTCTAAAAAGGAGAAGCAATTTGCAGATGAAGATATAAACTACGTGGAGGAATATGAAGAATATTACCAAGATGGTGAAGGGTTACAAAAGAGGGATTTTTCCAATCTGGAACTTAAACTTGATCATTATAATAGACCACTATGGGTCTGCTCTGATGTATGAATATTTTTGGAGACATTTTCTGCACTTTATAAACAAGCATATGACTTCCTAATTGCTATTGTTGAACCTGTTTGTAGACCAGAATCTATGCATGAGTACAATTTGACACCTCATTCATTGTATGCTATTGTTTTTGTGGGTCTTCAAACTGAAACAATGATTTTTGTCCTCAACAAGTTATCAAAGACAAAACTTCCCAAAGAGATCATTGATTTTATTAATGGATCAACAACAAATTATGGAAAAGTCAAGCTTGTGTTGAAAAAGAATCATTATTTTATGAAGTCCCCATATACATAGGTTCTAAACACACTACTTAAGGATGTTGTAATTACTCGGTCAAGAATGTTGAAATATTGTAACTTTGAAGAATATTCTATATGTATTTCTTTGTGGTCCCCGATGGTCCTACCAGGAGAACCACTTGTATTACTTTGTACCCCGATGCTCCTAATTGGAAGAACTAATAAGAGTCATGAGGCAGTCCCCTCTAATTGTAAAGGTGGTTCATTAGCACCCCAGTGTGGTTACTTGCACCTACATGTGTAACTCGAGCCTACATGATTAACTTGAGCCTACATGACAGATGAGTTAACTTAAGTGAATGGATGAATATAAATAGAGGTGTAGTGCTCCTCATTTGAGACACACGCACTCACTTGAATAGCGCACTTGTGGAGGAGAGAAGTAGCTAGAGAAGGAGGAGGATCAAGTTTTTGATCTCCTTTTTGGTTTTACCTTTTTACCTTTTGGGGGCATCTATATTGAGGAAGCTTTTGCTGGGTTTTTCCCTTTAGGGTTTTCCCAGGATAAATCTGTGTTGTTCTTGTGATACTATTTCTTTCAATGATCCTGTTTATATGATTTTGTTATAGAAATGAAATTAAATATTGATGTTTTTAGCTAAGCATATAAAAACTTAACATGGTATCAGAGCCACCCTGAATAGGATAGCTTTCACAAGGAAAAATAACTCTCCCTCTCTCCCCGGAAGAAATTAGGGCTTCTTGCTGAAGAGGAATTTTTGAGTGAGCCTGGAATAGGATTTCTATCCTCCTCAAAATTGAATTTGAGAGACCTGAATCAATATTTTTGGTTGGATGAAACTCCAGGAAAGTCAAACCCTAGTTTGACCCCAAGCTAGAAAAACCCTAAATACTAAAACTACTAAGTTTTGTTAAATTCGCTATATCTTGAGATTGGAAAAGGTTCACTAGCTAAAAATTGCAGAGGCCTAAGATAAAAATCCTGATGTACATTTTTTCCAAAATTCAGCCTCATATTTACTATATTTTGGGAGATATGATCCCTCCACGTTAGGGTTCCAGCCTCTTCCAGAATTCATCCCTAAACAGGACACCTGGGGACAATTGCTATATATTGGGATACAAAGGTCCAAATTGAATTCCTGAAGATGTTCCATAAATATCACAGACTTTACTTTCTGTGCTCCCAATTTAAGAACCATAATATGAAACAGTGACACGTGGAAATCCGTACAACTTCGTTGTTCTGAAAAGTCCTGTAACAGGTCACCGTGGGAAAAGGATCATAAATCCAAATTGGTGAAACCAATTCTAATGAACCATATGGTTTTATATCAGGGACATGCGAGGTTACCTCAGTGAGAAATTTTAGACACATAGGAGTAGTAATTTCGGAGATATCATAGAAACAGTGACAGGCATTTCTGCAGAAGAAATTGGAAAACTAGGGCTTCCTGTTCCGGGAGCTTCCCTCCACTATTTTCAGAAAAGGAGTACATTAGACAGCTCCATTTGAAGAGATATATATTTATATCCAATAATATCTTAAATATTCCAAGTTTTGAAAATTAGGGTTTCTCTGACAAACCCTAAATCAGCTAGCTCTAGAAGCAGGACAGACACCTCAAATTGGTAAGATCTAATCTTTTGCTATTTGCATTTGAGGCTCTCATTTCAAAGTGATCTATCACATTAGCTTGATGATAATCTTGGTAAAGTTGACAATTTCCAATCATGGAAGTATTTTATCTCTCTAAAGAAAATGAATTGGACACCTACATAAGTAGAGAGGTTCCAGTTCCATACGGAGATGAGGCTCAAAGCCTTACACAAGAAGAACTTGATCAAGGCCAAGAAGATCATTGTTGATTCAATCACGGATCAACTTGTACCACAAGTGTATTCCCTAAAGAACTTGAAGATGTTTGATTCCTTGATCAAGCTATTTGACGATAAGAACTTAAATCAGAAGATGGCTTTAAGAAAACAGTTGAAGAATGTGAAGATCTAGAATGCAGAACAACTTGAAGCGGTAGAAGAAGAAGTGGAGAATGCAGAAGTGGTGATAGCCACCTTGAATGGCCTCCCAGGATCATGGGATTCATTCATGAAAATAATGTATGCTAGAAGGAAGTAATTGCTTTCAGCTCGACTCATAAGAAGAGAAGAAGAAGATGGGAGCAATTGAAGATCAAGCTCTCACCATTCAAAGAAGATCCCTCAAGCGATGAGGAATATGAAGAACTCAATTCTTGAAGAACCTCTTATTCATATTATCATTTGGATAAGAAATGATGATTTCATGAATGAAGAATATGATAAAGCATAATGATCAAGGTGGAGTCTACCCACGAAACAAATAAAAGATAAGTATTCAATTTTCATTCCATGATATTGTTTTGTTATACATTTGATTATACTCAGTTGATGTGTTATGCATGATATATTGTTTACATTAATGACTGTATACTACTAATATGCATGTGATGGGTAATTATCTCATGGTTCTATACAAGTCTCCATTGCTACTTATCAAACGTCTTTGCTGACATATTTGATTAGTGCACAATCTCAATGATTTCATGGTAGAGATGGAAGGAATCTAGAAAGTTTATGTGAGATATGGATGAATGTTGTATTGTCTAAACAGTTACATGATGCATAAGAATTTGTCGTTTTATGAAATAGTTCTAACCATGCAACTGGTGCATTTGACTTGTAGGAAAGGTCATGTACAACCTCCTACAAGAAAAGAAGGATGAGACTTGTTCCGAAGAACAAGTGATAACAATTCAAGATTCACTCCAATAAACATGA
>LPNX011218594.1:427749-456692 GCA_001517045.1 Pseudotsuga menziesii
TACTTTCAGGAGTGAAGCTGGAAGAAGTTGATTCTTCACCTATGGTAAACAATACACTATATAGGCAATTGATTGGATGTTTGTTGTATCTTACACATAATAGAATTGATCTTTATTATGCAGTAAGTGTGGCTTCTAGATACATGGATCAGCCTCATGAGATCCATTGGAAAGTAGCCAAAAGGATCCTTAACTTTGTTCAAGGAACAAGGACACATGGGATATTCTATAAAGCAAAATATGATCTTGATTTCATTGGATTTACTGACAATGATCGGGTAGGTGATAGAAAAAATAGAAAGTCCACATTAGGATATGTGTTCATGCTTGCAGAAGGGCCAATCAGCTGCTCAAGCAAGAAACAGAGTGCCATTGCACTCTCATCTACATAAGCAGAGTACAGAGGAGTTGTTAATGCAACAACTCAATGTTTATGGTTGCAGGGGTTACTTGGAGAGTGTGGATTCAAATCAGAGTACTCAACTACCATCTACTATGATAACCAGAGTTCCATTCAAATCTACAATGATCCAATTCAGAAGCAGAGAACCAAACACATTGAGATCCATATGCACTACATCAGAGAACTTGTGCATGATGGCACCATTCACCTACTCTTCTGTTCATCTTCATAACAAGTAGCTGATATCTTCACCAAAGAATTTTGTGAGAAGACCTTCAGCAATCTCAAATCACTGCTGGTGATTGTTGATCATGCTATGAAGTATGAATGAAGACAAGATTTCCAAATTTTGTTTTACAGTCCATGTTTAAGGGAGGATTTTCCCATGTGGTTTTTGCCTCTTTCCTTGTTTAAATGGACATGCAGTATGTAAAGGGTGACTAAGCCATGTTGCTAGGCCCTATAATTTTATGATATATTACTCATAAGTCAGGCTTAAGGGGGGGTGTTAGAATAATCAACCCATAGTTAGCTACCTTAGACATTAATTTAATTATTTTTGTCTTATTTGCCTAGTTCATGTGTCCCACCTTATGCAAGTTGTCATTTACCTATCCATAGTGGTAAAAATTGCCTATTTTGACTCATGTAGCACTTGGGAAACCTCAAGGAATCAATTCTACTTTATTCCTGGCCTCCTAGGCACCCTTCTATTTTTTCTGCTTTATTGCCTGCTTTTTCAGTGCTTTAAGGCAATTGGGAAAGTTTGACTAGGTGAGGTTAACTAGTTTTTTGTCCTCCACATCCTCCACTATTTTCTCCTATGAAAAGCATGTATGAGTTGTCATTCCATCACTCTTTATCTTTCCTAAGTGCTTTTTCCAATTCGTGAGCTCCATGACTGATTTGGAAACTACTTTATGCACCTATGGGGGATTTGCTTAATTTTAGTAAGCCTGCTTTTGAATAGATTCAAATTGACTCCTCATGCATTCAAATATCCTATGTAATTATTTAATGCAGCAACCTATTATGTTACAGGGTTGGCTATTGTACACTGAGTTAATATAGTTTAGTGTTCAGCTCCATTTTCAGTCTCTTTTGTGAGTGATTTTGCAATTTCAATTGATAATTGTTGTGAGTAAAATTGTTCTATCACTGGGTTCAATTTACACAATAGAATGAAGAGGGAAGATGATACTCCACTTTAGTGGGAGTGACTACAGAAAATTATATATGAGTTCGACATGGTACGACATGATGGATAGCTTCATGATGGATCAAGACTTTACCAAGAGTAAAGTGGGTTCCAATCTTCAAGGTTGAATGCAGAAGACTAGGATATGTTGATGACCTTAGAAGACAAACTCATAGAATATGTTATGATACTAGAATGATGTTTGGGATATAGTACTCAAACCAGAAAGCAAGAATGTGGTATCTTCCAAATGGATTTGCAAGATAAGATATGTTGCTGATAGAAGTAAGGTAAGACTTGTGGCTAGAGGTTTAATTCTGAAGAGACACTTACTCCAGGAAGCAAGGTACACTTCATTCAAAAATATCATGGTAGTTTCTTCCATGATGAAGTAAATACAAGCCTTCCTTAATGGTATGATTGAGGAAGAGTTTTACATCGAATAGTCAGGAGGATTTGAAGTTGAAGACAGATGGAATCAAGTATGCAAGTTGAAGAAGGCCCTCTATGGCTTGAAGCAAGCTCCCAGAGCTTCGTATGGAAGAATAGATAGATTCCTGATGAGCATGGGCTTTGTCAAGAGTAAATTCGATCCTAACCTTTCCTACAAGGTTGTAGAAGATGAACCTGTCATTCTATTACTATATGTGGATGACTTATTCTTGACAGGGAATGAGAAACAGATCATGGAAAGCAAGAAGAAACTAGCAGAAGAATTTGAGATGAAAGACCTTGGGTTAATGCATTATTTCCCAGGTTTGGAAGTATGGCAAAGTTCAGAAGGAATATTTCTCAACCAGGGAAAGTATGTGGTAGAGATATTGAAGAGATTCAATATGTTGGAATGCAAAGTCATGGCCACACCCATGGACTCCAACCTGAAGCTGTTAGATGATTACTCATTAGAGTTAGTGGATGTGACTCACTACAAACAGATCATTGGGTCATTGACGTACTTAACAAATACTAGACCAGACATTTTTTTTGCTGTGAACACCTTAAGTCAATATCTTGTTCAACCAAGACGGGTTCACCTAGTAGTTGCAAAACATGTGATGAGATATCTGAAAGGGACTATAGACTTTGGTCTATACCATGATGGTAGCCATGAGTATAGATTGTATGGCTACACAGATGCAGATTGGGCTGGAAGTATCTCAGATAGGAAAAGCACATTAGGTAGATGCTTTTGTTTGAGGTCTGCTATGAGTTCATGATTTAGCAGGAAACAATCCAGTGTTTCTCTTAGCACGGTTGAAGCAAAATACATAGCAGATTGCTCTACTAAGTTGTGAAGCCATATGGATTTAGAAGCTGATATCGGGTCTCTTTGACTTGAAGATGGATACTACAATGATTCTATGTGATAACCATAGTTATGATGACAAAGAACCTTGTGTTCCGATGTAACACATAGAAATCCAGTATTTCTACATACAAGATAAGATGCAGATGATGGTGATTCAGTATTTCTATACTAAATATAGAGATGATGATGTTTCGGTATTCCCATACTGAAGATATAGATGATGATGATACCAGTATTCCCATACTGAAGATATAGATGATGATTATTTCAGTATTCCCATACTGAAGATATAGATGATGATGATTTCAGTATTCCCATACTGAAGATATAGATGATATTTCCGTATTCACATACTGGAGATACAGATGGTGATAGTTCAGTATTCACATACTGAAGATGTAGATGATGATGGTTTGGATGATGATGTACTGACGAAGCCTCTGCCTCAAGTAGAGTTCAAACACTTTTGAGAAAAGCTTGGTGTTGTTCGGAAAGAACTTCCTTGAAAGGGGGAGTAGTGATGTTGCAGTGGGATTGTATCATCCCTGGGAATTTTCCCTAAAGTGATCCAGAGACCTCAGTCCTGGAGAATGAAGAGGGATTTTATCATCCTGGGACATCTGTCCACAATAGATCCGGTAACCTTGGTCCTCGAGAACGTGGTGGGATTGTATCATCCCTAGGAACTTTCCCTAAAGTGATCCGGAGACCTCAGTCTTCAAGAATGAAGAGGGATTGTATCATCCTGGGAAATCTGTCCATAATAGATCCGGTGACCTCGGTCCTTGAGAATGTGGTAGGATTGCATCATCCTTGGACATCATCCTAAATTGATAGGGACTAATTCTCCTATAATCAATCCGATGGCTTCGGTCCTTGAGAATGTGGTAGGATTGCATCATCCTTGGACATAGTCCTAAATTGATAGGGACTGATTCTCCCGTAATCAATCCAGTGGCTTTAGTCCTCGAGAATGTGGTAGGATTGCATCATCCTTGGACATAGTCCTAAAGTGATAGGGACTGATTCTCCTGTAATCAATCCGGTGGCTTCGGTCCTCGAGAATGTGGTAGGATTGCATCATCCTTGGACATAGTCCTAAAGTGATAGGGACTGATTCTCCCGTAATCAATCCAGTGGCTTTGGTCCTCGAGAATGTGGTAGGATTGCATCGTCCTTGGACTTAGTCTTAAATTGATAGGGACTGATTCTCCCGTAATCAATCCGGTAACTGTGGTTGTCAAGAATGTGGTGGGATTGTATCATCCCTAGACTTTAAGTCCAAAAGTGACCCAAAGACTTTTTGTCTTTGAGTTGTGGATTGCAAGTTGTTGCTGATGATGATGATGACCTACTGATCGAAAGATTTGAGTATGATGACATACTGATAGAAATATCAGAGTATGATGATGACGTACTGATCGAAAGATCAGAGTATGATGATGATGACATACTAATCGAAAGATCAGAGTATGATGATGATGACGTACTGATTGAAAGATCAGAGTAAGATGATGATGATGTTCTCTAATCAAAATATCAGAATATGATGATGATGATGTTTCTCTGATCGACAAATTAGAAGTTGCTGCTACTGATGATGTTCTCTGATTGAAAGATTAGAATATGATGATGATGTTGTTGCTGGTGATGATGATGTTCTCTGATCGAAAGATCAGAATATGATGATGATGATGTTTCTCTGATTGAAATATCAAAAGTTGTTGATGATGATGTTCTCTAATCGAAAGATCAGAATATGATGATGATGATGTTTTCTGATTGGAAGATCAGAAGTTGCTTATGATTATGATGTTGCTGATGATGATGATGTTTTCTGATCAAAAGATTAGAATGCGATGATGATGATGATGTTTCTGATCAAAATATCAGAATGTGATGATGATGAGATCCTGATGATGATGATGTCATATTATCAAAGTATGATGATGATGATGTACTGATCGAAAGATTAGAATGTGATGATGAGTCGATGTTAGAGTATGATGATGTTCAGTTGATGATGTTTCTGATCGAAAGATTAGAGGCTGATGATAATGATGATTCTGATTGAAAGATCAGAGTATGATGATGATGATGTTTCTGATCGAAAGATTAGAGGCTGATGATAATGATGATTCTGATTGAAAGATCAGAGTATGATGATGATGATATTTTGATGCTGATATTTTGATGATGTTAATATTTTGACGATGTTTTCATGATGTTTTCATGATGTTTCTGATAGAAATATTAGAGTATGATGATGATGTTGTTGCTGATCGAAAGGCCAAAGTGCTGAAGAAGATGTTGCTGATCGAAAGGTCAAAGTGTTGAAGATGATGTTGCTAATCGAAAGGTCAAAGTGTTGAAGATTATGTTGCTAATAGAAAGGTCAAAGTGCTGAAGATGATGTTGCTGATTGAGAGGTCAAAGTGCTGAACATGTTACTAATCGAAAGGTCAAAGTGCTGAAGATGTTGCTGATTGAAGCGATCAAAGTACTGATGATGCTGAAGACTAAATATTGAAGAAGAAGACTACATGATGTTGAAAATATTCCAATGATTTATAGATGTATCACCCTGATGATGTTGATGATGTCCTCTATCTCTCTTCTATTATTGTTGTTGTTGATGTTGTTATAGAATACCCTTCTTGTTAAGGGGGAGTGTTGAAATATTATAAATTCGAAGAATATTCCATATGTATTTCTTTTTGGTCCCCGATGGTCCTACCAGGAGAACCACTTGTATTACTTTGTACCCTGATTCTCCTAATCGAAAGAACTAATAAGAGTCATGAGGCAATCCCCTCTAATTGTAAAGGTGGTTCAATAGCACCCCAGTGTGGTTACTTGAGCCTACATGTGTAACTTGAGCCTGCATGATTAACTCGAGCCTACATGACAGATGAGTTAACTTAAGTGAACGGATGGATATAAATAGAGGTGTAGTGCTCCTCATTTGGGACACACACACTCACTTGAATAGCGCACTTGTGGAGGAGATAAGTAGCTGGAGAAGAAGGAGGATTAGGTTTTTGATCTCCTTGTTGGTTTTACCTTTTTACCTTTTTGGGGCATCTATATTGAGGAAGCTTTTGCTGGTTTTTTCCCTTTAGGGTTTTCCCAGGATAAATCTGTGTTGTTCTTGTGATACGTTTTCTTTCAGTGATCCTGTTTATATGCTTTTGTTATAGAAATGAAATGAAATACTGATGTTTTTAGCTAAGCATATAAAAACTTAACAAATAATATAGTCATCTAAGGTCTTTGATATAAAGGGAGGGGATATGTTCATAGCTAACAAAGCTCTTAATGAAATAGGAGGAAACCATACATAACTCATTGGTAGTGAAGACATCACAACTGTGATTGGAGAAAAATAAACACATTCATTTGAAATTGATCTTGTCCAAGTTGAAAATGTGAAACAACGTTGCTTAGAAAATGCTTTAAATTACCCCATTGTTTGAAGAGTATGACTTGAGAAATGATATTGTTAACCCTGATTTGAATGTGGAGTTGAAGCCTCAGGAACAACCATGACCATATCAGAAAAAAATTCGAAGTAAGATGTTTGGGAATGGTAGAGAATGAGAGAGAAAATTTAGTGATTGAGAAGCCTTCTCTAATCAAGAAAACAGTTAAAGAACAACCATTGCAATACTTGGAGTGTGCAAAGATTATTGAGAATTATGCTCTATTTTTCTTGTTTTGGGTTATTTCAACTGAGTGCATATCACGAGCTTGGTGTTGTTCGGAAAGAACTTCCTTGAAAGGGGGAGTAGTGATGTTGCAGTGGGATTGTATCATCCCTGGGAATTTTCCCTAAAGTGATCCGGAGACCTCAGTCCTCAGGAATGAAGAGGGATTGTATCATCCCAGGACATTTGTCCACAATAGATCCGGTGACCTCGGTCCTCGAGAACGTGGTGGGATTGTATCATCCCTGGGAACTTGCCCTAAAGTGATCCAGATACCTCGGTCTTCGAGAATGAAGAGGGATTGTATCATCCCGGGACATCTGTCCATAATAGATCCGGTGACCTCGGTCCTTGAGAATGTGGTAGGATTGCATCATCCTTGGACATCATCCTAAATTGATAGGGACTGATTCTCCTATAATCAATCCGATGGCTTCGGTCCTTGAGAATGTGGTAGGATTGCATCATCCTTGGACATAGTCCTAAATTGATAGGGACTGATTCTCCCGTAATCAATCCGGTGGCTTCGGTCCTTGAGAATGTGGTAGGATTGCATCATCCTTGGACATAGTCCTAAAGTGATAGGGACTGATTCTCCCGTAATCAATCCGGCAGCTTCGGTCCTCAAGAATGTGGTAGGATTGCATCATCCTCGGACATTGTCCTAAAGTGATAGGGACTGATTCTCCTGTAATCAATCCAGTGGCTTCAGTCCTCGAGAATGTGGTAGGATTGCATCGTCATTGGACTTAGTCTTAAATTGATAGGGACTGATTCTCCCATAATCAATACGGTAACTTCAGTTGTCAAGAATGTGGTGGGATTGTATCATCCCTGGACTTTAAGTCCAAAAGTGATCCAAAGGATTTTTTTTCTTTGAGTTGTGGATTGCAGGTTGTTGCTGATAATGATGATGACCTACTGATTGAAAGATCAGAGTATGATGGCGTACTGATAGAAATATCAGAGTATGATGATGACGTACTGATCGAAAGATCAGAGTATGATGATGATGACATACTGATTGAAATATCAGAGTATGATGATGATGACGTACTGATCGAAAGATCAGAGTATGATGATGATTATGTTTTCTGATCGAAAGATCAGAATATGATGATGGTGATGTTTCTCTGATCGAAAGATCAGAAGTTGCTGCTGATGATGATGTTCTCTGATTGAAAGATTAGAATATGATGATGATGTTGTTGCTAGTGATGATGATGTTCTCTGATCGAAAGATCAGAATATTATGATGATGATGTTTCTCTGATCGAAAGATCAAAATTTGTTGATGATGATGTTCTCTAATAGAAAGATTAGAATATGATGATGATGATGTTTTCTTATCGAAAGATCAGAATGCGATGATGATGATGATGTTGCTGATCGAAAGATCAGAATGTGATGATGATGAGATCCTGATGATGATGATGCCATATTATCAAAGTATGATGATGATGATGTACTGATCGAAAGATCAGAATATGATGATGAGTTGATGTTAGAGTATGATGATGTTTAGTTGATGATGTTTCTGATCGAAAGATCAGATGCTGATGATAATGATGATTCTGATTGAAATATCAGAGTAAGATGATGATGATATTTTGATGCTGATATTTTTATGATGTTGATGTTTTGACGATGTTTTGATGATGTTTTGATGATGTTTCTGATCGAAAGATTAGAGTATGATGATGATGTTGTTGCTGATCGAAAGGCCAAAGTGCTGAAGAAGATGTTGCTGATCGAAAGGTCAAAGTGTTGAAGATGATGTTGCTAATCGAAAGGTCAAAGTGTTGAAGATGATGTTGCTAATAGAAAGGTCAAAGTGCTAAAGATGATGTTGCTGATCGAGAGGTCAAAGTGTTGAACATGTTGTTGATCGAAAGGTCAAAGTGCTGAAGATGTTGTTGCTGATTGAAGAGTCAAGATGCTGAAGATGTTGCTGATCGAAGCGATCAAAGTACTGATGATGCTGAAGACTAAAGATTGAAGATGAAGACTACATGATGTTCAAAAGCTTCCAATGATTTATAGATGTATCACCCTGATGATGTTGATGATGTCCTCTATCTCTCTTCTATTATTGTTGTTGTTGATGTTGTTATAGAATACCCTTCTTGTTAAGGGGGAGTGTTGAAATATTATAACTTCGAAGAATATTCTATATGTATTTCTTTGTGGTCCCCGATGGTCCTACCAGGAGAACCACGTGTATTACTTTGTACCCTGATGCTCCTAATCAGAAGAACTAATAAGAGTCATGAGGCAGTCCCCTATAATTGTAAAGGTGGGTCATTAGCACCCCAGTGTGGTTACTTGAGCCTACATGTGTAACTCGAGCCTACATGATTAACTCGAGCCTACATGACAGATGAGTTAACTTAAGTGAACGGATGAATATAAATAGAGTTGTAGTGCTCCTCATTTGAGACACACACACTCACTTGAATAGCGCACTTGTGGAGGAGAGAAGTAGCTAGAGAAGAAGGAGGATTAGGTTTTTGATCTCCTTGTTGGTTTTAACTTTTTACCTTTTTGGGGAATCTATATTGAGGAAGCTTTTGCTGGTTTTTTCCCTTTAGGGTTTTCCCAGGATAAATATGTGTTGTTCTTGTGATACTTTTTCTTTCAGTGATCCTGTTTATATGCTTTTGTTATAGAAATGAAATGAAATACTGATTTTTTTAGCTAAGCATATAAAAACTTAACAAAGAATATAGTCATCTAAGGTCTTTTATATAAATGGAGGGGATATGTTCATAGCTAACAAAGCTCTTAATGAAATAGGAAGAAACCATACATAACTCATTGGTAGTGAAGACATCACAACTGTGATCGGAGAAAAATAAACACATTCATTTGAAATTGATCTTGTCCAGGTTGAAAATATGAAACAACATTGCTTAGAAAATGCTTTAAATTACCCCAGTGCTTGAAGAGTATGACTTGAGAAATGATACTGTTAACCTTGATTTGAATGTGGAGTTGAAGCCTCAGGCACAACCATGACCATATCAGAAAAAAATTCGAAGTAAGATGTTTGGGAATGGTAGAGAATGAGAGAGAAAATTTAGTGATTGAGAAGCCTTCTCTAATCAAGAAAACAGTTAAAGAACAACCATTGCAATACTTAGAGTGTGCAAATATTATTGAGAATTATGCTCTGTTTTTCTTGTTTTGGGTTATTTCAACTGAGTGCATATCACGAGCTGATGGAGATGAATTTTAGAAAAAAAAAATAAAAAATTCACAAGATACGCATTCACAAAAACCTCTCTCAGTTTGGCAACAGCTGTCAAGGTTTAAAAGATTCAATGTAATCTTTACACCCTATTTTTCAGGGTTTTAAAAATATTTAATATTTTCCTCTTTTAGTCTTCATCTTGAGGGGAATATTATGATTGATTGGAGATGAAGTTTTAAAAACCAAGAGAGGTTTTTTTCCATCAGAGACCCATTCACAAAAAACCTCTCTCAGTTTTCGCACAAGTGTCACGGATCGAGAGATATGGAAGCTTCTTTGACACCTATTTTTTAGAAATTCACCAAATTTACTAGGTATCTGATTTTGCTATTTTTAGTCAATTAGTTGAAAGTTGGTTAATGTAATAGCTGAGTAGTTTCAAATTCGACCTAATGAAGGGAAGATAGAACTAATTCTTTGTAATAATAAAAGCTAGACAAGGGTACAGTGTAGGGTTCGAATTTTGTACAAGGGGAGGCTATCAAGCTACTGTATACATAGTAAGTTCAAAACTCTTATGTACTTTATATTTCTGATTATGTTCTATATGCAATCTATAAGCCCTTCTAGTTTCATTTTTTATTGGTGTGATCACTTAGTTTATAAATTCATTTCTTGTTTAAGGCTATTTCTCATGGAATACTTATGAACTGTGGATGAAACTCAGTAATGTTATTATGATGTTCTGGTTTGTGTTTCATATATTATACATCGCAATCTTCTATTGTTGCATGATTTAGTATTTTTCTTAGCCTTATGAGTTTTTACCCTCTTGTTTACAAACTGCCAAACCAAAACCCTAAAAACTTGTTTTACTTAATTTTGTTTTATGAGATTGTGTTGGCTTGTTATTTAGTAGTCTGAGAACAATTTCTGGCACTAAAATCTTTGGTGCCGTTGCTGGGGATGAAGCTAAAGCATACTTTCCTTGGTTTATTCATCATTCAACTGGTTTTGAGAGGTGAACAAAACCAGCAAATCATTAAGGCTACATTCCACCAAACAGTTCACATTGGCTACTAAGGGAGTTGGGACAAGAAGTAGACCTAGTTCACCATTGCACATGGGTGTCTTAGACCCAGAGAACATTTTGAAATAAGATAGGAAAATTAAGATATCACAGTCATCCCTAGTTTTATGTAGCCCTAATTAATTTGACCTGTTTTCACCCTTTCCACTTTCCGAGGAGAGAAAAAAAAATCTGTCTTGACAAATCGATTGGCAACTCCGCTAATTCAAGATGCAGATGTCGAGGACCATGAAAGTCATTCTAGATCGAAGGTTTGCACCTTTCAATTTTTTTGATGTTCCAGGTTTTCCAAATCTAGTACCTACTATGGATGTTTGGGGATATTGTCTTCCACGGTTTAGGGAAAGCAAAGAGGATAATCCTTTAGATCACCTCATCAGATTTCATCAATATATGGTTCAGTTAAATATACAGCATGAATATGTGCTCATGAATATCTTCATGTATTTACTTGAGCAAGATGCGCAAGAATGGTATTTTTCTCTTCCCATTGCTAGCATTTCCTTACTGAAAGAATTCCACACATGTTTTCAAAAACATTGTAAGTATATGTTCTCAGCTGAATTCCTTTTTAAAGATTGTTGTGAGCAGGATGATTTTTATAATAAAATTTCTGATTCAAAAAATCATGATGATAAGTATAATCAAGGATTCAAAACATATCATGAAGAAGTTGTAGTTTCAGAATTTGTTGAAGATGAACAAGTAACGTTTTTCAGATACTGCTGTCAAGGAAGAATTCCATGATCATTACGATAATCAAGTTGTTGTTGTAAGTTAGGTTGAATATTATTATAGTGATGATATCAGTAGAGATATTTTGGAATATTCTCATAATGATTTCAACAGTCTTAATAATCATTTGAATGCTAATCTTGTTGAAGATCAATCTCTTGCTCAACAAACTATTGGAAATCATTGTTGTGTTAAAAATCAGCCTTGTAATGAAGAAAAACATGAACCTTCGGCATCATCATTTGAAATTTCCCAAAATGCTCCTCATTATGATGAAGAGATTGGGGTTCCAGAACAAGAATTCTGTGATGAATTATATTCTAGTCTTTTTTGTTTTGATATTAAAATTGATGAAAGTCAAGCTGTTGTCATTTTTAACGTTATATTAGAAGTTTCTTATATTCATGGTTATGATAAATATACTGTTCAAAACCATTATGAAGATCCTCTAATTTTTTATAAATATGATGACGAAATTGAAAAAAAAGACCCAAAAATGTGTGATGTGTGTGATATGGCACAATCTGATCAATAGATTCAGGAATGCATTCAGTCTATTATCCTTGAACAACTGGAGCCAATGTATGATAGTTATCCATTTGAAGACAGTGTGGAAAAGGAGGTTCAAATTGTTGACATTATTGATGATACTGTCCAAAAACTTCCGGAGCAAATTCAGGCTGATCCTGATGTCTTTTATCACCAATGTCTAGTTGATATCCATAGAACAAAACATTCTTATGGATAGACTATCTTTTTCATAGAACAGGAAGTGGTAAATTTTGGCAATTTTTATGATCCAGTGGTAGATTATTTAGAGTCAATACTAAATTATAAATCTATTATCTTAAAGACACCATTTGATGAAAGTGAGTACAAGTTGCTATATCATTTCTCTTTAGGTTTCCCAATATTTTTTATTATACCTATATTTAGAGTTGGAAACAAGTTTTGGTGGGTTGATGAAAATTTTTCCTGGTTACATTGGAAATGGGATTACAATTTGATTCAGTAAATGGAAGGTTCCTCAAATACTTTTATAGTCTTTGAAAGAAATAGATTTGATTTTCATTGTATATATCGGTGTGTGAAGGATTGAATAAAAACTCCATAGCCCAATGGATATTTTGCAGAATAGTAGGCAGTTTTAGTTACAGAAGGCAATAGTCTACAGGTTCATGAAGCCTCATAGGGAGTACTTCATCCCGCAGCAGAAGCTAGATGCTATAGCCTGTTTTTGTTTTATATTTTTTAACCATTTGTTTGTCTTAAAAATATGATTTTTCTTATTGCTTTAAATTTTTGACTTGGTTTCTTTTAAAATGTTTTGATTTTAAGCTTATGTTTATAGTCGATTTAATAGGTTTTCTTTTTAATTTTGGCTTTACTTAGTAAATCTCATGGTTTTTATGGGCTTATAGGATGTATATATTTCTAAAATGTTCTAAATAAATATCATAAGGCCTTATTTAAAGTTATTTACCAAAAATTAACGCTTTGTTTGGATTTTTGGTTAAAAAAATCATAAAACATATATTCTTGTAGCGCAAGCATGGAAAATGTGAACAAGGGCGCTACAAGAAAATCGGGCCTTTTGAAAAAGTCATGATTTTGCTTGTGATTTCCAAAATTTGTGTGTGAGAGGATTTATTCACACCTGTTAAGGATATTGATACGTGTTTGAGGCATAATAATCATTGTGACAAGTGTTTTGAGATGAGGTTAAAATCATTTGGGTAAGTTGCAGCTGTCCAGAGGTTAGAGGATACAGATCATGTAAACAACAATGATCGTGCATGATGGGAGTAATTCATTGTGAGTTAGGAATTTCTTGGATGTATGAAAGCTTACAGAGATCATGCTGATACTTTCCAATCTGTGGTTGGAAGCAATTGTGAGAAAGGCGGTTACAGGTTTAGGGTTTGCATAGTAAATGACTGGCACAGTCGTGGCCATTGAAGAGAGAACTTTGGAAGTCTGCTAGACACATATAAAGATAGGAGAGCACATTTTCAGCATTTTAGATCGTCATCATGACAATTCCAAAAGTTGAGACTGTTTTGGCGAAATGGATGGCCATGGTGACAAACATCGACAGATCAAGAGATAAAAATCTTCTAAAAAGGAGGAGCAATTTGCAGATGAAGATATAGACTATGTGGAGGAATATGAAGAAGATTACCAAGATGGTGAAGGGTTACAAAAGAGAGATTTTTCCAAGCTGGAACTGAAACCTTATCATTATAATAGACCATTATGGGTCTGCTCTGATGGATGAATATTTCTAGAGACATTTTCTGCACTTTATAAACAAGCATATGACTTCCTAATAGCTATTGTTGAACCTACTTGTAGACCCGAATCTATGCATGATTACAATTTGACACCTCATTCATTTTATGCTGTTGTTTCTATGGGGCTTGACACTGAAACAATGATTGCTCTCCTCAACAAGTTATTAAAGACAAAACTTCCCAAACAGATCATTGATTTTATTAATGGATCTATAAGAAATTATGGAAAAGTCAAGATTGTGTTGAAAACGAATTGTTATTTTATGAAGTCCCCATATCCAGAGGTTCTAAAGACACTGCTTAAGGATGTTGTAATTACTCGGTCAAGAATACAGTCATCTGAGGTCTCTGATATAAGGGGAGGGGATATGTTCACAGTTAGCAAAGCTCTTAATGAAATAGGAGGAAGCCATACATAACACATTGGTAGTGAAGACATCACAGCTGTGATTGGAGAAAAATAAACACATTCATTTGAAATTGAGCTTGTCTAGGTTGAAAATGTGAAACAACGTTGCTTACCAAATGCTTTAAATTACCCCATGCTTGAAGAGTATGACTTCAGAAAAGTCTAAGTAATATGTTTGGGAATGGTAGAGAATGAGAGATAAAATTTAATGATTGAGAATCCTTCTCTAATGAAGAAAATAGTTAAAGAACAACCATTGCAAGACTTGGAGTGTGCAAAGGTTATTGAGAATTATGCTATGTTTTTCCTGTTTTGGGTTATTGAAATTGAGTGCAGATCACGAGCTGATGGAGATGAATTTTAGAAAATAAAAAGAAATTTTTGTTCACAAGATACCCATTCACAAAAACCTCTCTCATTTTTGCAACAGCTATCAAGGTTTGAAATATTCAATTTAATCTTTACAGTCTATTTTCTAGGGTTTTAAAAATATTTAATATTTTCATGTTTTATTCTTCATCTTGCGGGGCATATTCTGATTGATTGGAGATGAAGTTTTAAAAACCAATATATTTTTTGGTCAATCACAGACCCATTCACAAAAACCTCTCTCAGGTTTTTCACAACTGTCACGGATCGAGAGATATGGAAGCTTCTTTGACACCTATTTTTCAGAAATTCACCAAATTTACCAAGAATCTGATTTTGCTATTTTTTGTCAATTAGGTGAAAGTTGGTTAATGTAAATACTGAGTAGTTTCAAATTCAACCTAATCAAGGAAAGATAGAACTACTTCTTTGTAATTTTAAAAGTTGGATAAGGGTACAGTATAGGGTTTGAATTTTGTACAAGGGGAGGCTATCAAGCTACTGTATACAGAGCTAAGTTCAAAACTCTTATGTACTTTGGATTTTTTATTATGTTATATATGCAATATATAAGCCCATTTTATCCTATTTGCTGGTTTCATTTCTGATTGGTTTGATCACTCAATTTATAAATTCATTTCTTATTTAAGGTTATTTCTCATGGAATGCTTATGAACTGTGGATGAAACTCAGTAATGTTCTTATTTTGTTTTCGTTTGTGTTTCATATATTATACATCTCAGTATTCTCTTGTTTCATGATTTAGTATTTGTCTTAGCCTTATGATTTTTTACCCTCTTGTTTACAAATTGCCAAACCAAAACCCTAAAAACCTATTTTACTTAATTTTGTTTTATGAGATTGTATTGGCTTGTTCTTTAATAGTCTAAGAACAATTTATGGCACTAACACTTTCTACAAATATTCTCCACATGGTCAGCTACTAGATCATGCTAGCCTTCAAAAATTTGTGTTATGTACCTGCCATGACGAAGCTACTCCGCATACACATCCACTAGATCATAAAATTCCTGACAGTCTTCAAATTTTCTACCATTTTGTTACACCAATAAGGATGCTCAAACTGTAACTCCACGTACACACTGTCAAACTGTTTTTTACAAGATCCTTGAAAATAATGCTCATGAAAATTTTTAAATGGAGCATCAATAATATCCTTCAAAATTTCAGAAGTAACAGCTTGATTATCTTTTTGTACTTCAGCAGAAATTACATCCTTCTATTTGAGAAAATCAAGTGAAATGCACTCTTCTAGACATGAAAAATCTGAATTTAAAAAACATGAAGAGACATCCCATTTAGGACCCTCATATTCTTCTAGGTGATCCAATTCTTTATTGCAGACTGTTGGTTCTTTAGGGGAATCATCTAAGTAGCCATCCTCATACTCATCATATATAGGAAAGATAAAATTTTCCTTAGGAATATCACTAACAAAATTTTCAACACGATCATTGAGATCTTCATAATAAAATTGAGTATAATCCTTTTTTGTACTTCACCTTCTTGTTCATCATAACCAAGTAGACTAAAAGCTTCTTTAAAACCATCCACAACAGAATTTACAACATGTTGACTACCATATTGATAAAATAAATCATCATAACCCTCCTCCTGTACCTCACTAAGTTGATCCTCTTCTTGCTCATCATATACTGGTGGACTAAGATTTTCTTTAAAGCCACCACAAACAGAGTTTGTAACAGGTTGATGGAAATTCTCAGGAAACATATTATGTATTTGAATAAACTGCAGCTATGAAAGGGTGACTACTGATTGAAAAGGGGCAGCCTCATATTGAGAAAAGAAATTTTCTCCTTCGGTAAGGAAAATCCCAAAATCATTATCATCAAAGTGAATATTTTTATTTTCCATTGGGTCTTTTCCTCCCTCCTCAGCAACATAATTCTCCAGGAAAAGTGGCATGATTTGATGGTCTTCATGAATTCTTTGATTTCTGGGAGGAGGAGAGGGTCTTCTAAATCTCTAGTTACTATTATGTTTCTCTTGATTCCCCCTTGGAGGTGGTCTATTGTCCATGGTGAGTCTCTCCATCAGCGTTTCCATGATTTTCATCATCATGTCCATTTTTTCCTCTTATGAGTTAGAGGAAGAAGGTGGCTTAAGCTCTTTATCCTTCCTTCTATCTCCCTCTTCTCTCGTTTTCCCTTTAGCAGCAGTCAGATTTATTTATACCTCTATAGCATCATCCATCATATCGGTCAGGGAGTCATAGATTCTTTCACTCAGCCAGAAGGTAAATTCACTATCAAAAGCTTCAGTATATTAGAGTTGAGAAGAACCAGGGGAGGCTTGAACTGGGAAGGGATAACATTATATACTTTCATAAATCTGTCAAAAAAATATTGGACAGATTCACCCTATGCCCTCTTTATGGAATGGAATTAGGACAAACATTCCCTGGGGTTTTTCTTTTCTATCCATTTGTTCTTGAAAGAACCTTAAAATTCCTAATCGTACCTAATGGATTTTTCAGGAATATTTGTGAACCATTTCCTTGCTTCTCCAGCAAGAATTTGGGTAAACAATCTGACTTTAATATCCTCATGGTCTATTTCCTCCAAGTTTGTCCAGTTTGAGAACCATTCCAAGTGTTCCTCTATTGAATACCCTTTCTCCCCCTTAAATTGTTTGAGCTTTTGGGCATATCCTTGGGGGAGGTCATGAAGAGAGGCATGGAGAAGTAAAGGGGTAAATCTTTTGGCCTTTCCTGGGATTATAATAGGGTTTGCAAGAGGAATCGAAGTAGGTGTGACAGATGGAATCAATGTGCTACAAGGAACTGCAGGGCCGTGAAGGGTTGTAAAACTGAATGATGAAGACTACTTAAGCTATAAAGTAGTGGGAGATAGGGATAGGGCAGAAGGATGCTCTGTGGAATTGGAGCATAATGGAGCTAATTTAGAGGGGAATAGGTGACATTCTTGGTCAGATAAGGGTTAAATATCCCTACCTAGAGACTCAAAAAAGGATGTAGTATCATGAGTTTTACAGGGATTATTATTGCATTTATGTGGCTTTACTAAAGGATATTGATCAAAATCATATGTACAAGGTGAAGGGATACATTTAGTTCTTAAAGAAGGATACAAGAGGGTAAACCTATTGTCCTAATTTTTGTGCCATAAACCATGAGAAATTTATTTGACAAGCTTATGAAATGATAGAAAAAATTTTACAAGCAAGGACAAGATATTTTGGAGCAAATTCAGACTTGAGTAACTTATATTTTCACCATGCCTTCCCATATCTTTACATTGAGCTCAATTTCCCCAATAGAGTCACCATAGCACCTCTAAAAACCTTTGCAAATTTTGGGTGGTCGGTATTCCAAGTGATGTCACCTTCCAAACATTGGAGTGGAGTCGCCAGAGCATATAAAACCAATGTGTGTCTACGAATTCCTTCTCAACCAGGTCGTAGAACTAGGACAATGTCATTTTTTCTAGCGATGATTTGCACTTTCGCTCCCTGACAATGGTGCTAAGATATTTTTTATATTCTTTTTTTATCAAATTGTAATTTTCTTATGGTTGTGGTAGGAAGTCATAGGGGTAACCATTTGAAACCAATATTTAGACTGTAGTCTATCCTTACAGTCAGAGAGGGCTCTCTCTTTGTCACAAGGTTATTGACATATACATTTAGCTTAAACAAGCAGTCATAAGACTAGATTCTGATGGGAACAGGGTATTTATAGATTTTAAAGAAGGTGAAACAGACAGATAAGAAAAACCATTGGATAGTGGATCCAAACCTGAGATATTAAAGGACTTACGCAAATAATAACCATCAATAACCTTCATAATCTGAGGAAAAATAAGCATCAATATTTAGAAAAATATCTTTGGAGAGATGGAAAAGGAAATGAGAAGCAACCTGATGTGATAGGACACACCTATATGAAAACACCTTTGGCAGAATAAAAAGCAAAGGCTAGTAACTGTGATGGAGCATAGAAGATGAAATCCAAAAATTTTACCAGAAACACATAAACAAACACATAATCTAATGCAAAGAGTGCTTAACAAAGAGTGAATTCCTCACACACGGCTAGAAATGCATTAGCAGAAGATACATAGACATGAAAATGAATTTTACAAAGGAAAAATATACTGAACAGTGGATGTCGTTATGAATCTCAGACTTTCAATCTATGCTTTCATTAATGCTCCCAAGAAAATGATAGATCTACAAAATCCCAAGATCTAAAGCTTTTGAATGAATTTTCCAACCCTTTATTCCTCTTTCAAGGGCATATTTATAGTGTAAACATGCTCCCAAGACCAACATTGAAACAAATCCATATACAGTTGAACAAAATCGAGAATCAAATCTAAATAATCATAACATCCCAACAACCTCTGATCTGGTAGATTCACCATGATTTATTAACAAAATAGGAAAGCATGATGGGGCATGCATGCTTGACAAAAATGGAGAATAAAACACCTAGAAACCACCCCTGTCGGCTGAAAATGATGGCTCTTTGATGATCTACAATAGTTTCAAAATGCCCTTCATCTTCCACCTATGAAGTTTCTTTTGAACCCTTGATCTTCATCCTTTGTTTATATGAGTTGTTGATGGTTCTGAAGTATACTTATCTCTACATACTAGGAAGTGTAATTAACTTGTATGCATGTTCCCTTTTTTTGCACCGTCGATATCTGCAGGATTTATTTCTAATCATCGATCTAAGATCAGATTGAGTGCTATGAAAAATGGAATATGGGATCCCGACTTTCAAAACCAAGTCCTCATATTTCTTCCCTTCCGCTTCCGCTCCTTTCTTTTTGCACTGTTGATTTATGGAAAAACGTCTTGGGTCGTAGATCTAGTGCATCACGAAATGCAGAGATCGGGATTTAAACCTTCGGTGAAGTTAGATTTTGATCTTTTCCCTCCCATATTTGCACTTTTGCCTTTACTTTCCACACCGTTGATCTGGGCGGAAACTCTCTGAGTCCTCGATCTAGCGAAAAGAGGAACTTGGAACTTTAACTTTTATGTCCAAATTCTTCTTTGTATTTTCTCTTTGCACTCTCCACCCTACTTCTTTTTGCACCATTGATCTGGGAAAAAAATCCCTGAGCCGTCGATCTAGCGAAAAGTGGAACCCAGAACTTCAACTTTTCACAAGAAAATTCTTACATTTTTCAACTTCCGATCTCTGCCCCTCTGCTCTTTTCCAGACCATTGATCTAGGTGGACTCTTTCTTGGTCGTTGGATCCGGCATATCATGGAAGGATGAAGATCAACCTTTCATGATCAAATTCTTAAGTTTCTTGATTTTTCATCTCTGCCATTCTGCGTCTTCCCGCAACGTTGATCTGGGCGGAATCTTCCTAATTCATTGGGTCTCGGATAGTGGAAAGCAGAAAATGGGATTTTATGCTTTCAAGTGTAAACTTCGTTATCCTTTTCGATTTCTGATCTCCTCCATTTGTTGGACTGGTTATCTTGGGAGGAAGCGTCATGGGTTGTCAAATCTCGAACATGGAAGGTGGAAGTTGGGATTCCATCTTCCATCACCAAATTTGTATCTCTTTTGCACTTCCACTCCCGATTTTCCTTTGGAAAAAATGATTTTTGGCCCTTTGATATATTTGAGGGTTGGATCTCCACCGTCCATTCTTTCCAAGGCTTATCCTTGATCAAATTTATCATACTTAGGAACATTTCAAGGTAACACCAAATGATTTCTTACTGTTTTGACATTGAGGATTAGGAATACGCCTCCTAAGCCACTTTCAACCATTTCCAGCATACCTCTTGCTGGTCATAAGATATGAAATTTGTTTGACCCTACCCTTCATTTTTTCACTAGTCTGGACCTTTGAAGGGGAATTATAGCAGATGCCTTGTGTATAAATCTTCAAAATTTAGCACAAGTACTAACAGGAGGGCCTTGCAAATGGTTTTAAAACAATGTGCAAGGCCTCCTAAACAACCCATGGTTTTAGTAGGGCCTTGCACATGGTTTTAAAACCATGTATGGTGGAGATGTTGTAATTTTCGTTCCTAACAAAATAAAATAATAATAATAATAATTATATGTCGGCCATAAATAATATTAAAGATTAATAACAAAAATATTATATGTCGACCTTAAATAAACAGATGTGTATTTTGGTTTGAATCAAATCAATGGCTATATATAGGACACACCAAAGCTGATCGCTCCTTGAGTGCAATAACTAATAAGAGGTTTGCACCTATAGAGATTTTATCCCTCTCACCGCTTGATATAGCCTAGGATTTGGATCTAGGTTGGTTTTATTAACCCAATGTCAATGAATTATTTTGATGGCTCTTCTTTGTATGTTAAAACCTATTTGGATACATCCAAGTATGGTTGGTGTAAAAAAAATTTAAAATATAAATATAACAACCAATATGAAATTTTAAGTTGAGGAAATCACAACTACTCAAACTTTTCTATCAACCCCTTTTTTCATTGTTGTATTATCTTATTTGTTGAATAGGTTCAATTTTGTTTTCTTTTCTCCAATAAAACAATTGAAAATTAATATTTAATGTTAACTTAATTAATTATATGTACATAATAGAAGACTTCCATGTTTTCATACATTTAAAGCGCATTGTTGTTGAGATGGATCCTTCTATGATACAATTATGTCCATTTCTTTTTACACTTTTTTGGACATCCCTACTGGAATATTTTGGATATCACCTCATTCATCATTTCGGATTTTCATAATCTTCCAAAAAATGTAAAATGACATTAAACTATTTCTATTATAATATGAGAAATAAATATAGAAGAATCAATATTAATAAAGGAATGTTTTGTAGTAGTAGATCATTATTCTATAAAAACATGTTTGGGAATATTACTTTTTGAATGATTCTTTGTTGTTGGTGTATGTTTTTTTCTATTTCAATGTTGACTGGTTTCATTGGGCATTTCTCTGGAAACTCCTCCTATAGTTTAGATACAACCTAATTCTTGGACTCAGATTGATTTATGTACCGTAAGTGGAAAGTATGTATTAATGTTATTTCTACTATCTCCCTCATAGTTTTATAAAAAAAAATCCCCCTTTAATTAATTTCCATCACTACTTCTGATGAGGTAAAGACCAATTCATCATCATTTACATCTTCTATAATTTGATTTTTCTTATGATGACATTCCCTTATGTTGTTGTCAGTCCCTACATAACTGTTGGAATATAATCCGTTGGGATTATACGTTATTGTAAATATTAGGAATATGAAGAGACCCTCGGATGTGTGATCCCAAGAGTCATCTTAGATGTATAAATAAAGGAATTCTATGAAGAAATAACAAATGAATTCGGGAGTTATTCTACATGACAGTGGTATCAGAGCGATTGATAACTCCTACATGTACAGTCTGCATTATGCTGCTATTTGCACCCTGGGATTTCCTCAGTCTGTAGATTGCATGCATTGGTACATGTGCTGGCTGCTCTAACGTTCATGATCCTGCCAATTATTCTATGTGTTGAAGCCTTGAAGATGACCATTTTGTCCCTTTTGAGAATAGATAGACTCACATCATGACTTTTGAATAGTGTTACCTCGTTACCTGTTCACTTCAAATGGACTGTGTTTTACCTTGTGGCCAAGACCTATTATACCTACCTCCATTCTGCTATGGAGTTTTGGAGTGTTGAAGATATGGGCACGGCCTTTGCGACCAGTTGAGAACTGTGAAGAGACTCAAACTACTAACTACTGTGGAAGGAATTGGGAAGAATTCTATTCAAGACCTAGCAGTTGTAGCTCGTATTCCTGGAACCTCCATTTTTTCCTCTACCATATTTTAGGCTGCTTGTCACGTTAGTCTCCCTCTCTGTGTGTTTCTCCTTCAGCCTGGGTGCCAATAATTCTGTGCGTTATGCTGCAATGAGTCTAATTTGAGATATGAGAAATACATTGATCCTGCATTTTGATAAATGTTGCAATTCGTTGCACATTTTTTACTATCCTTTTCCATAAAATTGAAGTATTTCTTAGACGTTGTGATACCTAAACCTAATCTAGAGATGTGATTTCTCTTTTCTACTCCATTTCTACCCATTGTGCTTCCACTCAGTAGTTGTATCTTCTTTGTATAGAGACTCCCTCTCAGTACTCAAACTGAGAACTTGTTGAAGATTGAAGCCTGTGATATACTGCTGCGAGTTCTTTGAAGCTCAGTGACTGAAGATCATTGGTGGAAGACTCATGCCTTTTCTCAAGAGCGTGGAGATGGAAACAATTCCACTACGTTAACTATCTGTGAGAGCTCAGATAATCTTCTGAAAGATTTGTGGAATGTGAAGACCATTGTGTAGGGCTACGAATTTTTGCATTAAGAAGTGTTGCGATTACTAGGGTGGAAACCCTAATTTTTTGTGGTGCGTCCTCTCTAGGGTGGAAACCCTAATTTTATGTTGGTAAATACTACATCGTGGATGGTGTTTTCTCTTGTCTACAGTGAACTATTCATGCTGATAAAATGCGACCATTCTGTGAAGATTGTGTAAGCTCGTGGAGTATCATGCCTACGGCCTGATCCTGTGGAGTATCATGAAGTTGGAGAGTGCTGCGATTTATTTACTGTGTATTTGATGGGCTTGAAGATTGAATTTGTGACCACACTCTACGTGAAAGGATATTGTTGAGACTGCCCATCATGTTGACTGCATAAAGATTTGGATTTTGAAATCTGCGAAGAGTTGGGTTGGTGTTGAACGAGCTGTAAAGTCTGAGAGTATATTGCTACTGTGCAATAACTCTACTACTGCAATAAGATCATGAAGTGTACTGCTTCAGACTGCATTGAGCTGCTGGAGATACAACCTGCCATTGAAGAAGCCAAGTCGTGCTAATACAAAACAAGCATGCTGAAAGTTATTGTTTGTTGATATATTCTTGTACTATGAAAATTTGAAATGTAATACTCATGTAATAGCACTCTAAAGTGTTGGAATATATTAAACCCACTCACAACTTAGGATAAAATAATTAATCATTATTTGATTAATTATTCACCCACTAGCTTAATTAGTTGGCATCCACTTGCACCTTAAAGTCAATGCATGCCATCCATATCCTAGGAATGATTTATTTCTGATTCTGGGTTCATCTAGAAGTAGTATACAGGACCTTATAGCAGATTCTACTTTTTTTCTTCTTTTTCTGCTTTTTCCTGCTTTTCTATGGATAAGATAAAATCTAGTCAACTAGGAAACTGGGAGCTTTTGTTTCCAACCCATACTCCATTATTTTTTATCCATTTTCTAGGATTATCATGTTATTTCCATCTCCTTGACAACTCACTCATGCTTTTTCCAACTTGTGAGGTCCTTGATAGATCTAGCAAGTGCTTTATCCACCTATGGGGGTTTGCTATATTTTGGTAAGTCAGCCTTTTTGAGCTTTATGAGTTGTTTCCATACAATTCGACTTTCCTATGAGGGAATCTCTATTTAAGTACACTATTATTCATAATTATTCAATGGAAGGATACACACCAATATTCATCTCTTCATTCATGTGATTCAGTCTCTTTTCTTCTCTCTATTTTTCCTGTGTATGCTTGTGAGAATTATTAGTAGCAAGATCTATTTCATATGCTTATTTTTAGCATCATTGCACATAGCATTGATCTATTATTTCTACATGGTATCAGAGCTACAAGGTTTATCAAGTTCTACAAATTTGAGGAGCGCTTCCAGTCTCCTATCCCTCTTTGAAGAAGAGCTTGTCTAGCTTACAAGATTTTCTCCTAGTTTGTTTTGCAGGTTGCAGAGAGTATCTCTTAGAGAATATCAACAACTTCAATATGGATTCAAAATTTCCTCTACTATATCCTTTCAACTATGCTGATTGGAAGCCAAATATGAGTGCATACTTGAAGAGGCAATGTCTCTTTGATGTCTCCATTGGTGCATTGAGTGAACCTGAGTCTTATGAAGAGAAGATTGATTGGCTAAATAATTGTGATAGAGCTTATGGAATTATGTGTTTGGGAATGTCTCCAAATATATATCATCTCATAGATTCTGTTGAATTTCCATTTGAGCTTTGGAAAATTTTGGACAAAGCTTTTGGTTTGCAGGAAATTGAAGATGAAGCATGGAGCGAACCTAGCATCTCCTCTTGTTCTCTTTCTCAATATTTATTGGCCTCTACATTCACTGATGAATTTGATCATGATGAAGAAGTTTCTCATACAGTTCATGTTTCTGCTGCCCTCTTTCATTCGAATTCTTCCTCCTTCAATGAGGAAGCAAATATTGAAGAGCTATCTTTTTCTGTGTCTCTTGAAGGTGATTTTTCTTCTTGTGATACTATTGATGAAAAAGAAGTAACATATGGAGCTGCTTCTGATATTTATTATGATCCTATAACCCATTCATTGTTCTCTCAATCTCCTATCTTAGATTCTGAGATCTATGTGCCAGATTCTTTACACCTCTTGCATACCTCTCTCATTGATGGTGCGCAACCCAGTGACTTCCAGGATGTCTGCTTAGCCACATCAATACTTATTTGTGTCATACCACTTACCTTACTTGATATCATGTGCTTCAGCATATCCTCCTTTGTTCTTGGCATTAATACTCAGAGCCTTCTTGAAGATTGTGAACATCTCATTCTTTCCTCCTTTCATACAGAGGATTCATTACCAGTGTATTCCCATGAGTCTATTGATATGCTTATATGTGATCCTTTGGATTTTGATTTAGAAGCATATTTTCAGGTTGATACACATATAATACCACCATCCATACCATCTACCATAGATCTGAATAATCCAAAGACTATACAAATCCCAAGCTCACTAGTTGATTCCTCATTGGTCTCTTATGCAGTGATATTTATCTTACATGGTTTGAAGTCTTTCCTAACTTTAAATGGTTGGTTATGCATGTCCTTAGTCATATATGGAATGATATTAAACATGTTTGGATCTGTTCTAAACACTTATGGTTCAGATCTTATGCCCATCCATCATTCAGATTTTTACACCTATCAGTTTTCCTCAGTTGCTCATAACTTTCCTAGTCTAGCCCTATATCCTCATGGAGCCATTGAAGCCTTTGTCCTTGCTGTTCCATATGCTAATATTTCTGATATATCATAGTTTTATCAGCCTCATATCAGATCTATACAGGTGCTACATCATATTGGAAGATTGACATGTGATTCACATCACAATTTTGCAGCTATTCAGAGAATTGGGTGCGAAATAAATTGTCTTAATTTTTGTACTCTTTGGAAAGGAGTATGCACAAATCTATTTCCCATTTCAGATTATGTTTGTAGATCAGAGTTTGAAAGCAGAAAGAAGCATTCAGATAATGATCCTACTTCATCATTTGATGCGATACAAGGAATCTCTCATCTTCCTTCTTCCAGGTTCTACTCTCCAGCGCATGATCATGGAGTTCATGATTTCTTCAGCAAGTCCTTCATCCAGAAGCAGTTCAGACAGCTCATTAAAGTGAATATGAAGATATGTTGAAGACATATTTCAAATTTTGTGCCTTGTCCTATCTTGAGGGAGGATTTTCCCCATGTGGTTTTGCCTCTTTCCTCACTTTTCTGGACATAATAATCGTTAAAGGGTGACCATAGCCTTGTTGCTGGGCCCTATATGCATCCATATTTTCTGTCATACCATCATAAATTCAGGCTTATAGGGGGGTGTTGGAATATATTAAACCCACTCACAACTTAGGATAAAATAATTAATCATTATTTGATTAATTATTCACCCACTAGCTTAATTAGTTGGCATCCACTTGCACCTTAAAGTCAATGCATGCCATCCATATCCTAGGAATGATTTATTTCTGATTCTGGGTTCATCTAGAATTAGTATACAGGACCTTATAGCAGATTCTACTTTTATTTGCTTTTTCTACTTTTTCCTTCTTTTCTATGGATAAGATAAAAGCTAGTCAACTAGGAAACCGGGAGCTTTTGTTTCCAACCCATCCTCCATTAGTTTTTCTCCATTTTCTAGGATTATCATGTTATTTCCATCTCCTTGACAACTCACTCATGCTTTTTCCAACTCGTGAGGTCCTTGATATATTTAGCAAGTGCTTTATCCACCTATGGGGGTTTGCTATATTTTGGTAAGTCAGCCTTTTTGAGCTTTATGAGTTGTTTCCATACAATTCGACTTTCCTATGAGGGAAGATCTATTTATGTACAATATTATTCATAATTATTCAATGGAAGGATACATACCAATATTCATCTCTTCATTCATGTGATTCAGTCTCTTTTCTTCTATCTATTTTTCCTGTGTATGCTTGTGAGAATTCTTAGTAGCAAGATCTATTTCCTGTGCTTCTTTTTAGCATCATTGCACATAGCATTGATCTATTATTTCTACATAAATTAAATGATATAGAGTTGCTGAATTATTCTGATAAGCTGCAGAATTGTATAATAGGATGCAAAATCATTTTCTAACTTGTAAAAGACCAAGAACTCAAGCTTGTATCCTATAAATTTTCAAAGATTTCTATAAGTTGCAAGATTCATCACAGAAGAGGCAATCTATAGCCTCTGTATTTGGTGCCACTCTCACTGTAGAATCACTTTGCTTTGCTCAAAAATAAAATAACCACACCAAAGACCAATCCAATGATCATCCCAAAGGAGAAAGCGGCAAGAGAGGCAGAGGAAGAAGAAACTTCAGAGGTAGAGGAGGCAGAAGCAACTCCAGCAAAAGATCAGATTTGAAGTGCAAGCGTTGTGGAAATATTGGACACACAGCAGATCAGTGTTGGGCTTCGTGGGACTCCATCAAAGACAGACATAACCAGAAGAAAGATGACAATAAGAAGCAAGATGCTAGTAAATCTTCAGATTCTGCTCATTGTATTGTTGCACATTGTAATATTGGTATTAATTAAATGACTTCACTTTCATCTTACACAGATTGTTGGCTACTTGATACTAGTGCAACATCACACATGAATTTTAGAAAATATTGTTTTGAAGAACTTAATGAAACAATAAATGGCATAGTTTACTTTGCAGATAAGTCAAGTATTAAACCAAAGGGAATGGGCACCATTCGGCTGAAAATTCCTGGATTCCCTGATTTCTTGTTGAAGAATGTTCTTTATCTTCCAGAGTTGCAGAGAAGCCTACTGTCCTTGGTGTAGATTCGACAACAAGGCCATTCCATCCACATGCTTGATGGAATCATAGAAATAAGAAAGTCCTCTGACAACCAAGTCATCAAGACTGGATACGAAGATGGGAAGCTGCTGAAGCTAAAGGGTTCATCTGCAAGGGTTCAGAACTATGCCTACCTCTCTCAGCATGGAGAAGGTAATTTTCCATCAAGTTTATTGTGGCATGCAATATTTGGTCATCTGAATTATAACAGTCTTCATTTGTTGAGAAAGAATGGTGTATTTGGTTTTCCCACCATTCCCAAAGAGAAGATAAAATGTGATGCATGTATATTAGGGAAACACAGTAAGTTGCCATTCCATGAATCTAATTTCAAAGCAAGTAGGAAATTAGAATTAGTGCATTCTGATTTATCTGGCCCAATGCCAACTCCTTCTGCCAATGGGAATAAGTATTTTATGACCTTTGTTGATGACTACTCAAGAATGTGCTGAATTTACTCATTAAAGACAAAATTAGAATCATTTCAAACATTTAAGGACTTTCATGCATTGATAGAAAAACAAGCACAATCTAAAATTGGTACACTTCGTACTGACAATGGGAAAGAATACACTTCAAATGCTTTTGAAGATTATCTTTGCCAACATGGAATTGCACATCAGACTATAGTTCCCTGCAATCCTCAACAAAACGGTGTAGCAGAAAGAATGAACAGAACCATAATGAATATGGTACACTCAATGATGTTTTTTAAGAATGTAAAACTAATGTTTTGGGGTGATGCAGTGAAATGTGCAGCCTATTTGAGAAATAGAAGCCCCTCAAATTCTCTTGATAATAAGACTCCACATGAAATGTGGTTTGGCCATCTCCCTTCAGTCAGGCATCTCAGAGTTTTTGGTTCCACCTCTTATGCCTTGATTCCAAAGGAGCAAAGAAAAAAGCTTGGTGCTCGAAGCAGAAAATGCATTTTCCTGGGGTACGAAGAAAAATCCAAGGCATACCATCTGTATGATGAGGTAAACAAGAAGTTTGTTATTTCCA
>LPNX011218594.1:456979-631745 GCA_001517045.1 Pseudotsuga menziesii
AGTGTCCATATGGATGAAGTTGGAAAGACAGGAACGAGAAGTTCAAAAAGACATGAAGATGGAGGAGAAGCAGATAATTCAGGTGATGACATGGATGGATCATTTGATTGTGAATTTAATTTATCTGCTAACTTTGAACCAACTTCCTTTGAAGAAGCTTCTACTTGAGTTGAGTGGAAAGAAGCTATGCAGAATGAGTATGATGCACTCATGAAGAATGGAACTTGGAAGCTGGTTGACCCTCTAGTTGGACACAAATCAATTGGCTGCAAGTGGGTGTGCAAGAACAAATATAGATCAGATGGCTCACTTGACAAGCACAAAGCGAGGCTTGTAGAAAAAGTCTATGCACAGAAGGAAGGAATTGACTATGAAGAAACATTTTCTCCTACAGCAAAATGGGATACCATCCATACCTTACTCTCTTTAGCTGCTCAGAATGGGTGGAAAGTTCATTAGATGGATGTGAAGACTGCTTTCTTGAATGGAGACTTGAAAGAGAATGTCTTCATGTCTCAACCAGAAGGCTTTGTTGTGAAAGAAAAAGAACAAAAGGTATGCAAGCTTGTCAAATCCTTGTATGGCCTAAAACTAGCGCCTCGCGCATGGTATGAAAAATTAACCGAGCATCTTTTGAAGTTAAATTTCGAACATTTTGATCTTGATGATGCAACACTGTTTATAAATAAAGTTGGAAGATCTGTTCTGTATCTTGTGGTGTACATAGATGATATTTTGATGACAGGGAACAATGAGAGCTATATAGCATCCATAAAGAAATATTTGAAAAAGATATTTGGAATGACAGATATGGGACATCTCCACGATTACTTAGGAATTGAAGTCACTCAACATCCTAAGTACATATTCCTATCTCAGAAAAAATATGTTGGAGAACTACTAGACAAATTTTGCATGACAGAATGCAACCCTATCTCTACTCCAATGGAATAGAAAGAGAAGCTCACATCAAGCGAAGGAAAATAATTTGAGGATGCGACCAAGTATCGACAACTTGTAGGAAGACTTATCTACCTTACAACAACTAGACTAGATATTTCTTATGTTGTTGGCATACTTTCAAGGTTCATGCATAAACCTTGTGAAGGACACTAGTCAGCTGCAAAAATAGTTCTAAGATACTTGAAGGGGACTCAAGACGTTGGACTCAAGTACTCTAAGGTGGATGACTTCAAACTTATTGGGTACTTAGACTCAGATTTTGATGGCGATAAGGAGACATGAGTATCAACTTATGGATACACTATGAGTCTTAGATCAGCAGCCGTCTCATGGAGATCACGCAAATAGTCAGTTCCGGCAGATTCAACAACAGAAGTAGAATATGTGGTTGTAGCTGAAGCAATGAAAGAAATAGTATGGCTCAGGAAAATAATTGAAGATTTGCAAGAAAAACAAGAGAACTCCACTCCATTATTGATTGACAATACTTCTGCAATCAAGATGGCTAAGAATCCTAGATTCCATGATCAAACCAAACACATCAACACAAAGTATCATTTGATTCGACATCATGTAGAAACCAAGACAGTCCATCTTCGACATTGTTCCACAAATGATCAAGTTGCAGACATCTTCACCAAAGCGCTTGGACGAGAAGAGTTTGAAATATTCAAAAACATGCTCGGACTTACTAACACCCCTTCGGATTAAGGGGGGATTGTTGGAATATAATCCGTTGGGATTATACGTTATTGTAAATATTAGGAATATGAAGAGACTCTCGGATGTGTGATCCCAAGAGTCATCTTAGATGTATAAATAAAGGCATTCTATGAAGAAATAACAAATGAATTCGGGAGTTATTCTACCTGACAATAACATTCAACATATGTGAATTAGATTGTTTAAAAAATATTAGTGAATATTCTTACGTACAATATTACTCAAAATTCAAGAAAAAAATATTATTGTTTTTTTAATGACTTTATTCATCTCTCTACAACTCTTCCATCAATGTTTTACACTCTTATTCACTTAGATTACAAAGACAATTATCAATATTCCTTGTTTTTTGGCTTGGGATGTCACAAATTAACAAATACATATTAGTTAAATTTTCAAATAGTTCAAACTTATTAATTTAATACAGAAATTAAAAACAACTTTCATTCTTTGCAACTTTGGATGTGCTCCCATCATGTCAACTAGAATTGTTGTTCATTGAACTCTTATCATGCATTTTCTACCAATAAATGTAAAATATGGATTGCGCAACATCACAACAAAAGTTCTAAGTCATGTGCATATCCAATTCTAAATCTATATTCAATAGAGCAGGCTTCACTTAGAATTTACCAAGGATAAAGACAGGAAAATAAAAGAAATATGAAGCAAATATTAAGTTGAACATAAGAATAAAACACTCAAGTGGATTGATCTTCCATTGAGTTTATTAAGAAAAACTCCAGTACAATATATAGGAGTCATTACATGCACTACCTTGGGAAAATACCATGGGTCCAACAAACCATATGAGTAGCTCCATTGATGTTGGTTTATCTTGACTAATTCCCCCAATCTATGACATTGTGCCAAGTGTAACTCCAAGCAGTGGCCATAATGAGGTGAAATGAACATAGATGGAGCATGAAGTGGTTAGGATAGTTAACAAGTGTGAAAGGAAACATCATGAGGACGCTAGAGGTAGTTTAGTTACTTGGTTTTGGACCATTAAGGAGAAAATTGGCCAAATCCTCAAGAGGTCGCACCCAATATCCTTAAAACAGGGTAAGGCAATAACTATGGGCCATAAATGTAGAATATAAGGCCTCATTGACTCCATAAAACAAGGAAAGGAGTGGGTAAGTGAACAAACAATATTTTATGGCATAACCACTAGTCTAAGTGGGTCAAATGTGGAAAAACTAGGATCCAAGACACTAAACTAGGAAACATAACCATTTTCACATGGAACAACTTACACAAAACACTTGGAACCTTATGCAAGATTATTAACCAAGGTATATATGGGAAATATTTTCCAACACCCCCCCTTAAGAAAAAATATTTGTGAGCAATTATTGAGGACCCAAGAAACAAGGCTTATGGTCACCCTTTACATTATTAATCCATATAAACTGAGAAAAGAGACAAAACCACATGGGGAAAATCCTCCCTAAAAAATGGACATGTAAGAGAAACCAAAAACTGTAGACACTCCAAACTAAATGACTATGTTTGTAGGAATCTTCTAGAATGAAAATTCCAAAATATATATTTTATTTATTGAATTGATGATTTTACAAGGAGTACAATGCCTCTTTATACAAATCACAGGTCACCATTAAATTATGTCACCTATCAAGCCATTCATTAATAAATAACAAATTACTACTAAGTAACTAAACTATTTAGTTTTATTACAATTCATACCTCTTTGGAATACTTCGTCCACAAAGTATTGGTAAGGATGGATAGCACGAACGAAAATCTTGATTTTCCCATGTATCCTCATCATATGGTAAGTTTATCCACTTGATAATATATTCATTGAATGATCTGGAGTGAAGTGTTCTGGTTTTAATTTCCAAAATGCATTCTAGTTCCAACACTAATTTCCCTTGGTCATCTAACTTAGTAAATCCAGATTGTATGTGAGTGGTTCTTTAGGCATGACACATGGAATACGTCATGTATTTTTCCTTTATTTGGGATCTCTAGAGAATAAGCTACTTGTCCCACTTGCTTTCGAACTTGATATGGGCCATAGAACTTGAGTGAAAGTTTATGGTTTTTGGAATTTTTTAGTGAATTTTATTTGTATGGTTGAAGTAGAAAAAACACCCAATCACCCACTTCAAATTTTTGATCATTTATTTTTGAGTATGCTTATCGTATCATGTGGTTTCTTGCTTATTTGAGATGGTTCTTCAAAATTCGGATGACCTCATCAGATGTTGCTAGGTAATATCTTTTTGCTGGAACTTTGAAATTGTTGATGACATATTCTCTTAATGTAGGAAGTGGATACCCATATAAGGATTAAAAATGTTACATTTTTGTTGATGCATGATATGTACTATTGTACCACCATTATGTAAGGTGTAGTCATTGTACCCATTGATTTTGTCAGTCATTCACAAAATTCCTCAGGTATCCTTCGAGGAATTTTTTTACTAGTTCCATTTGTCCATGTATCTAGGGGTGGTACAAGGTACTCATACTTAATGAAGTCCCAACTTGGTGTAACAATTATTTCCAAAATTTAATGGCAAATTATGGGTCCATGTCACTAATAATAACCTTGGGAAACCCATGGAGCTTAAATATATTCTTTACATAACTACATGCGACTTGTCTTGATTTTTCTTTGGATGCCATACTAATGAAATGAGCATATTTTGTTAATCTATCAATGATTACAAATATACTATCCTTTCCTTTTGATGTAGGAAGGACGGTGATAAAATCCATGGATACCTCGGACCATTTTTGGGTTGGAATATGAAGGGGTTGTAGGTGAGAGGGAGGAGCCACCATTTCGAACTTCTTCCTTTGACAAGTATCGCATTCAGCCACATATTTATGAATATCAGTATTCACTCCCTTCCAAAAGAAGGATTGGCAAGTATTCGGGTATGTTTTAAATAAAACAACATGGCACATTGTTGGGGAGTCATGGTTATCCTTTAAGATTTGAGTTTTGAATTTTGATGAATTGGGTAAATATATTCTTTGTTTTTACTATAGTATGTATTTTTCCCATGAGTATTTGGAGTTTGTTTCTTTGTTGTTTTCAACTTATCAATTAGCTTCCTTGTCTCTGGGTCCTTCACATACTCACTTCGGACTTCTAAAATCCATTCAGGAACAACTATGGATATGTCACATAGTGAGGCATCACTCTCATGTTTTCTTGATAAGATATCTGCAACCCTATTCTCCTAACCCTTTTTAAACAAAATGTCGAAATTAAATACTTGGATTTTTTTTACCCGTTCTTATTATTCGGGAGAGATATTTTATTGAGTTAGAAAATACTTCAGGTTGTTGTGGTTTGTTTTAACAAGAAATTTTTCCTCGAACAAATATTTATTCCATTTAACAACGACATGCATTATTTCCAGCATTTCCTTGTCGTATGTGGATTTTTTTTCTCACTTGATTTTAGATTTCAAATTTATAAAGCAATGGGACGTTTATCTTGCATGAGAACAACTCCTAATCCTGTCCCTAAGCATAGCATTCAAGGATGAATGTATTTATAAAATCAGGAGCTTCTAACACTAGTGTGGATGTCATTAGGGTTTTCAATTATTTAAAACACGTTTATGCATCCTTATCCCATTTGAAATCATCCATTTTAATAGGGAAAATATGGGTGCAACAATTTTGGCATAGTTGTGAACAAATATTCTATAATAACCTGTTAGACCTAGAAAACCTTTTAACAATGTAATTGACTTGGGGGACAGTCACACTTTGATCACCATAATTCTTTTGGATTGACCTTAATGTCATCGGCTGAAACAATGTTCCCTAAAAATTCTATTTATTTTTGCTTGAAATTACATTTTGATTTGTTAGCATAAAATTTGTTTTCTTCTAGAAGGTTCGATATTGTTTCTACGTGCTTGAGGTGTGAGTTCCAAGTTTTATTATAAATAAGAATATCATCAAAAAACACTAGCACAAACTTCCTGAGGTGAGGGATAAACAATTCATTCATTATTGCTTGAAATGTTGTCGAAGCATTGGATAATCCAAATGACATCACTCGAAATTCATATAAACCTTCGTGGGTGCATAAAGTTGTTTTGGGGACGTCTTCTTCTCAAATATAGATTTTGTAATACACTAATTTTAAGTCTAGTTTAGAAAAATATTTTGCACCATGTAGCTCATCGAGTAGTTCGTCAACAAAGGGAATGGGGAATTTATATTTTATGGTGACTTTATTTAACACTTGATAATCAATGCAAAGTCTATACCATCCATATCTTTTCCTAGCGAGTATGATTGGTGTAAATAAAGGACTCTTACTATGTGTGATTATTCCAGCGTTTAATAGTTCCTGCACCAAATGTTGGATCTCTGATTTGTTCCTGTGATATTGTTTGTATGACTTTTTTTCTAATTGAAGATGATCCTATACTCAACTCGATGATGTGATCCATAGAATGTGGGGGAGAGATACCATGAGGATGGTTTTGGAATATGTCACTATGTTCCCCTAGGATTTGTTCTAATTCATGTCGATGAGTATTTTGTATTTTGCCAGTTGTTCTTTCCATAGCATAGCAGTGTAATAAAAAGGCTTGCGCTCTATTTTTTATCATCTTTTCCATTTTATTTGATGAGACAAATTGGGGAGGGGAGTAGTTAATACTGTAAATATTTTATTTCCTCCCATTTTCATATAACCTTATAAATTGTTCTAGTAAGTTTAATCTGATCGTCCCCGGTGTTTCCAACCATTATGCACCTAAAACAATGCCAACCCCTCTGATTATGATAGCATACATTGGTGATGTTAGCTTGTAGTCATTTATAGTGAGTTCTGATTTATGGAATTTACCGTTGCATGGTGTGGTCTTGTCTCCTGGTATTGGGCGTGACACAAAGGAAGGTGAAGGAAGGAAATGAAGTGCAGAAGAAGGAGATAGACTGTGGTAAGGAGTAGTATGATAGAGGAAAAGAGGATCTACAGGTGTGCATAAGGGTAACATCTAGAAAGAGACAAGTCAGGAAGATCATGGGTACTGGAGTCATCGTAAGATGGCATAATTCGCACGTATGAAGTAATATATGTAAATCAGTCTGATAGTGCCTTGTTTAAGTCATACATATCACATCTTTTAACCTTTTTATGGATGATTATGACCTGTAATAAATGAACTATTTGTAGTCAAACCTGCATGGTCTTGTAGAATCTATAAATAAGACGAACTCATTTTGTGTAGGGGTTGAAGAAATTAGGAAGTAGTGCACTGATAGAGAAGAAAGTTAGATAGTAGTTTCATAGAAGTTTGTTGAGCTGTGGAACCCATTTTGCGGAAGGGTTTCCGAATAGTAGTTTTTGTAAGGATTCATTATGTAGCTGAGTTTTTAGATAGTAGTTAGAATAGTCGATACATGCTATGTGCAGATTGCTAGGAGAGTTAGAAGAAGATCATAATAAAACTAGAGAGCATGAGAGGGAGAAAGAGTTTGTCAGCCAAAAATACATATCTCAAAGAGTCTGCATTCAATTCCCAGATTGAAAGGTGCATATATTTCTCATGCCAAATGAAGAGCACCTTTGTGGTTTTTCCCAGATGGGTTTCCACGTTATATCTTGTGTCGCTTGAATGTACATGTTGAATGTTTGTAGGTTATCTTACATTGTTTACATTTATTACCTAAGTGAATGTTGCACTATTAGTGAAAGGAGATGAATGAATGAATGATCAGTGTCATTGAAAGCATCTTGTATTATTTCAAGTTCATTTGTTGTTAAGTTGTTACGGGAGAATCCGTGTTGCAAGTTGGTTGTGTCGCACTGTTGCGCCACTATCGATTTAGTAAAATAAATCCAACCATCTGACTCTGTTGAGCACCTTGGTTGTGCACCAAGGGACTATAATCCCTCACCTAACTGTGGAAACTTGGTTCTGGAAGTTACACATTGAGGAAATATATCTCAGGAGAGACTACGCCTGTGTCGCAGGTGTTTTCAACTGAGCTTGCTATGTCAGGTTTATTTCTTTGGATGTTTTTTTGCGTATAAGGAGAACTTGATCCTAGGTCGCAAGCATGAGGAAAATTCGCCAACACATGGTATCAATACTTGGAATTTGGTGGTAGGGTAAATGAATATGTTTAATTTTTTGCTACCCTAGAGTCTATGAAGTTGTGTGTACTCCCACTATCGACCAACACCGTCACCTTAGTTTTTTTTATATGGCCAAACAATTTAAGGGTTTTAAGTTGAGAGATACCTATCCTTGCATCAAATAAGAGCGTTGGTGTGATGTTATCCTCCTCTTTTCTAGTCTCATCTCTATCTAACTCTGTTTTGGTGGAAGGTGTGTTGCTTGATTCTTAATCATTATCGTCACCCGTATTACTTTTTTTGCACAAGAATATATATTCTTATTTTTACACCTATGTCCTAGACACCAATTAGGGGCATTACACTTACGATATGGATTTTCATCCTTTTTCCCATTTTATATTAGGTGGGATGGTATATAAACCGATGAACGTTGTTATTTTTTCTTTTCTTCAACTAATTTTGCTTTTTGACAGGCTTGTTCCACGTCTTTGACATCTAATAATTTTATCTTGCTTTGAAAACTTTGTTTTATCCCACCAATGGAAATTTGCAGGAGTCGTTCTTTAGTTATATCTTAGACATGAGTGGCTAGGACCAATAGATTGCTAAAATATTCATCCACGTTTGCTTCTTGTTGTAAACAAGTGAGCTTGCTATATATTTTGGCTTCTTCCATGTCTTGAAATCATTTAAAGAATTTTTTCTTGAAGGTGTCCCAATATCTAACTAGTATTCCTCCATTTATTGTTGAGCCCCACCATAAAAACCAGTCACAAGCAGTTTTATCCATGTAAATTGCTGCAACATTCAATTTTTCGTCGTTGCCATAGATATTGTCCATTTCAAAATATTTTTTGAATTTGTTGATCCATTGAATCCTGGCTTGGTTATTTTCAACATCAAACCTTGGTAAATCGATATTGAACTTGTGAATGACGTTGTGGGTTGGGAATGTATATGAGTTATTTCCTCCTTTAACTTGATCTCTCAATGAGATAATTTTGATCCTTAGTTTGTGAATGTCCTCTTCTTTTTGCTCAAGCTTTGCCAGTATATTTTGAACTAGATCATCTTCTAACTTTATGGATGCATCCTTCTTCTCTGGAGGGTTTCTCTCTATATTTCTTGTATTCGCGTTGCTAATTTTGGATTGGGGATAGCTTAACTATTAAATATTTAATTACAATAATTAATAATATTATTATTATTATATGCAACAAAAACAATTAATAGTTTTTTAAAAGGTTTAAAAGTATGAATATTAAAAGAAATAATAATAATATTTTAATGTGAGGACATTCGAGAGCTATGCAGGAGTGGTGGGTGATTGGGAGAGAAGGGAGAGAATCTAGAGGGAGGGAGCAACATAGAGAGGTGTTGAAGCAATCTAGAAGAGATGGAGGTGTCGAATGAAAACACGAAGAACGCTCACTCTAATACCAACTTGGAAAGGAAATTCTAAAAGATATATTTTATTTATTAGATTGATTATTTTACAAGGATTATAATGTGGTTTTATGCAAATCATGGATCCCCATTAAATGATTTGACCTATCAATTCGTTCATTAATAAATAACAAATTACTAACTAATTAACTAAACTATTTAGTTTTATTACATCTTCTTCTTGGGAAGAAGTGGAATGTGCTCAACCAAATCAGGAATTTGTACAGTTGCATGATAAATCCTAGGACCATGTAGAACAACTGAAATGCATTGAAAGTAGAGCAAAGGGTGCTCTTTAGACTTGAAATTTGAACCAACCAAGGTGCCATGTCCAAAATATACTTGAAGTGCTTGACAAATTAGTGACCCCAAGCGAACTGTAAGACTCTTGAAGCATAAACCTCAAAAGAAGGTCGTAATCAACTCCAAGAAGGTGGAACAAGACTCCCAAATGTATTATTGTGATGGCTAAGGCTTACTCATCCTCAAATGAACTTGAATCAATTCTACTAGTCATGGTGTAGGAATACATAGGAAGAAAAAGAGTGTGAAGCAATGAGAGATCTTCACTTGACTTCCAAAATTCTACTTGACCATCTTTCAAACCAACACTCTCATTGTTGATTAAGTTGTCATTGATGCCAATGGTGTCTAGTCATTGATGCCAATTGTTGAGTCCTTGGTTCACCCTATGGAGCCCCTATGTGTTAGTGTTTAGTTTTTGGTTGTTTGTTTCAAGGAGCCCTTTTGACCTTGTCCAATCCCAATATTGAATCCCTTGGAGACCTTGGAACAATCACAAAATCCCTGGTTACCCATTAACTTGTTAAAGTGCCCATAAGTTGTATCTTGGTCCCATTTGAGTCTATTGTCAAGTTTCTTACTCATGGATGATCTTTGGTTATTGGTTTTTTTGTTTCTTTTTATGCTTGTACTTGTTTTAGTCTCTTGATTGGTTGTTGGATAGATGATGTGGCTCATGTGTGTAAAGTATTTAATGGTGAATCCCATTGCTTGCATTGCATGGTATTGAGGTTGTTAAGTTCTTGTGGGGTCCTTGGTGTCCTTAAAAGTTTAAGCCTTGAACCCAGATAAATGTTTTGATGTCCCTTGGATGCTATAAGGTCATTGGCATGTAGTATCCGTGTGATAATGCATATGAATCCCATAAGGTGTTGCAAACTAGTGGTGAGGTATTTGTGCCCCTGTTTTAGAGTGTTGGTACTCTTATAGTGATGAAGATATATAGTGTAACCATTGGATATGTTTTTAATATTTGAAGTCATTGAATATGTTATGGAGGCTATGTTGATGGTTTTCTTGGCATATATATTGTTGTGATATTGATATAGATCTTGATGATTATCTTGGATGTTGTTAGTGTAGATCTTGGTGTTTATCTTGACTGTTGTATAAGTGTAGTATTGAATGAGAAGTTGACATGTAAGTATTATATATTGTGAGTAATTTCTTTGATCAACCTAGATGTTTTATTTGAAAACTAGTTTTACAAGTGTTGATCATTATGTCTTTGACCTAAGTGGAGTTGGATTGTTATTGATTGTTAATGACAACCTTTGACACTGTTGTAAGTGACTATTTTCTTGATATTTGTTTTATTTGTTGACTTGATTTGAGGAGAGTGAAAAATCCTTTTGTGTCTAAGATTTTATGAAATTGATTAAGTTTGACATAGTTGGTTAAGTATTTTATCTTCTTGGATTATGCTAGTTGGATGAAGTTTATCTTGTTTAATTGCCAATTCTTTCTTGACTGTGACTAAGGTTGGTTGTGGTGTCATTAAGTTGAGTGTGATTGGATAGAGTTTGGTTGACCGTATGTGAAGTATCCTAGTTTCTCAAATGGGTATCGTACTTGATGAACTAGGCCAAGTAAGAAGGGTTGGTTAACTGTCATACCACTTTATTAGATTAACACAAGTATATGATTGATTTGGCACAGGTACACAACCATCTTGGTACAGGTTGGTTTAGTTGAGTAGTATTGGCACAGGTTGCGTTATGTGCAGTTGGTTTGACCCAAGTGGACTGCGTTTGGTGTGTAGACTCAAATTGATTGAGTTGGTTGATGTGAGAAACAGGTTGATTGGTACAGGTTGATTGTATAGGTTGATGAGCAGTGTGATACAATGGACATTAATCAGTTGATGAGTAGTGATCAGATGATGAGCATTGGTTAGTAGTGGCAGTGGTTGTGTAGTGTGGTATAGGTAGTGCAGTGTGGTACAGGTTACACAGTATCGTACAGATTGTGCAGTGTAGCACAAGTGTTTATTAGTGGGTCCACAAGATCAGTGCAGTTGTGGTTCAGTAGTTTCTATCTTCTTATTAGGGTGGTGGGACATGGCAAGGGAAATAGGTCATAGTCTCCTTCCGATTGAAGCCCAAAAACTAGGGAGTGGTAGCTTCCTTCAAGTTGAAGTTGTTATACCCAAATCCTATCACCATCATGTGATAAGACCATTAAATTCCATGTTTTCCCTTAATCCCAACACTTAGAGTGGAAACTTGCTCTGTTTTTCAATTCTCCATGAAAAAACTCAGCACCGCGTTTTCCTTGTGACCCACGAGCGGTACCTTGTTTTCACTGCTTGTATCATATTTTCCATAAGCAGTGCCACCACCTATGGTATTTGGTCCATAACCATTTCTCGTCTAAACCACTCTGTCATAAGAGAAGAAAAGTAGTACCCTGGGTAAAATGGGAAAAAGAGAAGTTTCTCAAGGCTTCTAGTTCATGAGCCTCGTGTCCTCCCTTATCCTTATCATTATGGGTCAGTTGAGCTCGAGATATCACATAATAGGATCTTAGAGGCCACCTCATCCAAAAATATCTCAACTATTCCTATCCATTGAGCCTTATAAATAAAAGCTCATGTCCATAGTTGAGGGGGAGAACTATAGAGGTATTGTTATGCTGTTGGATTGACCACTTAGTCCAAGCCATTGGAGAGCATAAAGAGAAAATTTGGAGCTTATGGGGATGAAGTGTATGTATTGTGGTGATGCTTTTCAACACTAAGGAAATTGTTGTAATATTCTCCATACATATTTAATTCAAAGCTGATTTCCGTCCCACATTACTGTTGTTAGATTCCATAGTCACTAACATGGATAAGTAGATGATTTTCTGGTAGCTTTGATGTGTTTTCATGTTTGATCTGTTTACAGGTACATAGGTTCACTATCGAAGTAGCATTCCAGGTGTCTACGACATCCAGGCAAGGTCTTCATGCTTTGTCGTTCACTCATTTGTTCTAGATCTGAACCATTCAGACCAGAGGAACAACTTCTGTCTGCAGAAGGTGAAATATTCCTGGTTACAAATCTGGTGACTCCATTGGGGAACACTACATATATCAGTTGATCTGATCTTCCTGAGTTTTGGAACTCTTGTCCGAATCCAGGCTCCATCTCCAACTCTTTTCAGTCAGATCTGCTATCTGACTCAGTGAATTTTGGTTTGAAAATTTCAGATCTATTCAAATTTGAAGTATTTCAACTTTTTATGCTCTTTTTTACCATCAATTCATTAATTTTTTCCTTGATATGATCTTTTTCTAACTTGATCTGTCGTTCTCCTTTGTATTTTGGATCTATACAGGGAACCACTCTTATGTTGTTGATGAGAAGAGGTGCCACCGCCTGAAACCTGTTAGTAGTACATGGTGCCACCGCCTAAGTCCTGTTATCTAGAAGCGATGCTCATCCAGAACCACTTTGTCAAGACCCCTCCAGTGAAGTGCCAAGTAGGCCTAATTCCAAGACTACTTTTTCTCATTTTTTGAAAAAAAATTGAGTTGATTTGCTTTCAGCCCTACACTGTCAGGATTCTTTGTTAGAATATGATACTTATGGTTTGTAATTTTGTGGTAAAATATCGGTTTGATTGAAGAATTCAAAATCTAGATTAGGCTTGTTGATTGTCCATTTTCTTCCGTGCTTGTTGGTTTCATTTTTGAAAGGATTTATTTTTCGAAAGCGTAGGTGTTAGTGAGCTCTCTTTTCATTTCTGTTATATAGAATGAAATAAAAACGTTTAATTAGCATCTTGATTTCATTTTTTGTTTCCATAGAAGATTCTTTTTGCTTGTTTAAAAAGAAATTTTTTGACTGAGATTAGGTCATCATCATTAGTGAGCATAAGACATTAGATCCCTGATTGGCCTCACAAGATTTTAGGTTCTCTATGTTCTTTTGTCTCTTTTGTGTTAGTACTATCTCATCAAAATAAAAAATATTGTAGTTTTAAGTTAGATCTATCTATGCTTTAAGAAAAATAGAAAATAGAGTGCATATGCATATAGTGTGCTTCTTTTTTTTCTTTTAGGAAAAGAGACTCATCCCCTTTTGGATTGCTTTCAGAAAAGAGAAATGAGTTTGGAAAGTGTTGCTTGTCTTTGATTTTGCATTCAAGATTGTTGTTTGGAAATTTTTGGTTTTGAAGCAAAAGAAAATACTCTCTTTCCCTCCTGTAGGTAGGCATACCATGAATGGTAAAGTGAAATATTTGCATATGCATATTGCATGTTTTACTTCTTCTGTCAAAACTCCATGCATTCACCTAACCGTCCACTTTAAAATTTACGGTAGTTATAGGTTAAAATTTACATAGAAATTTGAGTGATAGGTTAGATATGTGTTCGGGCGTCGTTAAGCGTAGCAGCTGTCGTTACTCATCCACATTACATACCGGGACTCGCGTGGTTCTTCCACGTAGCGTCAGTATATCGAACGGCCTTTCACGTACCCTTGAGGTATGTAGAAAGGTACTTCATGTAATCGATTGTATATCAAAAGGCCCCTTGTGTATGGTTATGCATTAGACAACACTACTAACAATTTGAGTCCCCACATACCTTGCGTATATTAGGAGACCCCACTAGGATACCTTATCCATCTGAGGAAATCCCTTTGGCCGTCTTGCTTGGATCCATACACTAAAAACAACATTCGAGGAGATTACTACGCATGTACCCTTGAGGTATATCGTGAGTGGCACCTTCTTGACAATCCTGGTGAGAGACCTAGCTATCTGAATTCCTCCTATCATTTAAGTTTGCTTATGTGACCTATAGCCTGAGTAGGGAAATTTTTGGTGTGTTTTCTAGTTTTTGAGAACCTAGGTTCGATAGGAGCTATACAAACTGGCTGAGCTAAGACAGTCCAAAAGAGTATGGGGCTTGCCACCCAATTTTATTCCTGTTTCAGGAGAAAATCCAATGGAAGCTATCGACCAAGGAGCTGCTACCACCTCCCAAGTGGGAGATAAATTGGTTGCAGAAAATGAAGGACCATATCCTTCACACTCACCTCCCATGTTCCAACAACCTTCTCAGGGTAATACTTTGTTCCATTATCCCATAGAAGGTCATGTTGATGATACTTCCCATTCGGATTATGGTCCCAATGCTCCATTTTGGGATACCTTTATAGGATAGGCCATTGCCTCATTTGGCACCCATTTAAACTTTTCTGGAGAAGTTTCCCTAGATGAAGAAGAACATAGACAATACCATGCATCCATTCTCCATGTATAGGATATTGAAAAGAAAATAGATGACATATTAGGCACACCACCATCATGTTCCACAACTTTTCCTGTGGGATATCGTTCACTTTTCGATTATATGAGACCCATTGAACTGATTATAGATCACACGGTAACTCCACACAACCCAGGTCAAGCTACGAACCCCACCACCTCCCATATTATGTCTGTTCCCAATCCTCCCAGGTCTTCTACACCTGGGGCTCAACCTTCAATTCTTTTTTCGTCATTACCTTATAGTACTAGGGGGCAACCCTCGACACAACCTATGTTATATGGCACTAGAATTGTACCTAATCAAGGATAGACCTTTGGTATAGAGAAATCTATAGTTTATATCCCTCCCACCCACACTAATGTGGTTAATCCCCCATCTAGTTCAGGTCAGCCCTTGGGGGCACAACCTGTAACCAATCAAACCTCTTGGGGTTAAGGTTATACATCAAATCAAATACCTATAGGAAACATTAATTATCCAGCCAATCCTACAGGAATGCCTTATGTTGGAATTCCATATCCTAGTAATACTTTCACTCCATGGGGGTAACCTAACTGGTCCTACATGCCAGATATGGGGGGGATACCTATACATACTACGGGAGGTGCCAGAGGACCACCTTATGGAGGTCCTCCCCCTGGGGACCTAATGGTCCTAGAGCACCTGGTGGAATTTTTCCTTATGGTCCTAATGGTCCTAATGGCCTTGGAGGGCCTGATGGCCCTCCTCCTAGTGGTTCCAGAGGCTCTGGAGGTTTACCTCCCAGAGGTCTAGTAGGGTCTAGTGGTTTCCCTTCTGGTATTCCCGATGGTCCTAGTGGTCCCAATGGTCCTAGTGATTTCCGAGGCCCTAGTGGCCCTAGTGGTCCTAACGGTCCTGATCCCAGAAATAAACACCTTGCAGGAGGATTTTTCTGTAGTTATTCATCACAACAACCTGTCTATCAGTCTACTTACGGTTCTACTAGTAACTATATTCCATATCAGTATTACTAGTATGTGCAACCTAACCGAGTTCAGTTACCTTTCCTAGAAACTTGGACTTCCCTGATTTGTCCAAGTTGATTAATGACCCCATTTGACATAACCCCTCATGGCCTCCCATTCCGGTAAAGTTACCATTGGACATTCCAAAGTTCGATGGGAAGTAGGGAGATGATCTGAAAAACCATGTCATGACATTCCATCTATGGTGTTCTTCAAACTCCCTTATGGATGATTCAATTCGTTTAAGACTCTTTCAGTGAACTTTGACCGATACAGCCATGAAATGCTATATTGAACTTCCACAACATTCATTTGTGGATTTTGTCTCATTGGTGACTGTATTTCTTACACACTTTCAGCTTCCTATTCATTATGAAATGGGTACTGATCTCTTAACTTCTCTGTGACATAACAAATACACCCACATATCCAATCATATCCATGATCCGATAAGGCGGAGAAGACTTATTAAGGCTCCTATTCCGAATCAGTTATTAGTTGAATGGTTCACCAAATCTTTTTTTCCTCCAATTGCCCAAGATGTGGCTATGGGAGGTTCCATTACTGAAGAGTGAGTCATTATTCATGCCCAACATCTGGACTTGGTCTATTCCTAGTCTGGAACTTTATATGACTTGATTCCTCAAGCTCCTCACCCAAGCACCGATCCTGCAAACCCACCAGCAGAAGTCCTTGTTGATGGGATTGTTGTTTCAATCCAGTCCCTGTTAGTAGAAAAACCTGCCAAGCAACCCCAGACTACCACCCCTACTCCTTCGAATCCCAAGGTTTTCGTCGAGGTTAATTCTATTCAGAGTATTCAAACCTCTGGAAATAATAAAAAGAAAGGTAAAAATAAAAATAAAAAACCTGGAAACCAACAAAAGAAGCCAAAACCAACCAACAATGATAACGATAAAAGGAAAAGAAAAGAAAAATATCCATGTCTACTATGCAGAGGTGACCATTTAAAAAAAGAGTGTCCCCACCAGGATGAAATCACCCAATTTTTGAAAACAAATCCCACACCTATAGTTCTCATGGATCTTTTTGTCTCTCAACAACAACTAATAGACCACATGTGTAATCAGGGAAACTCTAGTTCGTCATAGGAAATTCATATGATGTCCTTGGATACAGTTATTCTGCAAACTCAAAGTTAGAATTATGACAAACCCGTAGACAAGAAAGAATACCATTCTTCTTCAAGGAAAGCTCCCTCTACTGGTTCTCCCAACATCCTCCTCTATTGTCCCGCTAACCATCGAGAAGCCTACTCTCAATATGATTTCTCATCCACCCAAGAGTACTCTTAGGAAGGTTTTTTTTAACCCTAATGCCTGAGAAGCTCAATTTTATAATGTAGTTAAAGATCTCGCTTAGGCGCCATGCGCAATGTCTACCTTGGAAGTGCTCCAAAGTTGTCCTACACAATGCAAAAAAATGTTAGCTGCGTTAGGCGCTTTAGACCCAGACAATTCTAATTTGATTCATTTCAATGTCGAGAACTATAATTCTAGACTACCTCACAAAATTGCTTTCCAAATCATCATGAAAGTAGTTGAAAAGAAAGTCTTTAGGACTGTCTTAGACGAAGGAGCTTCAACTTCGGTTTTGTCCCTGTCTTGTTGGAAAGCCATCGGCTCTCTCGAGCTTGTAACATCACTTATGACTTTGAAGGCCTTTGATGGACGAGGTTTCCATCCCCACGGTCTCATATCATCCCTTGCACTCAAGCTTGGGGGAAAAATTGTTTCCATTCAAGTAGAAGTAGTGGACGCCCCGTTAGATTACAACCTCCTTCTAGGAAGAAATTGGTTTTATGCCATGACTAGTGTTGCTTCGACAGTATTCTAAACAGTCCAATTTCCACATCTAGGGAGAATTGTTACCATTGATCAGCTTGATTTCTGTATGCTAGATGTTACGACCTCTACAGCTAATAACATCCCTATGTTAGGCCAGTCCCCTCCTCCTTACCAGTCGATTGGGGTATGCATGTTGAAGGATTCATCCCTTATGGGGATTTTTTCGCCCACTCCTCCTAACATAGAAACAACGACAGTGAATATGATTGCAATATTTTATTGTGATCCCAAGGGAAAACAAATTGTTGAGTCCACATGAATAAATGTGCAACACCATTCAAACCTTTTCCAATTATCACACCGATGAGATTGATCTGGTGGCTTCAGATGCTTACCACCTGCCCTACTGGTTAGAACCATCTCTTCCTGTTCTGGATTATCTCTCTAATACTTTTCCTTCCGATGAGTCCATTATGGAGATTATGAATACGAATGAGTCCATCTGGGAAGACCACCATCATAGATCCCTGTTCCTCCCCAACACCAATTCGGTTAACCATGACTTTGCATCCTTGTTTTCCACTGATATTGTCAACGTACCTCAAAATCCTATATTATTGCAAGACACATATTCTGAAGGAAACCTTTGTAACATTACTTAGACAAATCCGATTGACATATTAGCTAAGCCTGGTACATTCAATCATGTTCACATTGGGCAGAACTTCTCGGCAGACGAATCTGAAGCATACAAGCCACTTTTCAAAGAATTTCATGATATTTTTTCCTTGTCTTATGAAGAAATGTCAGGGATAGACCCATCCATTGTGGTCCATGAAATTAAAACCTACCCCATGGCTAAACCTGTCAAGCAAAAACTAAGGCAATTCCATCCATGAAAGGCCACATCTATTAAAGCTAAGATAGAGAAACTTCTCAAATTTGGGTTTATTTATCCCATACCCTTGATGGAATGGGTATCAAACATTGTCCATGTCAATAAAAAGAAGGGCACCATTAGAGTTTGTATCAATTTTAGAGACTTGAATAATGTTTGTCCCAAGGACAACTTTCCTACTCCACATATCGATCATATTATCGACAGCTATGCTGGAAGTGTCATCTTCTCATTCATGGATGGATTTTCTAGCTATAATCAGATTGAGATATTACCCATCGATCAGCACAAGACGGTATTCATTTTCCCATGGGGAACCTTTGCATATAGGAAGCTACCTTTTAGCTTAAAAAACGTTGGAGCCACTTTCCATCGTGCGATGTCCTATGCATTTCACAATATTAAACATATTGATGAACCGTACCTTGATGACCTCCCTGCTCAGTCACAGTGACGGGAGGACCAACCTGGTCATATTAGAGATATTTTCGTAATATTTCATCATTATAATATACCGCTCAATCAACATAAATGTGTTTTTTGCGTTGAGACGGGACGTCTGTTAGGTTTCGTGGTCTCTAAGGATGGCATCTGAATAGACCTTTTGAAAATTTCCACCATTTTAGCTCTACCATCCCCAACCAATCTTCTTGAACTCCAGAGTTTGCAAGGGAAGGAAAACTTTCTCTGTCGTTTCGTGTGCAATTTTGTAGAGAAAATGCACGGTTATATGCGTCTCCTTAAGAAGGACACTCCATTCTTCTGGGATGAGCAATCCCAACGCACCTTTGATAATCTCAAACACTCTCTGACTCATTCACCCATGATACACCCCCTAGATTATTCAAAGGACTTATTCTTGTATATTGCTGACTCCGCTACTACCATCGATATGGTTTTGGTGCAGGAAAATCCCAACGGTCAGTAGCATGTGATTTATTATTCTAGTAAGAATCTTATATATTTTGAAACCCAATATTCATGCATGGAGAAATTAGCATTGGCCACGATCATTGTTGTACAAACGTTTCTTCACTACATTTTTCTCCACACAACCACTATATTGGCATACCAAAACCCTATGTATTACATCCTGACTAGTCAGGTGCTCGAGGGCAAGTACTCCTGATGGATAGTCATACTATAGGAGTTTGATCTGGAATTTTCCAAAGCCACATCAAAGAAATCCTTGATCTTTGCCGAGCTCATCTGTGATCTTCCTTGTGCTTCGATGGAATTTTAGCCCAGTGATTCATTTCCAGATGAATTCCTATTCTTGATAAGCACTACTGACCCATGGTATGGAGATATGCTTATTTATCCCCAAACACAAATATTTCATCCAAATCTATCTCATGACGATCACTGCTGTATCCGTCACCATGCAAAATACTACCTCATCCTAAATGATACCTTGTATAGACATGGGATTGATTCTATTCTCTGGTGATGCCTCACACATGAGGAAGATGAAAATGTGTTGAATGGTTGCCACTCTGGAGAATGTGGAAGTCATTTATTTGGGATGGCTACAGCCCAGAAAATCCTTCGTGCTGGCTATTTTTGGCCTTCAATCTTTAAATACTATCACAAGGTTATTAAGAAATGCCCACCTTGTCAACATTTTTACCCCAAAAAGTGCTCTCATCCTGCTCCGCTACACCCCGTCATTGTCGTTGTCCCATTTTCCAAATGGGGGATTGATTATATGCATTGTAAGCCTACCTCATTCAGGGGGCATGGTTACATCATCGTAGCCATTGACTATTTTGCAAAGTGGGCTGAGGCTATGCCTACATATGTAGAAGATGGTAAGACTGCCGCTCTCTTCCTATTTAATCGTATCATAGCTAGATTTGGAGTCATGCAGTACATTGTTACTGATCATGGATCACATTTCCATAATCAAATGATGGAGGAACTAAGTTCCCAGCTAGGTTTTCACCATGAAAACTCTACGCCATATTATCCGCAAGCTAATGGTCAGGTAGAGGCCATTAACAAAGTTTTGAAAACTATGCTTCATTGGATAGTTGGAGATTATAAATCCAACTGGAACCACATCCTTTTCTCCTCTCTTTGGGCTTACAGGACTTTGGTGAAAACAGCTACTAGTTTCACACCTTTCCAGCTTGTCTATGGACTCGAAGCTATCTTATCGATTCAATGTCAGATTCCATCCTTAAAACTTGCCGTCGAACTTCTCCTAGACACTTCCATAGAGGAAGAGAGATTTTTGTACTTGAACAACCTTGATGAAACTAGGAGAGATGCTGCCTTGGCTAATGAGGCACATAAGAAATGTGTCAAGGCACAGTATGATAAATCTGTCCAACCTTGTGCCTTTAACGAGGGTGACCTAGTTTTGACTTACGACCAAATATATGACAAACTAGGGAAACGAAAGTTTGAGTCCATGTGGTACAATCCTTCCATCATCTCTAAAGTTTTAGAGAAATGGGACTACAAGCTCATTGACTACGATGGAATCCTTTTAGGGCAGCCTCACAATGGGTTGTACCTAAAGAGGTACTATGCCTACGTATTTCTTGGATAGTATCTTGTATATATGTATATTGCTTGACTTTCAGTGTGCTTTTAGTATTTTCAATATGGTTTTGAGTTTAGTGTCAGTATCTGTTTATACCATGTTTTGGTCATGCAGAGTAGATGGATTTTTATGGCTTTGTTGATGGTGCTTGCCGCCACACTTTGAATCATGCCTCGGCTGCTTGGGTTCTCTATTCCCCAGCTGAAGATTTGGTTAGTTTAGGAGCATTTTGTATTGGTCTCGCTACCAACAACATCGCTAAGTATCGAGCAGTCATAGGTCTTCTGACTAAAGCTGCCTCCCAAGATGTTTGCAATATGGTAGTCTTAATGGACTCACAACTCATGGTTTTTCATCTAAACCATGTTTATACCATTAGAAATCCCGTGCTTCTCTGCCTCTTCCAAAGGGTACACTTGTTATAAATGTCATTTGAAACCATCACCTATAGGCATATCCCTAGGGAACATAATGTAGTCGCTGACTCATTAGCTAATTACATCCTAGATTGGCATATTTCCCATTCATGACATTAAAATAAAACATGGTTCATTGTAAATAAACAATCAAAGACACATAAAAATCATGTTAAATACATCCACCATTTGAGACATATAAACACTAGGTAAAAGTATATATATATATATATANCAGTAGATACATCATGCATACATCGTCTAGTGATGCGTATGGTAGCACATCACTGCTCGGGCTACTCTACATAGAAGTCTGCTAAACCGATCCGGTACTCCTACTATAGGTCTCTGATACCTCAGAGATAGGACATCAATGGAAGCGTTAGGGATGTCTAAGGTCAACCTCTCTAGGTTTTTCTCTAACTCCTAGGTCACATCGTCACCCTATGGTATGAAGTGGGCTCCAGCTCATCTATCCAATGGGGGAGCTCCCCTAGGTCATGCTGCCCCAACATCTACATGAAAATATTCAAGTCTCTTTACTTAACATAAAACATCAAAAAACATAAAAACACTATTTCCATTTTAGGGTTTTTTGCTTCTTATTGATGTCACCCCACTGTCCACCAAGTGGGAGCAGTAGGTTAGGGTCTCAGCTGAAGTCTGTACCCACATAAGCATAATCCTCCACCATGAGGATCTGATCTCTTAGCCATCAAAATAACGGGTCACCGAACTTCACCTTTCCCCTCCCCGATCTAGTACAGGCAATAATCTGGACCCACCTCTACATGCAAGGGTCCCGCACTCTCAACTCTGTCAAGACCACTGGGGGTCTCATCTATGGTACCCGCTCAAAGAAGAAGCAGGATAGAATGGAACCAAAAATGAACTGCTATAGTTCCCCCTACCGACAGTTGGTCATCTGATCCTTGAATATCGAAAGCAGGGCCTCCACCCAATTGAATACTGTAGGTTCCATGGCCTCTATAGCATAGAGCATATCTTCCCTAGAAGCTTGGTGCACTCCTTGGATTCTCGCCACTCTCTACATAGTAAACAATATAGTCCGCAGAGATCAATCCATCATTTCCTTTATGGGGATTTTCTTCCTCGGTGTCCTTGTCCTAGGGACATAGTGTCGGTTTATCAACTCCTGTGTAGTGATGCCCTCTCCACGGGAACCATTTAGCAAGATGGGAGCCCCCTATCTAGAAAGGCCAGTAAGGAAGTAGATATCCTATACCTCAACTATCAAAATATGAGCCCCAACCTCAAAGTGTTGTTGCTCTAGATTCCACATCCAGAGTATATGCTCAAGCAATTGCTCATGTGATACCATACTGGGAGTATGGAAGAATTTTAGGAGTTTGCAGTCTCTTAATGCGACTATGCAACCCGCATTCCTTTCGGCGAAAGCGTCATCATTATCATGCTGTCTCTCTTTCCACATGACCATTTTTTATCAGCCAGAACCTTCCAAAAACAATCACAAGACCCATTAGAATCATTCTTAATCTTTCAAATCAAATGAAATGGTCTAGTTTTGCTTGTGTGAATAGTTTTAAATCTTCACAGTCGGCATCGCCTATCCAGCATTGAAGACAGGCGGTGGCATCACATGTGCGCTGTGTTTTCGATGTGGTTCTAATGAGTTACTACATATCCCACAAGGGATAAGTGCGGTGCCCTCTTCCATGATTTTAGGGCTTGCCATACAAGCCCAAAACACCATCAAAGGTCAAAATTAAAGGCATAAGATGAAACTGTAGGATCTAGGCTATTACCTGGAACTGACGGTGCTCGAATCCGACGGTGGAAACTCCCAATAGCAGCAACTAAAGATCTGACTAGGAAAGTGCTCCAAATTCTCTCCACTATGGGTAAATAGTAAATTGATTTGATTTTTCACTATTTACATGACTTTTATAGACATTTTTGGGTTTGACATGCTATAGTTTTGATTTAAAATCACTTATTACTAAAAATTTATCAGTCGTAATCCATTAATGTTAGTTCTTGGTGCATTTAACACTTGTTTTGAGTCGTTGCAGGATAGAAGAACAGTAGTATTAAAGTCTAGGGAGTTTGTTTTTTACTTTTTTGCACTACCATAAAGCAGAAAAAGTCATTGAGCATTTATTACGATAATTTTGTCACGCTCTCGAAACTCAGAATCAAAGGTCTGAGTCCATTTCTAATTCTTTTCAGGCTCATAAAATTTCTCATGGTGAAAAGAGACCTAATGGATTCTTCTTTAAATTCTTTTTGAGCTCCTTAAATACGAAAAGATGGTCGGCTGATCTTGTCTTCTCCATGCTCGTTAAAGCATTTGAAGAGTCGCCTCTCCAATGGTAGGTTATCTCTTTTTTGGTTCAAATAGACTATTTACGAAAAAGAAACACTCCAGCCAATCATGACTGGAAGAGTTCTCTAAGGTATGATTTTATACTTTTTTAGGCCTTAGGGACTAAATCATACAAAAAGGACCCTTTGGATTCTTCTTCCATGGTCGTTCAAACTCTCTAAACATGAACGATACCAAGTTTCCTTTCATTGGACTCGTTAAATAAAACATTGAGAGACCCATTTTTGGGAACAAACCCCTCCTCTCTCAGGTTCATAAAACATATGAGTTTGGACTTGTCTTCGAATGAGCTATACCGAGTGTTTGTTACTCTCTTTGAACTCGTAAAACTAAAAAGAGGCACTCATCAACCATGATGGGTAAAATGGGAAGGGAATCATTTTGTAAATAAATGGCAATAGTTTGTCGTTACCTTTGAACATGGCATTTGTCTGCATATCATTTCAGTCAATTGGGTATTCAATTGATCTCCATGATGATCCACTTTCATAAGTCATGTCACTCCTTTGATTCTTTCAAAATACTGTATTATCCACTATCGCAATGTGTGTTTTCCTGGTTTAGTCATGCTGCCAAGTCTTTTGTCGTGCCACCCGATGTTCAAAGGGAAGTTGAAGAATTTTACCTCTGTAGTTAAAACAGTCTCTATGTTAGTACTTTTGAGTCAATCCTTTGGTTACTACATTCACATCATTCCAGAACTATGTTCCAAGTTTCATGTCATCGATGTGGGACTCATCATGGCCCTCCTTCAACAAGACTATTCCCATCAACATCAGCTCGTCATCCGGGAAATAGTCTTAGAAACAAAAACTTAGTACCTTGAGATTTGTATGCCTTAATGACAGATTCTCTCGCTCTTGACATAGGTTCACATCATTGAGCTTTGATCGATAAACTCAACTAGGTGTTCGACATCAAGACATCTAGTCACACTCAGTAGATTGTAATAGGGTACCTTGGGAATCATTGACATCAATGGTGATCTCCCTCGTGCTTGTTAATGGTTCACATCATTGTCCAGTAATCAAGTGGTTTCTACCATGTTCGACTTCAGATCATTGTAATCACATGGATAGAATCGTACTTTGTGGAAGGTGAGACTAAGACCCTGGGTATTTGTTTAAGCGGTCATTGATTTTCCCCAGCTTGTGATGGAGTTTTGTATATCTAGCATGGATCCACATTTGTATGGTCATGGCTATGCTCAAATTTGTGTCTGTATGACATAGATCTACATTGTATGTCTAGTAGCTATGTCCAAGTTTGAGTCCTCTATCACATGGATCTACATTGTATTCTAGTATCCATGCTTGTTTATTCCTCCCATGAATTTTCCTTGTGTTGGTATGCAACCATGAGTTGGTTACTTGTGTCTATGAGTCAAAAATATTGTTTTACTACAGATGCCTACTTGACAACATGCTCCGATCGAGCTGACATTTTCACCTCGAAGTGACAACTTGTTCTCTCAAAGCTCTCGCTTATTGTATCCCTCTCAGTCTCATGCTTTGGGGGGCATTCTGTTATACCCAAATCCTATCACCATAATGTGATAATACCCTTAACTTACACTTTGCCCTTAATCCCAAAACTTAGAGTGGAAACTTCCTCTGTTTGTCAATTCTACATGAAAAAACTCAGCACCGCTTTTTCCCTGTGACCCATGAGTGGTGCCTTGTTCGCACTGCCTGTATCTTGTTTTCCATAAGCAATGCCATCGCCTATGGTCTTTGGTCCATAATCATTTCTCATTTGAGCCGCTCTGTCATAAGAAAAGAAAAGAGGTACCTTGGGTAAAATGGGAAAAAGATAAGTTTCTCGAGGATTCTAGATCATGAACCTCATTTCCTCCCTTATCCCTATCATTGTGGGTCAGTTGAGATCGATATCCCCCATCATAGGATATTAGAGGACACCTCATCCACAAATATCTCAACTATTCCTATTCATTGATCCTTATAAATACAATCTCACGTCCATAGTTGAGGGGGAGAACTATAGAGGTATTGTTATGCTGTTGGATTGACCACTTAGTCCAAGCCATTGGAGAGCATAGAGAGCAAAGTTGGAGCTTATGGGGATGAATTGTTTGTCTCATGGAGATGATTGTCGACACTAAGGAAATGGTTGTAAGCTTCTCCATACATATTTAGTCCAAATCTGATTTCCGTCCCACATTACTGTTTTTTTGATTTCACATGTACATGTTGTTAGATTCCTTAGTCACTAACATAGATAAGTAGATGATTTTCTGGTAGCTTTGATGTTTTTGCATGTTTGATTTGTTTGTAGATACATAGATTCACTATCAAAGTATCATTCTAGGTGTCTACGACATCTAGGGAAGGTATTCATCCTTTTTTGTTTACTCATTTGTTCTGGATCTGAACCATTAAGACCAGAGGAACAACTTATGTCCGCAGAAGGTGAAATATTCCTGGTTACAGAAGCCAATAAATCAGGTGTTCGTAGCCTCCTTGCAATTGAAGCTATAAAATTGAAGTCTTTGTAATAAGGGGGTTGTTTCCTCCTTCCAGTTATTTCTAGAAAACTATTTTGAAAAGGATTCCATTGTTTTCCCCCAAGTACTTGGGTTTCCACGTAAAAATATTGTGTATTGTGTTGTTATGTTTTCTATGTGATGATGATGATATGATGATGATAACAATGTTGATGATGTTATAATGATAATGTGATAATGCATAATATTGAATAAGTTGTTGATTATTAAAGTTGAAAAAGTAATAAAGACTGCACACACAGATTCACCGCCCCTCTCTATGTTCCTGGTGTGTCCAATAATTGGTATCAGAGCGGGTCCTTCATAGAAATCCTTATCATCTTGAAGGAGATATTTGTCACACCATGGGGTTCTCAGTGACTGGAGTACCATTTTCATGTGAGTCAAATTATTACTTGATCTAGAAAATGAGAATGTAGGCTTATCTTGAGGAAATTGGTGTATGTCACGTCCCCATCCCTCCGACCGGTGAAGAGGACACGACCCATGGCATTAACCATCTGGGCTAAGATCCCCATGAACATGTACATGCATAAATTGATGAAACAGAATGCTGAAAGAAATGCATTGAAGTAAAACATGCACATTTGCAATTGTTTATCATACACAGCTACAATTATTTATCAGACATAGCGGAATTCAACATACATTCATACATGCATTCATTCAACATGTTCATAACATTCATTAACAGAAAATATGGTTGCACAAGATCACTTATCTTATGAAGAACTCGATCCGCAACCAGCTACGTTGCTACAACGTTCCACCCAACCATAGGCCAACGTGCTCCTTAATCTCTCGGCAGAGCTGCCACCCCCGAGCTGGGCATGATTCTCCAAGGAATAAGGGAACAAGCAGGCTTACACATAGCCAAGGATACACAAACACAGCCAAGCCAACACAGTTGGGTTTATCAGGCCATCCACGAGTTGGGAAATTCTAAATGCTAAGCTGGTGAGCTCATTGCAGAGCTAGGAACACCTACACCAGAACTAGCCTGACTTCTAAGACACCCACACACACCCAACACAAGGAATCAGTCCCTTCTCTGCTACACAGTCCCTCAGGCCTTGCATTCCCTTCTAGTGCTATTCAAGGGTTGTGGAGAAGAAATCTAGCCCACTAGCTCTGTCTGTGTAGTTTCCAGCCACCAGGTTTATCAAGCACCAAGCCCCCATCCCTACTCCTTACACAGTCCGAAGACCAACCATTGCATGTATGCAATCAATCATAATTACAGTTGAACAGGGGGAATGATTTTTGAGTCGTTCTTGGCCCTCTCATGGCCAAAATGACTCCCAACAATCTACAACAGCCCCCACAGCATAACAGCAAACACAATCACAGGGGAAAAAAAATACTTCCAAGTGAAATCCAATAGTTTCAAACGTAATAGCAAACACATTCACAACATGGGGAAATCGACAGTCCACCCTGGAAAACTAAGGACGTGGAAAAGAATTACACTGGCCACACTGGGGAGGAAAAAATACATACCCTCAATCTATGCATGGATGAAATCTTGCACCAGACCTCAATCATAGAGAAGACTGCAACAATCATAGGGAAGGAAGACCACCGCAACCTGAAATTAGTCTGCGAGGTAGGTATCTGCCCACAAGAGAGGACACGAAATTGGAAGTGCGTGAGTAACAACAACGTCATGGAGGTGAACAGACCATCGTGAGGCACGAACCAACAATGGAGGTAATGCGTAGTGGAGAGATCATTGTCCCCTGGAGTGATCGCACTGGTTTTCCTTGCCACAGTGAAGTCAACCGTGGTGGAGTGTGTGTGTGGGTGGAGACTGACAGTCCTGCCACCCCACTCCTAAAGACAATAACTGCCTCAACCACCAGTAGCCATTCTTAATGAAAGTGGTTGGAATAAAACAAGGGAAGATGACACATGGGTTTTTCTCTCATTGGCCAAGGTTTAACAATTTCCCCACCCTTATCCTTGTGAAAATCATGCCCCCTTCTCAATTTAGTTGTCGTGATCGTAGCTGATTGGGTTCATTTTAATTAAAGATGCATGTGTACATGATGACAAAACTTAATATCTATGTCGCATGCCCCGATACACCTTCGATGACAAATTTGAATCCAAAACATAGCATAACCAATCAATGGTGGGGCCTTGGCCTTTAGCTCCACACCATGATCATTTACAATATATACATCATATACATCTAATGCAACGTGGTCAAAACCAGGGCATTACATTCCCCTCCCCCTTCAATAGCACTGTCCTCAGTGCTTACAAAATTGAACAAAATGCTAAACTGGTATCGCCTCAGTGTTCCGCAAAATTGAACAAAAATGGATGTGCCAATCGCATGGCATCCTTCAGCTCCCATGCAGCCTCTTGAGGTCTGTAGTACTCCCATTGCACCTTTACCTGACCTATAGCTTAGTTCCGGAGCATTGTGACCTTCCTGTCGAGGATGCGCATTGGCTCGATTTGGAACTCTCCCTTGGGTTCCACCTGAATCACATCCCAATTTATCACATGGTTAGGATCATGTACATATCTCTTAAGGAAAGAAACATGAAAAACATTATGAGCTCTAGTGCTAGTAGGAAATGCAAGTCTATATGAAACTGGCCCTATTCTTTCAAGCACTTCAAATGACCCACAGTATCTCGGTAACAACTTGGCACAACTACCAAGCTTCAAGGAACTCTTCCTTGCCCTCACTCTAAGGTAAACATGATCCCCAACACTGAACTCCCTATTCACCCTATGCTTATCTGCATAGCTTTTCTGTCTATCCTGTGCTGCTTTTAGATTCTGCTTGATCTTTACAACCTCTTTCTCCATCTCCTTGAGCAATTTTGGTCCAAGCACAATCCTGTTCACTGGATTATCCCAATTCACTAGTGTCCTACACCTTCTTCCATACAAAGCTTCATACAGACTCATCCCCAAGGATGTCTGATGTCCATTATTATATGCAAACTCTACCAAGTGCAAGTAATCTTCCCACTTGGTTGGTTTGTCCATTACGTACATCTGAAGCATGTCTTCAAGCACCTGATTAACCCTCTCTATATGACCATCTCTCCGAGGATCGTATGCAGCGCTGAAGTTTAGCTTTGTACCCAAATCTGCAAACAACCCCTTCCAAAAGTTGGAAGTGAACTTGACATCTCTGTCAGAGACTATTGCCTTCGGCAATCCATGCAATTTGAATATCTCCTTCATGAAGATCTTTGCAATGTCATCCATCTGATGTGTAGACTTAGCCAGTATAGAATGTGTTGCCTTAGTCAACTTGTCCACCACAACCATGATAGAATCATGTTGCCTCCAAGTCATCAGCAATATTGTAATAAAATCCATGGAAATAACTTCCCATTTCCATTCCGGAACTGGCAAAGGTTGCAACAATCCTGCTGGATGTTGATGCTCAACCTTCACCTATTGACATTTCATACACCTTGAAATGTACTCAGCCATATCCTTTTTCATTCTTGGCCAAAAGTATTGCTTCCTAGCTGTAGCAATTGTCTTTTGATATCCTGGGTGACCAGAATATGGAGCTTGATGGATTTCATCCATAACAACTCTCCTCAGATATGCTACATTTGGAATATAAATTCTTCCTTTATAAGTGAGAAGTCCATCTTCTTCCAATTTATATCCCTCATACCTTTTCTCAAGAATTTGCTGCTGCAACTTGTCTTTGACCTGCTCATACAATTCATCTCCAGCAACATGATCAACAATCGGTTTCCTCAAATCTAATTGGAAAATACTAAGAGATGCCACATGCATTTCCTTCACCTTCCTACTGAGTGCATCAGCTACCTTATTTTGTTTTCCCTTTATGTGCTTGATTTCAAAATCAAATTCACATAAAAACTCTAGCCATCTTGCTTGCCTAGCATTCAAAGTAGGCTGATCAAACAAATACTTTAGTCCACAGTGATCTATTCTAAGCTCAAATTTCCTACCCATCAAGTAATGTCTCCACATCTTGAGAGCATGTACTATGGCTGCAAGCTCTAGATCATGAGTGGCATAGTTCATCTCATGTTCCTTCAACTTTCTTGACTCATAACATATCACGTGGTTGCCTTGCATAAGGACTCCTCCAAGCCCTTGTCCACATGCATCGGTACACACCACAAAATATTTTTCTGGATCTGCAACTTTCAATACTGGTGCACTAGTGAGAAGATTCTTCAACCTCTAGAAACTTTCTTCACACCTGGATGTCCATTCGAACTTCATCCCCTTCTTTTGCAAAGAAGTGATAGCATGTGCAACTTTGGAGAATCCCTCAATGAATCTCCTGTAGTATCCTACAATTCCCATGAAAGATCTTACATCTGTCACATTTCTTGGAGTAGGCCAATTCATAATGGCTTCTATCTTTTTAGGGTCCACAGATATACCCTCCTCTGAGATAATGTGACCCAAATACTGAATTCTATCTCTATAGAAATCACACTTGCTCAGTTTTGCATACAACTGATGCTCCCTGAGAAAATTCAATGCCAATCTCAAATTCTCTTCATGCTCCACCTCATTCTTAGAATAAACAAGAATGTCATCAAGGAAAACAAGAAAAACTTGTCCAAATACCTATTGAAGACACTATTCATAAGGCACATAAATGTAGCTAGTGCATTTGTGAGACCAAATGGTACCACTACAAACTCATAATGCACATACCTTGTTCTAAAGGTTGTCTTATGAATGTATTCATCCTTGATTCTCACATGATGGTAACTAGACCTCAAGTCAATCTTGGAAAATACCTTTGCTCCCCTCATTTGATCAAAGAGGTCATCAATCCTAGGAAAAGGATATTTATTCTTCATGGTAACCTTATTCAATTGTCTGTAATCAATACACAATCTGAGTGTACGATCATTCTTCTTTACAAACAGAACTGGTGTTCCCCAAGGGGACACACTCAGCCGAATATACTTCTTTTCTAACAACTCTTGTAGTTGCATCTTCAGCTCTAGCATCTCCGGTGTACTCATCATGTAGGGTGCTTTGGACACTGGTGCTGCTCCTGGCACAAGTTCAATTGTGAAGTCAATGTCCCTCTTTGGAGGAAGCCTTGGAATCTCATCAGGAAACACATCCCTGAATTCCTGTAACACCTGATAGTCCTCCAACCTCAGAGTTTCATCTCCTGATGCCTCCAAAATATGAGCTGCATACAACTGGAAACCCTTCCTACAGAACTTCTTTAACTGCATTGCTGAAACCTGTCTTACTGAAATCACCTTTGGAATACCTTTCACAACTACTAGGTTCCCTTCTTCATTCATGCATTCAAAAGTCTTATTGTAACAGTCAATCTTCACCTTGTGAGCTTCTAACCAATCCATTCCAATGAGAACATCATAGGAACCAATCGGTAGAACATTCAGATCTACACAAGTGACAAATCCATTCATGACCAATGGGCATTTCTCTACCACTTCACTAACCTTTCTCTTAGTTCCAGTGGCTAGCTGGACTAACCAATACTTCCTATGCTTTACTTTCTTAAAAGCACAAATCTCCACTACTCTAGGACTAATGTAACTGTGCGTAGAACTAGGGTCAATCAAAATAGAAATCGATTGCTCAACAATCTTACCTGCTACTTCAACCACAGTTGACTGGTGATCTTCCTGGCGGTCCTCCAGTGTTGCATAGATCCTAGGGACTGCCCTTGCTACTTGACCCATTTTTTCTGCTTCTTGAACGTTATAAGCAGGTCTCGCACTCTCATTCTCGAGTGGACAATTCCTACGCATGTGGGGTCCTCCACATTTCCAACATTGAAGTGGTCCTCTATTCTATTGTGGATCCTTAGGTTTTTCTCCTATCACTCCAACTGGTTTACTTGCAGCTTGGGATGGCTAGTTCCTGAAGTTAGAAGTTTTGAAACCTTTCTTCCTTTGGTCAAACTTCTCGTTCTTATTGTCCTTCCATGCCTTGTGGTAATCCAGCTTACCTTTGCTTTGCTCATAACAATACTTAGCTTTTCTTATTGCTTCTTCAAGAGTTCTAGGCTTATAAAACTCAATTCTATCTTTGTAAGACTGAGGAAATCCACTCAAAAAATGATGGACCTTCACCTTCTCATATTTGATGTACCAGACATACCTCAACAGCTCCAAAAACTTATTTGCATATTCTTCCATGGTTTGTTGTCCCAATCTCAACTCATGGAACTCCTTAATCTTGTCATCATAATACCTGTCAGAGAGGTATTTTTGCTTGAAATACTTCTTCAATTGTTTCCACTTAAGTCTCCTTTCACTGTTCCTCTTTACTTGCTTGAAGTGTTCCCACCAAATGGATGCCCTTCCATTCAGATTGAATATGGAAACTCTTTCCTTCATGTTTCCTGAATAATCATGCACTTGAAAGTACTTCTTTATCCCAAGAAGCCAAGCTTCAGCTTCTTGTCCAATCTTTATCTCACCATCAAATGTAGGAGGTTTAGATTTCTTAAATTCATATCGAGAGAAATCCCTATGGTGTCTCTTTCTCTTTCTTTTACAAGAAGAAGATCTTGAATCCTCGTTTGATTCTTCAGAATCAGATGATCCACTAGAAGCCCTTCTCCTTCTCCTAGTACTACTCTTACTACCTTCTGGTCTTGCTGTACCTCGTCCAGAGTCTATCTTTCTATGCAAGTCTGTCAAACTCTGCAACATTGCAGCATTCAACTGATGCTGCTCTTCCTGGGTTTTGATCAAGCTTCTCATGGTGGCTGCAACATCTGATGGTGTCTCTTGGAATCTCCTTCCATTAGACTCAATTTCATCATTTCTATTACAAACATTTTCTCCCATGGCATCTTCTGCTTGTTCATGAGAATCCCAAGCATCATACCCATCATGGGTTCTCATAACTGGACCACCACTTACTTGTTAAACTGCACTACCTGGAGTACTGCCTTGGAAGGTTTCTATGATTCTGCAAACGTGTTAGCAACACAAGTGTTATATGCATAACATTGATATAAACCAGCATTACTTACCTTCTCTTGGAAAATTATAAAATTACAAGTTTTTCCAAACACTAGATTTTCTTCATTAAAGAATGTCTATCTTTGCTGCTAAATTCTCATTTTCAGCCCTGAAAATTCACTAAAAAACCACTGAAAAATAGTCAAAATATGTTAAGAAATCCCACAAAAAACTCAAATTTTCTTTGTGCAGAATTGGCTCCCATTTCAACTATTGATTTGATGTTTCGGCAGCCCAAATCACTAATTCCTCCGTTGTATCGGTGGTTGAATCAACTAGCTTCTTCCGCTGTACATCGTCAGTCGGATCCGCTAAGCACTAAGGTCGGCAATCGGATCTTCTAGCCCTTCGGAAGGTTAGTCCTTTCGACAGCCGCAACGGCGGTCATCCAATCCACTAACTTCATCCGACGTCTTTATACTTAACCAAAATTTTCAATTTTCCCTTTTCATCGGCGAACTAGTTCCATTCGCAGCCGCAACGGCGGAACATGATATTCTTTCTTCTTCCGATCGGCGGCACAACCTGATTGGTATCGGTAGACTTTTTACATCGGAAGACTAGTGCTTTTGGCTTCCACAACGGCGGGTGATCGAACAAATATCCTCTTCCGATAGGCCGTTGTTTTCATTACTTAGAAAATTTTTAACTTCCTTGCGGTGTCGGCGGTCTTTCCACATCGGAATTCTAGTGCCTTAGACTTCCACAATGGCGGTGCATGAACAACTATTTCTTCTTCTGACGGCCGTTGTTTTCCTTCCTTAAAAAAATTTTAAACTTTTGGCGTCGGCGGTCTTTCCACATCAGAAGTCTAGTGCCTTTGGCTTTTGCAATGGTGGCACACCAAACACTAAATTCTTCCGATGGCCACTGTTTACTTAGAAAAATTTTAAAATTTTGGCGTCAGTGGTCTTTCCACATCGGAATTCTAGTGCCTTTGGCTTCTGCAACGGCGGAACACCAAACACTAACTTCTTTCGATGGCCGCTGTTTACTTAGAAAAATTTTAAACTTCTAGTGTCGGCAGTCTTTCCACATCGGAATTCTAGTGCCTTTGGCTTCCGCAATGGCGGCACACCAAACACTAACTTCTTCTGATGGCCGTTGTTTACTTAGAAAATTTTCCCCGATTTCCTTCCAACGGCTCTCCATCGGGCACACTTCCGCTACATCGGAAGTGTTTCCCGCTAGCCCTTCCGCTACATCGGAAGTATTTACCATTAGCTCTTTCAACTGATCAACACTTAGACCATTTTTTGAATTTTCCAGTCTGATTTCTGCTGGGTAGAAAGGAATACTACCTCTGTCACTGCACCATGGCTCATGCAGGACCATGCTACAACATGATCTCTGATACAACGCTGTCACGTCCCCATCCCTCCGACCGGCAAAGAGGACGCGACCCATGGTGTTAACCATCCAGGCTAAGAGCCCCATGAACATGTACATGCATAAATTTCTGAAACAGAATGCTGAAAGAAATGCATTGAAGTAAAACATGCACGTTTGCAATTGTTTATCATACACAGCTACAATTATGTATCAGACACAATGGAATTCAATGTACATTCATACATGCATTCATTCAACATGTTCATAACATTCATTAACAGAAAATATGGTTGCAGAAGTAAAAATGGACAAGATCACTTATCTTATGAAGAACTCGATCCACAACCAGCTACGTCGCTGCAACGTTCCACCCAACCATAGGCCAGCGTGCTCCTTAATCTCTCAGCAGCACTACCACCCCCGAGCTGGGCATGATTCTTCAAGGAATAAGGGAACAAGCAGGCTTACACATAGCCAAGGATACACAAACACAGCCAAGCCAACACAGTTGGGTTTATCAGGCCATCCATGAGTTGGGAAAGGCTAAATGCTAAGCTGGTGAGCTCATTGCAGAGCCAGGAACACCTACACCAAAACTAGCCTAACTTCTAAGACACCCACACACACCCAACACAAGGAATCATTCCCTTATCTACTACACAGTCCCTCAGGCCCTGCATTCCCTTCCAGTGCTATTTAGGGGTTGTGGAGAAGAAAGCCAGCCCTCTAGCTCTATCTATGTGGTTTCCAGCCACTAGGTTTATCAAGCAAACCAATCCCCCATCCCTACTCCTTACATAGTCTGAAGACCAATCATTGCACGTATGCAATCAATCAGAATTACAGCTGAATAGGGGGAACGATTTCTGAGTCATTCTTTGCCCTCTCATGGCCAAAATGACTCCCAACAATCTATAGCAGCCCCCACGACGTAACAGCAAACACAATCACAGGGGAAAAAAATTACTTCCAAGCGAAATCCAACAGTTTCAAACGTAACAGCAAACACATTCACAACATGGGGAAATCGGCAGTCCGCCCTGGACAACTAAGGACGTGGAAAAGACTTACACTGACCGCACTAGGGAGGAAAAAATACATACTCTCAGTCTGTGCATGGATGAAAGCTTGCACCAGACCTCAATCACAGAGAAGACCGCAACAATCACAGGGAAGGAAGACCACCGCAACCCAAAATCAGTCTGCGAGGTAGGTATCTGCCCATAAGAGAGGACACGAAATTGGAAGTGCGTGAGTAACAGCAATGTCATGGAGGTGAACAGACCATCGTGAGGCACAAAACAACAATGTAGGTAACGCGTAGTGGAGAGAGCGTCGTCCCCTGGAGTGATCGCAGTGGTTTTCCTTGCCATAGTGAAGTCAACCATGGTGGAGTGTGCGTGTGGGTGAGGACTAACAGTCCTGCCACCCCACTCCCAAAGACAATAACTTCTTCAACCACCAGCAGCCATTCTTAATGAAAGTGCTTGGAATAAAACAAGGAAAGATGACACATGGGTTTTTCTCTCATTGGCCAAGGTTTAACAATTTCCCCACCCTTATCCTTGTGAAAATCATGCCCCCTTCTCAATTTAGTTCTCGCGATCGTAGCTGGTCGGGTTCATTTTAATTAAATATGCATGTGTACATGATGACAAACCTTAATATCTATGCACCATGCCCCGATACACCTTCGACGACAAATTTAAATCCAAAACATAGCATAACCAATCAATGGTGGGGCCTTGGCCTTTAGCTTCGCATCATGATCATTTACAATATATACATCATATACATCTAATGCAACAGGGTCAAAACCAGGGCATTACAGTGTATGGATGGTAGAATATAGGTCAATACAAGATCCAGGTAAGTATGAAGGTACGTCCCCTAAACACTTTGTTTGCAATTATTTTAATGAGACATGTTTATCAGGTATAGAAAATAAGCGCTATTATGAATTAATTGAATGCAATACTTCATATTATGATGAAAATTGTTTCTCTCCAATAAGTGATATGAGTTTAGTTTATATTATTATAGACAATGAAATTACTAATGTTTTGCAAGAAGTGAAAAATATTTGTGAACAAAATCAGGTATTGCAAGAGAAATTGGACAAAGATGAGAAGAGGGATCACGAAGAATCTAAGAAGGCCACGCAGACCATAATTAATATGAAACTCTAGGTCGAAGAAGCTTCTAGATTCAAAGAATCGATATCCAAATATTTGAAAGACAAACTTGAGAAGTCAACTATAGAAATTGAAAAGCACTCAGAAGAAATTGTCAAGCTCAAAAGACTACTATAAGATAAGGAAAAAGAATTGATCGTCAAGCTACAAGACAAAGACAATGGCATAAGTACGTATAAGGCTAAAGAAATATTGGAAGAGAAGTTAAGAAGAAAACAAGAACTTGAAATCAAATCCTTGAAGGTAGACTTATGGAAGGTATGTCTGACAAACTTTGAATTTGAAAAGGACATCTCATAAATGAGAAAGGAGAATCATATACTACAAGGTCAAGTGCAAAAATTCCATGAGGATGGCTAGAATTCAAAAGGAAAGATGGAGGACAATATATTTGCTCTGAAAAAACTGGTAGAAGAAGTCAAAAAGATAGAAGAAGTCAAGAAGATAGAAGAATATCTAATAAGACAACTCCAAGAAAAGATAGAAATTTGTCAAAAGCAAGAATTGAAGATCCTCTCCTTGAAGGAAGACCTGGACAAAACAACTACTCCATTAAAGACAAATCCGAAGATTGAGAACAACATTGAAGAAAGTAAAATCTCTATAGTAAAATAAGAAAAGGCTAACAGTAATACATGTATTCTCAAAAGATCCCACGATCAGCAAGAATCAAGAGAATTTACTGCTCAGATATATCCTATAAGGTTCCATGGTCACTGCTACAAGTGTAACAACTATGGTCACAAATCCATTCATTGCAGAGCTCATGACATAATCACTTCAGAAAGAAATAAAAGTACATTTTCGGTTCATTGTTACAATTGCTATCGTTATGGTCATTTTGCAAAACATTGCGGGATGCAGGGATAGGTTAAAGTTTGGAGAATAAAGCAAGTTCAATCGAATGACATGAAAAACCATCATCCTACCAAAGTATGGAGAATAAAGTTAGTAGATCAAAACAGAAATGATGAAAATATTGGGAAAAACCCAATGCCATTTTGAAGACTATTGACCAGTGATATGAAGTGTACAAAGAATTTGTAAAATGAGATATGTACCTGATTATCAGACTTGAGTATCGTATAGTAGTTAGTTCCAGCAGTATCCATGTGACATAATACAAGTCCATCAAAGAAGCATCAGTGCTCATTGATAAGGTAGTAATTAGTGTCAAAAGAAGTTCTTGTTGTCATTAATGTAAAGAGGAATAAAATTTGAAAAGGAAGAGAAGTTGATGATAGAGGGAGCATGACCTAAGAGGGAGCAGTATGGTCGAAGAATGGTCCATTTTCCATTGATTCCAAAGGGGGAGAGTAGATTTGTTGATAGGGGAGCTTGTTTTGAAGAGGATTTATGGTGTTTTCATCAATGAAAAAGGGGGATATTATTGATTAAGTTATCATTAATTCCAACGGTGTCTGGTTATTAATGCCAACTGTTGAGTCCTTGGTGCCCCCTATGGATCCCCTACGAGTTAGTGTTTAGTGTGTCATTGTTTGTGTCATAGGATCCCTTTTGACCATGTCCAATCCTAATATTGAAGCCATTGGAGGCCTTGAAACAATGGAAAAATCCTTGGTTACCCATTGACTTGTTCAAGTTCCCATAAGTTGTATCTTGGTCCCATTTGAGTCTAATGTTGATTTCCTTACTCATGGTTGATCTTTGGTTATTGTATTTTGTGTTTCTTATTATGCTTGTACTTGTTTTAGTCTCTTAATTAGTTGTTGGATGGATGATATGGCTCATGTTTGTAAATTATTTGATGGTGAATCCCTTTCCTTGCAGTGGATGGTCTTGAGGTTGTTAAGTTCTTGTGGGGTCCTTGGTGTTCTTGAAAGTTTAAGTCTTTAACCCACATAAATGATTTGGTGTCCCTTGGATGTTATATGGTCATTGGCATTTAGTATCCTTGTGATCATGCATATGAATCCCATAAGGTGTTGCAAACTAGTGGTGAGTTATTTGTACCCCTCTTTAGGGGTGTTGGTATCCTTATAGTGATGAAGATATATATTGGAACAATTGGATATGTTTTTAATGACATGGAGATATTGAAACATGATGATATATGGTCCTACTTGTTATTATATGTCTATTGGGATGTATATGGAGGTCTATCTTACATATGTTCCTTTTATATGTTAAATAATACCTTGAAAAATACTTTGAAACGATTGTAGTTGGTGGTATGGTCTTTATCACCCTCATGTGTGGGGTCTTTGATGTCATAAAAATATTGAATAATTTAAGGGTATTAGAAAAGGAATTTCCAAATAATACCATCATAGGGAGATAGTCCTCGTCAATCCATTTTCGTTGATATTTGGATCATCTTCTAACTCCTTACGGTTGAAGAGATATGAATTTTTTAAGTTGGGGTACCCCACCTTTTTGGGTGAGCCGACCAAACAAAAGAGAATTTAGTTATTTGTAATTTTGAATTGCATGTCGACCCAAGGTAATAATTTTTATCCAAAACCTATATAAATAGAATATCAAACATTTTATTTTTTCATCATCAATTCTCTTAGGAATTTCGCAACTCTTGAAGAACAGTGTGAAATTTTGTGACAGAAAAATTTATGGGCATCTTCACTAAAACTGGCATAACTTTGTCATATAGAATCGGAATTACAAAATTCTTGGCTTGTTGGAAATATTGTTATGAGAGATATGTGATGACAAAATCTATATTTTATTTATTTTTTATAACTTTTCTTCATATTCTGATCTTCAATAAGGTATGGTTCATGCTTCATGGTTTCTCTTGTAATGGCACATGTCTCTCGTAGATAGAGTTCCTCTTTGATATTAGTATGTGAGCCTATATATTGGTATATATATTTGAAGTCATTGAATATTTTATGGGGGCTATGGTGATGTTTTTATTGGCATATAGCTTGATGTGATATTGATATATATCTTAATGATTATCTTAGATGTTGACTGCATAGATCTTGGTGTTTATCTTGACTATTGTATAATTGTAGTATTGAATGAGAAGTTTACATGTAATTATTAGATATTGTGAGTTATTTATTTGATCAACCTAAATGTTTTCTTTTAAAACTAGTATTACAAGTGTTGATCATTCTATCTTTGACCTAAGTGGATTTGGATTGTTATTGATTGTTAATGACAACCTTTGACAGTGTTATAAGTGACTATTTTCTTGATATTTGTTTGATTTGTTGACTTGATTTGAGTAGAGTGAAAAATATTTTTGTGTCTAAGAGTTTATGAAATTGATTGAGTTTTACATAGTTGGTTAAGTATTTTATCTTCTTGTATGAGGCTAGTTGGTTGAGGTTTATCTTGTTTAATTGTCAAGTCTTTCTTTAATGTGACTGACTCTTGGTTGCGGTGTCATTGAGTTGAGGGTGATTGGAAAGAGTTTGGTTGACCGTATGTGAAGTCTCTACTTTCTAAAATGTGTCTCTTACTTGATGAAATAGGCCAAGTAAGAAGGGTTGGTTGACTGTCATAGCACTTAATTATATTAACACAAGTATATGATTGATTTGCCACATGTACACAACCATATTGGTACATGTTGGTTCAGTTGAGTAGTATTGGCACAGGTTTCCTTATGTGTAGGTTGTTTGACTCAGATTGGCTAAGTCATATGAGTAGTTGGATTGACCCAGGTAGACTGAGTTTGGTGTGCAAACTCAAATTAATTGAGTTGGTTGATGTGAGAAATAGATTGATTGGTACAGGTTGATTGTATAGGTTGATGAGCAATGTGATACAGTGGATAGTGATCAGTTGATGATTAGTGGTTAGATGATGAGTAATGGTTAGTAGTGGCAATGGTTGTGCAGTTTGGTATAGGTTGTGCAGTGTGGTACATGTTGTGTAGTGTGGTACATGTTGTGCAGTGTGGTACAAATTATGCAGTATAGCACAAGTGTTGATTAGTAGGTCTACAGGATTAGTGCGGTTGTGGTTCAACAGTTTCTATCTTCTTATCAGGGTGGTAGGATGGGGCAAGGAAAGGATGTTGTGGCCTCCTTCTAGTTGAATCCGAAAAACTAGGGAGTGGTAGCTTCCTTCAGGTTGAAGCCTGTAAATCAGGTATCCGTAGCATCCTTCCAGTTGAAGCTGGAAAATTGAAGTCTTTGTAATAAGGGTGTTGGTTCCTCCTTCCAGTTATTTCTAAAAAACTATTTTAAAAAGGACTTCATGGTTTTCCCCCAGGACTTGGGTTTCCACGTAAAAATATTGTGTATTGTGTTGTTATGTTTTCTATGTGATGATGATGATATGATGATGATAACAATGTTGATGATGTTATAATGATAATGTGATAATGCATAATATTGAATAAGTGGTTGATTATTAAAGTTGAAAAAGTAAAAAATACTGCACACACAGATTCACCCCCCCTCTCTGTGTTCCTAGTGTGTCCAGCACTCATGTGCAGAAAACCCATCTTCTATAGAATTTTCACTATGATCCCCAAATAGCAACCCATCTTCATCATTTGTAATAGAATGCATAGAGGAGAAAGAAATGGAATGGAAATATAACTCTTAAACAATATTGATGGCATCAACTCGTATGTCATCTTCATGAAAAATAGCTTATTGGCAAAGAGAGGAAGAAACTTGACTTGGATTATTTGTTGAATCTCTATCTACTTATTCTTAATTTTGAACAACTTCATTAGAAATCAAATCCATGAAGCTATTTTAGACACCTGCAAACAAAACTTGGAAATCTATTTTGGAAGCAAGCCTATAACCCCATAGGCTCTGATCCCATGTAAAATTTGGATTGAACAACATCACAATAGAAGTTTTGAGTCATGTGCATATGCAATCCTAGATATAGATTCAATAGAGAAGTATTCACTTAGAATTTACCAAGGAGAAAGACAAGAAAATAGAAGAAATGTGAAGCAAATATTAAGTAGAACACAAGAGTTAAACACAAGTGGATTTATCTTCCATTATGTTTATTGAGAAAAAACACAGTACAATATATAGGCATTATTACATGCAATATCTTGGGAAACTACCATGGGCTACCAAATACCATGGGTTCAACAAACCATATGAGTAGCTCGCATTAATGTTGGCTTATATTGACTAATTCCTCCATTTTATGACATTGTGCCAAGTATAACTCCAAGTAGTGGCCATAATGTTGTGAAATGAACCTATATGGACAATGAAATGGTTAGGCTAGTCAACAAGTATGAAAGGAACTATCATGAGGGCACTATAGGTTGTGTAGTGGCTTGGTTTTGGACCATTAATGAGCAAATTGACCAAATCATCAAGAGGGTGCACCCAGTCTCCTTAAAATAGATAAATGAAATAACTACCCCACAAATGTATCATAGAGGGGCGCATTGAATCCATAGAACAAGGAAAGGAGTGGGAAAGTGGACAAGTAATATTTTATGGCATAACCTCTAGTCTAAGTGGGTCAAATGTGGACAAACTAGGATCCAAGACACTAGACTAGGAACTAGAACCATTTTCACATGGAACAACTTACACTAAACACTTGGAACCTTATGCAAGATTATTAACCAAGGTCTAGATGTGAAATATGTTCCAACAATAAACAACATGGACCTTTAAATAGAGAATTTATTAAATATAATATATGAATAATTTACATATCTTTAAAATAAAATAAAAAACAGTTTGTTATTTCAATGCATTTCCGTATAAAAAAATTACAGGTGATTTGCATACATGAATGCACCAGTGCACCATACTTGAAAGCGTCGTTAACTAGAAAAAAAAAATCATTTAAGCATTTATCAGTATGATTTATTTATTATTAAGCACATGTAATCAAAACGGTGTGATTATACAATTAATGCAACATTTCATAAATACAACTTGACCACACTAGAAAATGCATTTTCTTAAAAAAATAAAATATGAAAAAATGGCATGGGAAACATTAACATTGCACTTTTACTAAAAAAATACCAATGCATTATAGAAACTCAAACACACTAAAAACTGTGTAGATGTTTTGAAAAAAAAAAAAAAAAACCTTACAAGGCTGAACGGGTTTTGAATTTGGCCCATGTAGTGGTCCCAAGGCACCCAATTCTTTGTATATTAAACCACAAACCTATTAAATCTAATATCCATAGAAAGAAAAATATAATTGTGAAAAATAGAGGGATTTAAATCCTGATGTAAAAAAATTGCAGCCACATAAAATGAAAGGAAGTAACAAGAAAACCAGGGTTCTAACGTTGAAGGTAATTATGAATATTTTCCTAAATATATTTAAAATATAAATAGGAAAATAAATAAATCATGCGTTGTGATAAATAGTAAAAATTTACATACTTCAAATTTATACTATGTAGGATTTTGTTTGATTCATCATACCTTACAATTTTCAATCCTCAAAATAATATGGTTGCTCCAAAATCCTCCCCGGTAAGTCTCTCCTCCAAAACCCTCTCTTCGAAATTTTGGCAAATTAATAAAATAGTGATTCTATATTTTTTCGAACAGTCTATAGAATTAGATTTTGAAAATGAATTTCCTAGTTCTTTTTCAGTTTATGGAAAAATAATTTGTGCGATTTTTAATTTTTTATTCTCGAGATTGTGGTCCATGAGTTACAAGGGTGTATCGGTGCTTCCAAATAGGAAATAATCTTTTAAAATTTTCCTAGAATAACAATAGTCTAGAAAGATATGTAAGCACTGGTGCACTTCTATTTCAATATGCACCATGTTGGATACAACATGAAATTTTAAGAAAATATTTAGTACTGTAGTGCATATTAAAACTATGGATGCACCTATGCACCTTAGTATACTAAGCGCATCATCGTCAACAATATTGAAAAATGCATCGATAACTATCTGTTATCCAATGTAGCGGATAATTTATTTTGCGGGTATCTTTTTGTATGTTCCAACTTGGTGCATATGTGAATTAGCAACACTGGTGTGTTTTGTTAAATAGGACGCACCAGTGTGGTTGTATTATTATGGCACATAATTTTAGTTAAAATATCTATGAATTTTTGTTTCAACTTAAAATGATATATTTATCTCAAATGTTCTTTTGTGATTTAACCACAATGATTACAATATTTCATAGTATACATATGCTTTTTAAACTCACCTTATTCTTATAAAATGGTTTTGAAACTATATTGGAATTAAAATTGTAATATGGTTCTCAAAATTTACTTTTTGGATTGTACTCATGTATTGATTCCTGATTTGACTCAAATATAGAGAGAAAAGGTTATAATATTGTTGGCACCCCAACAAATCCCATTTATTTGTGAAAAATAAAGGGGCCCCATCATTAGAATTTTGAAAGTATATGTTTTTTGTTTTCCTTCATCTTATATTCCTTGCTTTGGTAGGTGGTTTCTTGGATTTTTGTTTTTTACCATTCGCTTTCTGTAGTGCATGTTCTTTGGCTTGGGATTCATTGTATAATGATTTGGTGATTTGGATATCTTTTTCGTTGACATATTTTGGCCCTTTAGTAGATGAAAAAAACCTACTCAGTCTTAGTTGAGATTGTTTGAGCTAATCATATCCTTCGGTTTGGCTTGGTTGGATTTATATGATTATTCGACAATTGTAACAAATTTTGGTTTGTCGATGCATTTGCGAATTAACGACCATTTTCGTAGATCATAATTAATTCACTAAAAGCTCAATTTTAATACTTCTTATTTACATCTTGAAAGAGTTTAAATCAAATAAATGGTTCCAACTATTGGTTCTAAATTTAAGGAATATACCAAATTTTACAAGCCTTTAAATTTTTATAAATTTTATAATCCTAAATAAATTCTAAATAATAAAGGCTTGTTCATAAATAACTCATATTTTATTTTAAATTACCATATACCAAAGTTTCCTTTATTGATATGTTCTTATCAAGACTAAGACTTCTCCATCATCTATATATGTTTATATTTCTTTAAATAATTTTTCATAAAATTATTTTCACTTCATTCTAGAGGCATATTATTTATGATGCAAATATATTTTAATAGAGATGTTGTGCCAAAATTATTGAAATAATATTATAAGAAACATATTTAATAGAAAGTATTAAATCTATGTTTCGTATTCAATACTTTCATATTCTATTCATTGGCCACAAACATTAATGTGCATGTTATGATAACTATTTATCTAGATGATGAAGTTAAGTTTCCATGTGCATGTGCAACAAAAAGAAGTCTGACTCATTAAAAATGGATTGCGCACATGTCAGAGAGACAAATTTGCATGGAGGATTGTGAGAAAACCGTGAAGAATTAGCTCAAATGGTTAAAAACCTACTTCCCAAATGGGATATTTTACCAATAAAAACAAACAATTTTGGAAATATCGCAACATATTGGGAGAAATTCATGCCTGAACAGAGGTGTATCTTCCATAAATTTGTTGCGACTGGTTTCGAATCCACTTGGATGAACCAAAGTTTTGGGGGTTGTATTCTATATTTCCCATTGCTCTTCACTTCTATAAATTTGACCTCAGAGGTATGAGGGGGGGACGCTCTTTACAGGGTTGAAGAATAGTTACTTTTTGTGCTATGTATTTATCTTTGTTTCATTTGTATGTGAAAGTAGGGAGAGAGATTCTACCAAAGGTGGTTTCTGGATATGGATAAACATCTATGATTTTTATCATTAAGATATATTTGTAACCAGATATTGCTAATGTTATAATACTCCTTCAACCCTCTCAGTAAGACTATATTTTATTATTGTTCTTTCCTCATCTAGTTGAATTTAATTTAAAGACAATTTCTTTGTTCATTCTTTCCTTTAACCTTTGTGTTTATTTGTCTTGAATGATTTAATTTATTGTGTTTAATTGTCTTGAACAATAAAAGGTATAATGTAATGAGCAATTTGAATCTGTAGTTATTTTGTTAATTACTTGTTTTAAAATATTGATGTGCTTAAAGAATTACATTTTATTTTAAATTTCTTTAAAGTAAATTGTAATTAAATCATATATCTCATGCATCAGAATTATATTAACCATGCTTTGTGTAGGATATGATAGAAATAGATTAAACACATTTAGTTTTAATTTATTTTACATATTTATTTCATAATTGAAGGCTACACATTAGCAATTGTTAAATCTGTGTGTTTTAGTAGTTGTTAAATCTATGTGGTTTCAACTATTGAAATTTGCATCATAGATTAGTTATATGTTTCATATTAGTTATATTACGTCTTTGGGATTCCAATTGCATGTTTCATAACTTGTATCATTAAATTGTGAGACTCTCTTGTTGAGAGAAAACCCATATAGGCAACGAGTCCTTTGTTCTTGCTAGAGTCAATTATTTCAAACACACCGGGGACTGTGTTAAGTGCTTTGTGTGGGATTTATCTCTGTGTTTCCCTCAGGATAGAAAATCTGGCCAACAAGTATCAAATGTCCAATTCTTTAAATTCCATCTCATTCCATATTGTTCAAATTTCAGTGTGTTCTCCCTTTCCATCTCCAATAAGTCCAAAAATTATTTATATTTTGATTATCTATTTGGATTTATTTTAGTTATCCATGTGGATATTAATAACAATGTTTTCTATTTTGTAGGTGTTATCACCCAATAATTTTTCTATGGTTGTGTTAGGAGAATAACTAGGGTAACTATTTCAAACCAATATTTAGACTGTATTCTAGATTATACAGTCAGATAGGTCTCTCTCTTTGTCACGGGGTCATTCACATACACATATAGCTTTAAACAAGCATTCGAAAGGATAGATTTCTAAGGGGAAGGGTTGTTTGGAATTTAAAGAGTGTAAGACTGACATATATTAAATACCATTGGGTAATGGATTCAAAGCCGAAACCATTCAAGGGCTTACAACAAATAATGATGAATGATAGCCTTTGTAGTTTGAGGGAAAATAAGTGTTAATATTCAGAAAAATATTTTCGAGAAATGGCAAGGGGAAATGAGAAGAAACTGTGAAGGTTGATAACTAAAATGGAGCATCTAACAGAGGATGAATTCCATGAAATCTACCATAAACACATAACAAACACATTATCTCATGTAGGGAGTGCTAAACAAAGAATGAATTCATTGCATACAACTAGAGACACATTAGCAGAAACTACACAAACATGGAAATGAAGCATACAGGGGAACACAAACTAAACATTGAACACCGTGATGAATCTCAGACACTCATGAATACTTTTCATTAATACTTCGAAGAAATTTGCAGAGCTACAAAACCAAGCACAGAGGATTCAAAATATGAATGTCGAACCCTTTCTTCCTCTTTTGAGACTGTATTTATAGAGTACTAATCTCTCGAGACCAACCTCGAAACAGAGCCAAAAATCAGTTTTGATACAGGAATCAAACCCGCACACACAAAATCCTAACAAATTCTGATCTGGCATATTTTCCATGATCACAAACAAATTAGGAAATCACATTGGATGCACGTGGTGGATCACAAAGGAAAAATTTGACACCTGGGACTCAAGCCTACTTTAGTTTCAGAGAATCTTCGAGCGGCCTGCTATAGTTTCATTCATCCCTGCATCTTCAACCAACGAAATTTTTTTGGATCATTGATCTTTCCTATATGAAATCTGCACCATCCATTTCCTATACCCTTTAAATCCATTTTGTCAATGTTCTAATTATTATATTTATTGCACCTTCTCCCTGAGAAATCATTCTGGACCGTGGATCGGTTTGGTAAACACTCGGATGCACCTACACATTTATTAACTTGTACACTCCGTAAAATTCCGTTGAGTTCTGGAAAATTAAACCAACAACACTTTGAACTAGAATAAATTTTTCCATCTATTAATCAATTTGATCAAACCATGTTGTGTAGATGCGTGTCATGGATTTATGCACGAGCATCTAAATTCCGCATATTTTAAAATTTATATTATCCTCGCATGTTCTAGCAGCGGAATTTTTCTGATCTATGGATCATGATCAGTCGTTGATCTGGGATGTTGAATGTTGTGGGGTCTACCAAGTTCCACTGATTTCAAAATATACTTTATTCATGCATGTTGCATCAGTGGAATGGATATCAGGTGTATATATTCATCCTGGTGCCCAACTGACGGTCAATTTTTCCCACACGTTAACCCCTTTTCTGCTTATAATAACATTTCTCTTGACCCTACATATTCTCCCAATGAAATCATTCTCGACAGTGGATCTAAAATCCACCTTGATCTCTACCATCAAAGTTTGTTGGTCCTACCAGATTTTCTCATATCGGGAAATATATTTATCTCGTGCGCATGTTGCCATTTTTCGCACCGTCGATCTTAGACAAGAAATTTCCTAGCCGTTGATTTGAGATCAAGATGCGGGATGCAAAAAGTGGAAATCGGGATTCCAAATTTTCATAAACAAATATTTTATATTTCCACTTTCCACCTTTCTGCTCCATTCTGGGTCATTGATATGTATAGAAGCTCTCTGAATTGTAGATCTTACAGGCTAGCGAAAAGTGGAAAGCGAGATTCCAACTTTCCATAACCAAATTTCTGTATTTTTGCTCCCTCCTTTTTTCTCCTTTTTGAGCTATTGATTTGAGATTAAAAATGCAAAAGTGTTCTGAACCATTGATTTGTGATCAAAGTGGGGAGGCATTACGGGCTGGAGGAAAGAAGAAAGAGAGATTTTAACTTTTTATGGCCATATTTTCTCCTTTCCCACTTTCACCTTTTTCCTTTTGCCTTTTTCCTGGACTGTTAATTTATCCCGGTGCCAGCCTTGACCGTCAGATCTCGGACCAAATGTGGATCTCCTCTTGTATTTGACATTTCTTTTGTGGGATTCTTCCAGAGCATCATATCTCTTGGTGGATTAGATCTCCACCGTCCATTCTCTCCAAGACTTATCCTTTATTGGATTTTTCATACCAGTCTCATTTCCAAGGTTGTTCCTAAGTATTTTTTATTGTTTTCTTCACTTTCGACCAGGAACAGATCCTTCAAAACCTGCATCAACACTCACTTAGGTTAAATGCCATGGGAAATTTTTGAACTTTCTGTTGAGCCTAATTTTGTTATCATTTTTGGCATAAAAATAACACATTTAAATGCATATTTTATTATCTTTCATGTATTTTATGTCATCCAGATCATTATTTAGCATGAGGTAAGAACAAATTTAATGTTTATACAAATTTGGTTATTAATATCATTTTTATGATTTTATTGACTCAAATTTATATTATGTGAAAGCATATTTGATATATTTATTAACTTATGTATTTGTTTGCATATTTACAATTTTTGAGCAAGCTCGTAATAGACATATTAGTGGAAATCATGCATGTTTATTATCATCATGTTAAATAGACCAACTAGCAGACACGCATTCATCCAGATTTGCGTATTGTTGTCTAGCTCATCACGCATCTCATCATCTAGCTCATCGTGCAGCTCATTGTCTATCTCATCGCACATCTCATCACACATATTGTTGTCCATCTTTCCATCTAGCTCATTAATCAGGCTGCGCGTTGTCCATAACTGATTTCAGGAATTTAATGTTGAAACGGTTCTGCAAACGGCTAATTGTTGTCCACCCGTTTGGTTGATGGAGAAGGTCCTGTTCCATAAGATCACCCTCATGTTTCCACTGCTCGACATCACACATGCTTATCATCCACGCATTTGGTTGATGGAGTTTCTCCATTCTAGAAAACCTACCATGCATGCTTCCTGTGCTTGACACCATTCCATCAGCCATGATAAAAGAGGAGCCTATGTGCCACGCTCTCACTAAAGAAAACTAGACTTGTACTAAAGAAGGGAAGAGCATCTGTGTTTTCCTATGATTAGTTAGAATCCTTTATGATTGACTAAATATAGAGAGAAGTCGACCACTAAAGGGTCGACTTGTTCATCCCCTGTAAACATTGTATATAAATACCAGCCTCTACGTGAGTGTTGGGGGGTTTGTTCATTTCATTTGTTAAATAGGCATTTTTGGAGAGTTTTGTAACTCTGTTCCATCATTTTAATAAAGAGCTATATGTGTTGTTTTTTATGATTTCGTTTGAGTAAGTGCTAGCCGGGAGTCACCGTTGATTGCTGAGAGGGCCCCTCATCAACCAGAGGTTTTCTTTTGTTGTTTTCATTATTTTTCTTGGTAGCTAATTCAGTTTTGATTTCTAGTTTGTTTATTTCATTAAGTTATTGTAAATGTTTATTTCATTTTCTTTCTATAATGCATTTTATTTCTAGAATTAAATAGCTAGATTGCGCACATAGTTGTTTTCTATTTGTTTCTATCATTTCATTTCTAGCTTATTATTTAGTTTTGTTCATAAGAAGATAGAGTAGATTGTTTTTATCAATTTAAATAGATTGAGTTCTATTTATTTCTTTCCTATTATAAGTTTATTCAATTTAAATTCCAGTTTGTTTATTAATATGCAATGATTTTCTTATTTTCATGTATTTGTATTTGTTTATTTCATTGTTAAATATGATGATTAAATAGGTTTATTTATTTCCTTTATGCATTGTATAAACATGTGCACGAAATCAGCTGATGATTAGATCATTTAGGTATTTTCTATTGTTTTCTATATATAGACTTCCATTCAGACTGTATGTTCTGTCTTTCATTCATACTATCTGTCCAGTCATCCATCCAGTCTATTATCCAGTCATTTTTCCAGTCTGTTATTAAGCTTACTGTTTCGTTTTTAATGAGTTTTGTATCTATTTGAAACTTTGTTTCTTTTATTTTTGATATGATTTGACTGTAATAGTTAAATGACAGTTTTATTGATCATTTAGACTTAAATTTATATTGCTTTTATTTATTAAAGTTTTATCCTTTCACTTTAAACATGTTTTGAGTTAGGTTATGTTTTGTTTCTTTTATTTTTTTCTGATTTCTTTTTATTAACGCTCTTGTATTATTTTATAATTATGTTTTTGGACTAATTTATCCATTTGCATGTAAACTTAGGATTAGTAGTGTTATCTTTAGGAATATTTTCATTTTTCACTTTATGATTACCAACAGAGTCTTGTAGGATAGAATTCAGTTTTTTTATTTTCTATTTGCTTCTCTTATTTAGTTTTGTTTATTAAGTTTTCTACTTGTTTCTCTTACTTAGTTTTCCATTCACTTAATTAAGTTTCCCTTTCATTATATCCTTTTAAGTAGTTGTTGATAGTATCTATTTTAGTTAGGAGTTATTTGTTTATAAATTATTTAGTTGTTGTACTTGCATTTCCAAATGTACACTTTCTTTTCTTAGTTAGTTTTTGAAGTCACTAAATAGACTTTGTCATAAAAAGTAGTGATTGTATTCTCATTTTTTAATTAGAATAGTCTGATATTATCCTAGTTTGATGCTTTGTTCTAGTTCAATCACATTAATGAATAGATTCTTAGGAGTTTGACTCGATTTTTCATTTTGAAAGATATTCCAATCTTTTGTTTGTTAAAATATTTCTGCAATGCCCTAGTAACCCCTATACCTTCGCATATATTTTGCATCAAATCTAAGCCTACCAACCCCAGTCAATAATTAAATATTAGGTGTATTAATCTAGTCTTTATAACACCCAAAATTTTGGCATCATTGTCGGGGAGTTGATCTGTAAGGTAGAAAAAAAATTAGAGTTTTGTTATGAAGTTTAGTGATAGGTTGGTGGCAGGGGAGTGGTAAGACAAGAGGTAAGAAACTGCGCATCTATTATAACAGGTGCCCCCAAACCCAACAGTGGTAGTAGTCTAGGTTTTCCTTTAGTTTAGTTTTTCATGTACAAAGTCTAGATAGATAAGGATAGATAGGTTTCATTTACGTTACACAACAAGGGGAAGGGGAGACAGTAAGATGCAAAGACAACTTCACTACGGAATTTCCATATGTGACACCCTTATGCATCCACTTTAGTGGGTCTCCCCAAAGCCTTGTTGTTCCTTTTTCGTACGAGTGTGTTTACCTTACACAAAGGTTGATTTATTTCCCTTAAGCATACTTTTCTTTTTGTAGACGTAGATAGTTTACTTTTTCATAAGTTCAATTTGATGTACATGTTCTTTTAGGTAATTTACTTTCATACAATTTACTCGTATGTGAATGTAGGACTTATTTTACAATTAAATCACTTAGTGGTGTTGTAACCACCACCCACCTTGCTAACAAACTGATAGGAACATTTGAAAGAGGAACCTTAAGATAACACATGAAAAACTATTTATATTGTGGGAAGATATGGTAGGAGAGAAGGATGAAGAAGTTGTTAGATTTGTATTCCCTATTAGAGATCCAGGAGGAGTGGCACAAATACAGTACGTTCCCCCATCCATTTTACCAAATTTTCATGGACTAGAGAATGAAGACCCTGATGAATTTTTATTTCAATTGGAAATACTCTGTAGGGCATATGATGTTCAAAATCTGAAAATTTTTCCTCTTACCTTGAAAGGAACAACCCTCCAATGGTTCATGTACCTAGGTGGGAACTGCATTCAACCTTGGGAAGACATGAAACATATATTCTTAAAACGATACCAATATTATTGTAGGGTCAAGGAGGACATCTTTGAAATAACCTAGGGAGAAGAAGAAATTTTGGAAAACTATGTTGAACGCTTTCAATACAACCTTCAGAGATCAAAACTAAGACAGTTAGAGAAGGATACCTTGAAAAAAAATTTACTCAAAGGCATAAAAAATGAATATTTAGAAATTTTAAATCTGATGGGAATAGATGATGTATCTCAGTTATCATATGACAATGTTTGTGAATTATGTAGAAGGTATTCAAGAGGAAAATTCAAGATTAGTAAAAATATACCCTCTTCTCAACCTCATCTTAACCACTGTCAACCTTGTTTACAAATCCTTTCTATCCCATATGATGATCATAGGGATACTCTCTCTTATGATGCAACACTTTCTGTTCTACAAGATTTTCAACAATATCCCATTTTCCAGGCAGGATCAACCACACAAGCTAGTCAATTACACCTGCCACAATTACCTCCTCATAAATCTCCTCTATGCCCTACACACATTCCTATTCAATCCAGTCCACATTATAATAACAATAAAGTGGTAAAATATGCTTAAAGTGTTGAACTGCAACATTTATCCACCTTACCTACCTCACCAACATTATTGCAAGAAATTCATACAAGATTTGGAGAGGTTATAGATCAAGGGATTGTAAAGAATACAAAAGAAAGTGAAGTTTCTACTTGGACTTTTACACAAGAACACAAGATCAACCTAGAATGCCTCTCATTCGATGAGAGACAGACATTAGAACCTGAATATTCCCCATCACCAAACTCAGATTCTGTACGCATTCTAGGGTTTAATGAAAGACCTCGTGACATAAAAAATGAAGGAGAGAACCTAAAATACATAAGCTACATTGAACTATGGTTCCAAGAGGCAACCAAGCCATGATACCATCCTCTCCTTCAATGCTTATTGTTGCTAAATCAAACAGGTTGCTTGGTTCTTCATATCTAGACAATCACTGTAATATTTTTCTTGTATGTGGATAAAGGTATATTTTTAATTTTGTTTCAAACCTAGTTACATTGGATGAATTCATATACTTGAATTGTTTTCTTTATTTCTAAGTAGAATAGGATATATATGTAAATATGTGTGTTTGTTTCCTTGAATAAATAAGAGTCACTTCTGATAAAATTGATTACATGCGACTCTTTTGTTTTTATGTTTTTATGAATAAATTGAATCATCTAACAAGTGGTTTTGCAGTTTAATATTTTATCTCTATAAGCAGTTCATGGAGTATTATTCAAAAATGGGAAGTACACTAAAACACTTATAAGGTATCTTAACTTTTCTTGGAAGTACTTTTAAATTTTCCAGCTTATAGTAATAATTAAAAACAATTTTATGTATATCATTCTTAACCGTTTCTTTTATGATTCAGATAATTTTGGTATTTTCAAACATGTATATTTCTGATCTACTATTTCAATCAATTGCTTGATAAGACCCACTTTCATATTTTTCACATTTCTACCTATGAATTACTAGTTCATCCTATACTTGTTATCAAAACTTGTCTCTTGAGTATTTTGGTGATAAATTAGAGGAAATTTCAACTCAAAATGGGCCTCTAAAAAAGAATTAATAAACTAATAGTTAAAATAATAAAATAATATTTATTAATTTTGGAGGAAGAAACGAAGAAAAACTACTTTTTTCTTTGTATTTTTGACATATCTCCCCATGTTTTTACTCAAATTTCGATCGGGAGAGATCGTTGGATGCGGAATTAAATTCTGCATCCAACGAGTACCCACTTGGCATACTTTTGATGGACCTCGCTACCCAAAAACAAGAAATACCTGAAAAAAACGTGATGATCCAACGAGTATCCACTCGACATACTTTTGATGGACCCCGCTACCCCAAAAACAAGAAATACCTGAAAAAAAATGATGATCCAATGAGCACCCACTCAGCATACTTTTGACGGACCCCGCTACCCCAAAAACAAGAAATACCTGAAAAAATGTGATGATGACATCATCATCACATTTTTTCAGGTATTTCTTGTTTTTGGGGTAGCAGGGTCCGTCAAAAGTATGCCGAGTGGGTACTCGTTGGATGCGGAATTTAATTCCACATCCAACAAGCTCTCCTGATCAAAATTTGAGTAAAAACACGGGGAGATATGTTGAAAATATAAACAAAAAAAAGAAGCTTTTTTTTTATGATACCTATCCCCAAATTTATATTAAAAAAGTGTTTAAGACCTATACGGTATTTTAAATTTAAATAAATTTCATTAGCTAACACATGATGACGTGGAATTTGAATCAAAGTTAAAAGGCCCATTTTGAGTTGAAATTTCCTCTAATGCTCGAAAGTAAGTGGAATTTTTATCTGTGGGGAACATTACTTTACTTTATAAAGAAGAAGGAATTTTAGGTTAAAGAACAACTTTCAGTTATTCTCTTTTGACATGTTTTATCTTCTGGCCATGATGAAATTAGTTATAAGTTTATTTTACAAAATTGAATTATGTGTTTAGTATGACTTAGCACGCTCTAGTACCAATCAGATTCCATATCTTTAATATCATTATACAAGGAAAACATGCCAGGCTACTGAACAAGCCTGCTGGCAACGAGTCAATGCTAAATAAAAACCTTATAACAGGAAGCTCAATAAATGCAAGTAAACCCGTCGGGGTACTGAATAGGCCTATTGGCAGCGGGGCAATATCTGGTAAATGAGACTTGGTTAATACACCACTATAAACATAGTTCATCAAATAGTGATGCTAAACTCTCCCTAGATCTGGTTAATCACTTGAATGGAATGCCATGATGCTTCTCTAAAAGTTTTTCCTCACTATCCTCACAGAATAACCTGTAAAATATGGAAGGCAACAAAGAAAACATGATAGCATACAATATAATATACTAGATCTATGCTCGTGACCAAGGAATCAAGAAATATAAACACATGAAACAGTAAATATGGGAAAGAAAAGAAATTCTTTATTAATGAATGATTGGAGAGACTACAACCTTCATGCCTTGGTGTTGAGAGTTCCTTCCAATGGATCCTTGCCTCTAACTACACCTTGTCTCCAAAGACTCAAGAATGATTTTGACAGAGTTTGGGTATGGAACACAATTCTTCCTCCCTTGACCCATGGGGGACGAGCTAGTATTTAAAGGCATGGGAGGATAAGTATCGTTGAGGATATCATGGGTGAGGTGGAGATTAGATCCTAAAAAGGAGGATCTCGAGCTCCAGCTGGTCCTAAATCATAGGGATGAGGCTCCAGATAGGCAAGCTTCGACAATCCTCTCAAAGCTTCTCTTTTTGAATTCAAAACTCTAGCACCACTTTTCCAAAGAAGCAAACAGGCAGTGATAAGGGGGTACCGCCTTTGTTAGTAAGGGAAAGAGCGGTGGCACCTCTCTTCTCTCATGTATCAGGAGCGGTGCTGGCTCTTTACTTCTTGGGTAACGGTTTTGATTAATGGGGAAAGAGCATTACTAGCTCAAAAGAGGGAAAAATTGCAAGGTGTTGATTTATTCCTTCATTTCTCTAGGGAAAATCTGAGAGATTGGAGCAATCAAGGGGATACCTATCTCATAACATGAGGGTGATGAGATTTTGGTATAACAGTGTTGATATGTGATCTATTTGTGTGAATTAGTTGCACAAGGTGTTCGGTATTTTCAGAGTACCTTGTGTACCCAAACACGATATCAAATCGTTTGTGAAGAACCGTTTTCGATTTTGATCAAGATATGGAACCGATGTTGCCAAAAAATGGAAAGGGTTTCTGGTTCTAGATTTTGTATGCATCTGTGGCCTGTGGGAGCTATTCCATTCCATCTGGAGCACCATTTTCATTGGGAAATAGTTTTCATTTCACCAAAAATCGTTTCCGTTTGATCCAGAAACACCCATTTCGGCAAATCTGAAGGTATAATGTTACAGTGACAGATTTGTTTCATTTTTTTTTAAATATCTCATATTTTATCAGTTTTATTATTAGATCTTTATTGTTTCAGTCTTGGACTGTTTCCTTCCCTAGATGTGTATGCTCTTTGATGTGCACCTTGTGCGATCACAACGAATCAAAAATAGAAAGGGAAAGTTTTTTTTCTTGTCTTCTCGACTACATATGCTCTTTGTCGTGCACCTTGTGAGATCACGGCAAATCAAAAACAACGAGAAAACTTGAAAACGTAGAATTTCCGGGTAAGCTAACCAAGTTTTAACCCCATTGTGTGGAAAAAGTTTTTTGATTTTTGTTTTTCATTTTTTTTTGTGATTTGTAGGAAAAAAAGGAAAGCACAGAGAACGAGAGAGAAGAGTAAAAAAAAAAAAAACCTTCCTCTTTCCATTCTTTTATGTACCTTTTAAACTTAGCTCACTTGGTACAAAGTTGCTTTATTCCTTAATAGGTCTTGAGTTCAAGTCTTATTAAGCTACTTTTTAGTGCATGTAATTTCTATTTTTAAGCTACTTTATTGTAAAAGTGCATCTCACTTAAATAAAATAAAATAAAAAGTGAGTCACTTAAGTCTTTTAATTTATTGCCGCTCTATTTAAAGTAACATTATTGTAAAAGTGAACATCACTTATTCTACAAAAGTGATTCACTTAAAAGAAACTTTATTGTAAAGTGATTATCAAAGGTTGATCTTGGGAAGAGGGGGGTTCTTTTTTTTGGTTGGTCAAGTTAATATCTGCCACGCCACTATTGGGGACATCTTCAACATTTTCTTTGATCAAGCATAACTTCATCATCCAGAATTAGTTTTCAGTGCCATTTTTTTTTAAAACCACATATTTTTTTGAGCTCTATGCATCCAAACAGTTAGTTTTTGTTCCTTCAGCCATTATTTTACAGTATGGCCGCCCCTTGTGATATTATACTTACAAGTTCTAACTATTTCTCATGGAAATCTCATATGGAGGATGTTATGCGAAGTAGGGGACTTTTCAGGATAACCTCAGGGAAAGAAACAGAACCCACTAATGATGATAAGAAAATTAAATGGGAAAATAGATGTGATGAAGCTCGTGGATTGATTGGGATGTCAATCTCTACTGTTTTGTGATTCCACATATCTAGAATTGATGAACCTGATAAGGCTTGGGAAAAGTTGAAATTTGTTTTTGGTAAACACAATAAAATTCAAGGTCATAAACTTGAGAAAGAGTTGATTTCCTTGAATCCAAATGATTTTTCATGCATTCAAGACTATTTATCTAAGTATAAAACTCTTAGACTCTTATTTGAAGAATGCAATATTAACAAAGAATACAAATAATGTATTTATCATATGCTTTACAAACTTGGACCTACATATTCTATTTTTGTATCTACATTATACTCCATGAAAGAATCATTGACTGCAACTAGCTATCAAGAGCCTAGTCTTGAATCATTTTATCATTCCTTAATTAAAGAGTAAGAAATGCTCATTCATCTTGGAATAATTAACAATGCAGATACATATGAGAAAGCCTTATTGTCCCAACAGAAAGAAAATTCCAAGCCTCCCAAGAAACGAAATTTTCACAATAATAAGCCAAACAACAAGGCTCCCAAACCCTCTCAGTCAGCTCCTTCTTTAAAAAATGACAAAGGATCTGAGCCAAAAGGAAATAAGACTGAGCATCATTGCAATTTTTGTGGGAAAGATAATCATGATAAATATAAGTGTTTCAAGAAGATGGCAGACTTGGAAGCAGCAATGAAGAAGCACCACATCAGCCTAGATTCGTCTTCAGAATCTACCTCTCATGGACATGCACTTTATGCTTCTGGTTACTCTTATACTACATATTCTTCTTCTAATTCAATTGAATGGCTCATTGATTCTGAAGCATCTTATCATATGGCTAAGGATCAAGCCATCTTTTCTACTATGCATGAATGTAACACCAAACAAATATTTGTTGGTGATGATAGATCTCTAAGTGTTGTAGAATCTAGAACAGTTCCAGTAGAAAATGGTCATTTCAGTGATGTACTATGTGTTCCAAAAATTTCCTGCAATTTTTTATCAGTCTATCAAATTACTCATTCAGGTGAAGGTAAAACTGTGACATTTACACCTCACCAAGTTGTAATCAAGGATTTTAAAAATCCTCGAAATGTCCTTGCTACTGGAACTGTTGATGATATTACCAAGTTGTACAAATTTAACAACTTTGGGTCATCACCTTTTCCTTCATTTTTTATTGCTCATAGTGATAATTTGAGCAAACTTAGGCATGAGTGATTTGGTCACTTAAATTATCGCTCATTACAACAACTATGTAAATACAATATGGTGACTTTTCTTCCAATGGTATCTTGCAAGGATGGTGTTTGATTCGATTGTGTACTTGAAAAACATCATTGAGAAAGTTTTGACAAACATGCCTCTTGGCATGCCTCGGTTCCCTTGGAGCTTGTGCATAGTGACTTGTGTGGTCCTCTTCCATCTGCTTCCTTTTTTTGTTTCAAATATTTCTTAACTTTCATTGATGACTACTCCAAACGCACTTGGGTTTACTTCCTAAAACTTAAGAGCGAAGTATTTAACATGTTCTTGGCCTACAAGGCCCTTGTTAAAAAACAATCTGGTCATCAAATTATTAAGTTAAGATCTGACAATGGAGGAGAATATGTTAACAACAAGTTCAATACTTTATGCACTGTTCCATATACACCACATCAAAATGGTGTAGCTGAACGGAAGAACCACACTTTAAAAGAAATGGCTAATTGTATGATCCAATCTAAGGGACTAAGTCTTCAATATTGGGCTGAGGCCATAAATTGTGCAAATTACATAGTTAATCGCACACCCACTAAAGTTTTACAAGGTATAACATCGAAAGAATCATGGAGTAAAATTAAACCAGATGTAAGTCACTTCCGTGTGTTTGGTTATGAAGCATGGGCTCACATTCTAGATGAAAAACGGATAGCATTGTAGCCTAAAAGTGAAAAGTGCATATTTGTTGGATATTTTGAAGATGTAAAACGTTATAGACTTCTTCAGCCACATTATCATGATATAATCATTAGAATAGATGTTAAATTTGATGAAAATATCTTGTCCTGCGAGCCTAACTTGGATGGTGTGCCATCTTTGGACTACAATCCTGATTCGACGATTGTGCCTTCTTCTTCTTCTTCTTCCAACTTCCTTGACAGGTTTCCAAATCTAGTTTCTGATGATGACAGTGAGGATGAAAATCCACCTCCATCTTCTCATGTTCCTCCAATTGCACCAGCACCAACGCTTCCTCGACGGGTCCATTCAACATGTGAAGCAACTGGTGATCTTGTCGATGATCTTAGAGATCAACGTCAAACATGTTCTCAGTTTCAGTGAGCCTCTTTTCTTTTGGCACAATTTTTTGAGAATCATGATCCAAAAACTTTTGCAGAAGCCTCAGAAAATCCAAATTGGTATGCAGCTATGGATGAAGAATATCATTCCTTAATGGTGAACAATACTTGGGATCTTGATCCTCTTTCAAAAGGAAAAAAACTTGTCATATGTAAATCAATCTACAAAACTAAGTATGAATCATATGGAAGTGTTGAAAGACTTAAGGCAAGGTTAGTTGCCAAAGGTTTTTCCCAAGTTGAAGCGATTGACTACAATGAAACCTTTGCTCCTGTCACAAAAATGAATTCCATCTACCTTGTTCTTTCCCTTACAGCCTTACATAACTGGGAAGTCCATCAAATGGATGTCAAGTCTACCTTTTTACATGGTGATTTACAAGAGGAAATTTACATGGAAAAACCTCCTAGATATGTTCAGGATAACTCTAGCCTTATCTGTCTCCTTAAGAAATCCTTATATGGCCTTAAGCAAGCTCCTAAAGCTTGGTATGCCAAAATGGATAGCTTTCTCCTTGACACTGGTTTTTCTAGATTCCATTATGACCCCAATGTCTATACCAAAAAAGTAGGAAACCATCTCATCATACTTGTTCTTTATGTTGATGATCTTATCCTTACTGGTAGTGACCCTAAACTTACAACCCATGTGAAATCCAGTCTTAAGCAAAAATTTTAAATGTTAGACTTAGGACATTTGCATTATTTTCTTGGTCTCCATGTCTTGAGAACCAAATAAGGAATATTTCTTTCCCAGTCTAAGTATTCTTTTGACCTTCTCTGTCGCTTTCACATGGAAGATTGTAAACTAGCCCCTTCTCCCTTCCCGTCTGGAGTCAAACTTTCTGCCACTTGTACTTCCCCTAAAGTAGATGCCACCTTGTATCGTCAGCTTGTTAGTAGTCTCTTATACTTGACTCATTCTCATCCTAACCTTTCCTTTTCCATTGGTCGTGTTGCCCATTATATGCAAACACCTCATGAAATTCACTAGAAAGTAGCAAAAAGAATACTTTGATATATTCAAGGTACAATTTAGTTTGGGATTCATTATAGTACAGGGGGGGAGCCTTTGTTGGTTGGTTTCACTGATTCAGATTGGGACGACGATCCTGATGATCGAAAGTCTATTGCAGGTTATATTTTCAGTCTGGGATCTGGACATGTCACTTGGGCTTGTAAGAAATAACAAGATCTTGCTCTTTCTTCAGCAGAAATAGAATATCGAGCCATAGTTAATACTAGTCAGGAAGCTTTATGGCTTCGACAGATCCTTTCATAGTTTGGATTCGAGCAGCAGTAGCCTACTCCACTTTGGTGCGACAATCAAAGTGCCATCAAGCTTGCCAAAGATCCAGTTCTACATCAATGTAGCAAACACTTTTAGCTACACATGCACTTCATCAGAAATCTTGTTGATGATCGTGTTCTTGAAATGCTCTATTGCCCTACAGATGATCAAGTTGCAGACATCTTCACCAAGTCTCTTACAGAAGCGAAGTTTTCTAAACTTTGATCTATGTTAGGAGTTCAGGAATGTGTCCTTAAGGGGGGACACGGGGGCGTCACCTAGGGACCAATATGATATCACGTCCGTTCATATTGGGGGGTTAAAATTAAAAAATTAAAAATCAATATATTGGGGGTATATTAGGGGTAACCAGGGTTTTTTTTTTACTATTTAAATATCCAATATGTTGGGGTATGTTTTATTCAACATTTTTGCCTGCGCTGTTCACCAGTCCTCTTGCCTGCTAGGTGCCTGCGAGCTCCTTTGCTTGTGGTCTGAGTGCACCTGCACCAAGCCGAGGTGCCTGCGAGCTGGGTTTGCTTATGGTCAAGGGCGTGTTGATCCTTGGTTTTTTTGTGGGTTTTCTCCACGTTTTCTCCATCGTGTGGCTGGATAAGAGGGCGTTTTTTCAAATCGGAGCAGTGGTAGCAGTGTTTTCTGAAAAACGAGGGCGTGTTGCTTCTTGGGTTTTCTGTGGGTTTTCTCCACGTTTTCTCCATCATGTGGCTGGATAACAGGGCATTTTTTCAAATCAGAGCAGCGGTAGCAGGGTTTTCTGGAAAATGAGGGCGTTTTACTCCTTGAGTTTTCTGTGAGTTTTCTCCACGTTTTCTCCATCGTGTTTGCTGGATAACAGGGCATTTTTTCCAGCAGCATTGCAGTGGTAGCAGTGTTTTCTTTCCAGCGAATTCACAGCTTGGACCCTCTGGTTCGTAACCCTGGACCATCCTGCAAAATCGCCCCATCCGCAGAGCCTCAAGCCTCTCTTAAGGTGCCCGAAAACCCCTGCTTCAATTCCTTGTTATAATGGCTTCCATTAAAATTCAAATTTATATATCAAGGTCTACACTAATGTCTTTTAAGTGATCGCGTCTCAGACGGCGGACGATTAAATTAGGATACCAGGCCAACGGTTTTGCTAGATTAGATGCAACGAAGAGACTCATAATATTCCCATGATTTTTGCAACGAAGAGACTCATAATATTCCCATGATATTTTCTACTTTGATCGTAAGTTTGGTGGAGGTAGTTTGGTTCTACAGATTTTTTCTTTATAATTCAGGTTTTGGGTTTGGGCGGAATCATTTGTGTGAGGAGAATCTTGCTTCTTCACAATTGCTGCTGTTTGACAGTTATCCTTGGGTATACTTTCACACGCTTACCTTAACTTGTAGGCCTCATTCTGTGGCAGACGGTCTCAAGGTGATTTATTGATGCTCTTTGTCAGTCCTTGGGTATTTTTTTGTGATTAAAATTGTATATTTATATGGTTGAAATTGCATCATTTAGATATCAAGAATTATTTGAAATTTTAACAATAAAAATGACCTATTTCAGCAAAGATTTCATCGTGAGATTCCAATAATAGATAACCTAAAATCCAAACCTTGGGATATTTAGCCGATTCCTTTTGAAGCACTTTCCCTACTCTGTAAGCTGCAATCCCCCTACCCTGTAAGCTGCAATCTTTGGCATCTCTTTTGCCCCCGATTTAGTCTGACTTCTCCCAAATTTCTCAAACGTTTCAATTTGGATATGTTAAAGCCAGTTTTGATGTCCTTCAAGTTTCACCTGGGTTGTATTTCAAATTGCACCTGGTTTACTTCAAAGGTTCCAATTTTCTTTGGAAGGTAATTTTACAAAAGAAGAGTTGTATTTTACTAGAAAGAAAACAAGTGTTGAATTGTAATCTCCTAGTCCTAGTGTTGAGTAGTATTTTAAGTGTAATAAGTGGAAGTGATTAATAAAACTGTGTCCTGTGCAACTAGTCTTAGTATTCAGTATTTAGCTTGGCTCCTTCATTTGCAACTCCATTTTAATCCGGTGTATGATGTGGTATTGATTAATAACACTGTGGCCTATGAAACTAGTCTTTGTATTCAGTATTTAGCTTGGCAACAGAATTTAGATGTTTGCCTTATGTAATTACTCCTAGTATTCAGCAATGGGCCTTACAACACAGAATTACATAGTTCAGATTTTTTATGGATTTCAATGACGTTGTTAAAAGTTTGTTAGTGTTGAAGATGGTCTTTTCCTTACAACATAGAATTACATGGTTCAGAGTTTTTATGGATTTCAATGATGTTGTTAAAGTTTGTTAGTGTTGAAGATGGTATTTTTCCAAAGCTGGAATACTGCTTTTTACATAAAGTTCAAAACACTAAACTATCGTAACTTTTCAGGAGACCTGCTTCACAATATATATTAAATTTATTAGATTTAGAAAATAATCTACTCTCACATTTGAATTTAAAATATAATACAACCATTTTTACTTAACCTGATCTCTGCTAAAAATCACAGATACTGGAATATTTGTCACAGCTCATTTTTACATGTATGTCGATCCACAAACCTTTATATGTTCAAGTGACCTATTCGGTAACAGGAAATCAATCTCAAAGCTACAGACAATAGAATTACACAAGTTTATTTGTGAACAGTGAGCTCGATGGCATCAATTATAGAATGGCTGAATTACAACTTCTGCAGTTGGTTATTAAATTGATAGCTTGGGGAATCTGGGACGGAAACCTCGAGATCAATCAGTTATGGAACTTCTGACTTGTGGATCATGAATCAACTTGTTAGAGTTATCACATAAATCTAATTTAAACATATGGGTAGATATATGGTAACGAATCAATTATGTAGAATGTCCGAGTTGATGCAGTGATTGAATTTGAACCAGATTAGCATTTAGGGTGGTCTGGTGGGGGAGCAGGAAGTGTTTGATTAGGTCCATTTCCATTCAAGGTTATGAACGCCATTGAGAGACCCCATGTCAGATGAATCTCCAGATGACAGTGCATATACCACACTCCTGCAACAAGAAATACCAAAGCAATGAATTTGAGAAAAACATCATGGTGCTTATAAGAAAAGGCATCCTCGATATATCTTAAGATGTTCATATATGATTATATCTACACTCAAGATTTTTACATATCAGTATGGGAAATGTTGTACATTTAAATAAAATGATAATAATAATAAATAAATCTATTTGGCATTATCTATTTGCTTAAATTTAAATTTTATGTTAAAACTAATAATAATACATGCTATTTGAGTATTTCTCTGCTGCTTCCACAATACATGCTATTTGGCATAGCTGATGTATTTGTAATGGTAGGAATGCAAGAGTTATTTTATGATCAAATGCTAGACACTATGAAAATTCTGGGTATTGCTGTGTATCTGAGTGTTCTAGGGGTTGGTAATTTTCTGAGCAGTATTTGGAATGTAATTTCACCTTTTATATATATACATCATTTTAAAGTGTAGTGCTTCACTGCCCTGGCGCCCCAGGATATTTTTCTTTGGAGTCCTTAGAAACAGGTTTTCTTCTGCACTTTGTTTTGGACTGGCTAAGTCCATTCATTATATGTGGTGGGCATGGCTTTACTGGAATTGAACTAGGGACCTCTTATTGGCATCAAAAGTTTCCCTCTTTTTTGTTTCCCTAATTGATAGGCAACTCTGTATCTCTAGTGTTGATTAGGTTCCTTGTAAACCAATATACCCAACCTGGATTGTTGGTTTGAAGTGTACTGAATTGAAAGGATGGGTACTCCATCTTTTGGATATACTAGAAGGTATTATTTGTGTTTCCTACTCACATTAAACAGAGTCATCCTGTTGGGAAATCAAACTAGGATCCACAGTTCAACGACTATTGTTTGGGTCCACTAGATTATTGTAATTTTGTAGTTTACCAATTACATTTTTCAATTTGGATTGGAATTTTAGTTCCCAATATTTTGTCTTCCACTCATTTGCAGTCAATTGAACCTATCAACCAACAACTACTGAGTACCAGTAGATTACTGTTGTTTTCTAGCATTTACTGATTGCAAGTTTTAGTTTGAATTTTACTAATTTAATGGATTTACCTTCTAATTGCATGTTTCGGTTTGAACTTTAACCATTAATGGTTTTATCTTTAGACACACCAGCTAATGTTAAAAACACCCACTCTGTTCTGTCCCATTTGATATCAGCAAAGGAACTGATGCAATTGAAGCGTTAGAATCCACTGTTCAATGACTTAATGTCCACTAGATTCTTGTCATTTTGTAGTTTACCAATTACATTTTTCAATTTGGATTGGAATTTTAGTTCCCAATTTTTTGTCTTCCACTCATTTGCAGTCAATTGAACCTATCAACCAACAACTACTAAGTACCAATAGATTACTGTTGTTTTCTAGCATTTACTGATTGCAAGTTTTAGTTTGAATTTTACTAATTTAATGGATTTACCTTCTAATTGCATGTTTCGGTTTGAACTTTACCCATTAATGGTTTATCTTTAGACACACCAGCTAATGTTAAAAACACGCACTCTGTTCTGTCCCATTTGATATCAGCAAAGGAACTGATGCAACTGAAGCGTTAGAATCCACTGTTCAACGCCTTAATGTCCACTAGATTCTTGTCATTTTGTAGTTTTACCAATTACATTTTTCAACTTGGATTGGAATTTTAGATTTACTTTAGTTTGTCTTCCACACATTTGCTGTCAATTGAACCATCAACCAACACTACTGAGTACTATCTAAATTCAGTAGATTAATGTTGTTTTCTAGCAGTTACTATTACATGTTTCAGTTTGAATTTTACCAATTTAATGAGTTTACCTCCAAATTGAATGTTTTAGTTTGAAATTTACCAATTAATGGTTTTATCTAGACATACTAGCTAATGGAAACAACACCTGCTCTGTTCAGCAAAGGAACTGATGCAACTTAAGCTTCTTATGAGGGCCAAGCGTTCAGTGCATTTTAGTTTTTGCTGTTAGGGTTAGGGTATGTGTTTTGCATGTGATTGAAATAGTGTCATATTGTAGTGAATGGTTTGAGATCACTTCCACTTAACCAGCATTAAGTAAAGGCAGAGAGAGGAGAGCCTCTTTGGCTTTCTTGAATTATATATCTATCAGGCTTCTTTACATCATACTGATTACCTCCAATTTCATAGGTAGGCATTATACATATTAAAAGGCTCCTTGAACTTACTATAGTGTTACTTAAGAGCAATTACCATTTCTATTATGACTACAACACTACTTACATTAAATTAATTATTTTTGAATGTGTACATGAAAGTTTTGTCCATTGGCTGAATGAAGTTGTCAGTATACATTCTTCTTTTTGTTTCTCTACTTGTTTTGTCTACTGTAAAGTTGTTTTCCGCTATAAGTTGTCTTGTATTATATGGTGATTATCTTGTTATATATGGTGATGATGTCGATAGATGTTTATTAGAGGATGAAAGATCCTTACAATTTGGGTCAAGGAAGAAGAGTCCTCCTAAATTTTAAATTTAAGGTATGATAGCACAGTTGTAGCAATACGATGGATTATATGGGCTTAATTTTAATATTAAAGTAATTTTTGAGTTGGTAAATAATAATATTGACCTGAGCCTGAATTGTGGTGGTAGATTAGCATGGAATCTGTGTTATGTCTTACTCGTGGTCCTAGTTTTTGCATTAGAAGGCACCTTTTCTATCTTCCGTATTATTTATTAATAGTTATAGACTTGGATTAATAATATTCTACTCCTCTGTTTTTTGACTTTTAAATTTTTATTGCTGCTCAGCGTGAGTTTTTCGACTTTAAAATTTTTATTGCTGATCAACGTGAACAAACTTCTGTATCGCGCTTTCACTTAATGGTTTAATGCATTATTAAACTGAATGTTAGCCACATACAGTCCTTGATATTTTTACTATTAAAAGGGTCATCTCCCAATGAGTTCTTCTTTTAAAAGACAAATGTCTCGTTCCCCAAAGGCAAATGGCTCCAAAAGGTGTAATGGTCCGTCTAATTGGACCCGCCAAAAAAGAATAAAGTAGATGTGATAAAGTGAAATCTGGCAAGGCTGGTCCACTGGCTACTCCAGCAGGCAGGCCCTAGGTATAGATCATTGATGAGTTATGTTTTCCAGTTAGCATGAGTTGTTCAGAGATTGCTACAGCTATCATTGTTGGAAGAATTTGTATAACCTGAAAGATGTATCTTAATACGACCCTTATCAATCTATGTTATTTTCTAGCATGCATACAGTGCTTTGTATATTGTCAAAATTGCAATGAGCTTCTGGACAGGTTGTAAACAAACATTCAAGGCAATAGGATTAAATGCCTAATGAAAGCAAGCACTCTAGAAAATGTAAATCATGTATTTCATTGATCTTCTATGTGTCTGTGATCTGTTGTTTATATTCTCAGATTTTGCTTAATTACACATCTTGTTTGTGTGTTTTGGATTTTACTGCATAAAAGATTTTAAGCCCTACATTTTATGTGAACTCTTCACCCATCATCAGGGAAACCAATTGTAAGATAGAAAGCAGTGTTGAGTGGGCTTGTATAAGGTAGGAGGGAAAGTCAGGCTATATACAAGGTAGAAGGGAAAGGAGAGGAGGATACTGTCGTCCTCTCCTTTCCCTTCTACCTTATATATATTATATAGCCCGTGACTTTCTGTCCTACCTTACACACAGCATATGACTTTCCCTCCTACCTTATATTAATAAATAGGTGCACTCCTCATTTGCAGCACTGCTTTCCAACTGATTGGTTTCCCTGATTATGAGTGAAGAGTTCATCTGAAACGTGGGTTTAAAATATCTTATGCAGTAAAATCCAATAATCACATAAGCAATATGTACACCTGCAGATATCTGCATTCTAATATAATTATAGCATATTACAAGCCATTTTCCCTTTTTGCCATGAATCTTTTAGTTTGGAAACAATGTTCGTTGCTTGTTTATTCAGTAATCCTAACTCTTGAATAGAAAACCAATTTATTTGATGCAAAAACTCTTTTCATTGAACTTGATACACTTGAAAACTTATGTACATTCATGGGTTTGGGTTTCCTTTTCAATTATTAATGCTATTGGTGTAGAAAAGATAAAACTTAGCATTTTCTTGGGTATTTAGATCCACCCGACTGTCATGAATGAAACAAGGTTGTAAGATTTAATTTTGTTTGATCCACTGATACACATTGGGCTTCATCAAACTTTGGTTTTGGATATGATTAACCATATCACAAGATAAACTCATTTTCTTTCCAAGAAAAGCCTCATAGGATTCTCCCCCTCTTCTCTGGAATATCTTGATGGAGGGCAGCTCAACAACTAGCTGCAATGGTGGTTGGTAACCCAGTCAGACTTAGCAAGACTTGAACCTTAGCCAGACTAGAACTAGAGACCTTACAGTGAACTCCACCTTGAAACAACCTATTTGAACTGATTGAGATAACCCATTGGGCTTCACAAGGTGAACCCTTTCCATATGGTCAAACCATATTGGTCGTCAGGTTCATTTACAAACTGAAAATGAAGCCGGTGAAGATGATTATGACTCTAATCCAACCACAAACATTTTAATGCCAAGTCTACAAGATAATTTTTGTACACTAGATTCGGTTATGTAGCATAGTGCTTTTGAAAATACGTTGTTGGAGATATTTTTATGTAGTTTGGTTGGTTGCTTTGTTAGAGTCACACCTCCAGAATTTGCCTTGAATCTATGTTGAAGAAAATTTGTCAGTTTGAAGACTAAATTTGAAATTGCTCATATTGTTACTGGTGTTCAGTTATTTGGCTCATATTTTTTAGCTGACTTTGCTTCTCCATCTTTTTGTTTATGTCTTCTGACCAACTTGCTTGTTTGTCACAACCCTCGATTTTTCTTTCTTTTCCTCATAGATGATAAAGAATTTGTTTGAGTAAAACTTAGCTAGGAACTTGGTGACGAGGTAGACATCTGAACTGGAAATACAATCTTCAACTGAAAGGTGGCCTATTTTGACATCATGAATTTATGCTTTAAATGCTCACAAGTTCATTGGATAAATGGATTCCAGCTGGACTCATCCATTCCTCTTGTTAAATTCATATTGTTTTTAATCTAAAAAGATTAACAGTATGCATTGAAGATTTCAAATCAATTTTGTTTTTGAAGTTGTACAATCTCCTAGATACCAAAATGGTGCTTGGATAAAAATTCCGTGATGGAAAGAAGCAGTTATAAATGGTGTAAGTTTCATTTTTGAACCCTTCTTGGGGAAAACACACTACTGTTTGAGATTGGTACAAATAAACCCTTTCTTATTTGTTTTGACATCATGTGATACATTTTAATTCCTAATAAAGTGATTTGCCTAAGGGTGCCTATCAAGTGTTGCCCTTTCTTGCGTTTAGTTTGTTTTTTCCTTGGGTAGAAATATAAAGGGGTATAAAAAATGTAAATGAAAAAATGGATACATGCAATATATAGGGAAAATAGGGGTTTTTTAAAATCGGCAAGGCATATTGGGAGGGGGTTAAAAAAAATGATTTTGGGAGGTATTTTCCAATATTTTTTGAAAATAGGGGTATTGTTTCACATGCCACGAACGAACGTGCTATGGCATGGTTTAACTAAGTGAATACCCCGTGAGGGGGGATAGGCTCTAATGCCTCCTTCCTTCTCCTAATAGTGTCACTTTTGTAAATCCTTCAATCCTATCCCAAGTTGTTCTTAAGGGAGGATGTTAGGATATTTAGACACTTAGGAGTTAGTTAAGATCAACTTGTGTAATATATTTGTTAGGTAAAGTGTGTTTCTTTAGTATGCATTAGTATGCATTTGTAAATATTCTAATCTGATAGTCACGATATGATCTAGACATAAAGTGATCCGATGGTTCAACTTCTCTTAGATCATACCTACCATTGATCTATGGCTTAACACCCGATTGGTCTATGATCTCTATTTAAATATCATGAAAGGTCCTTGGCTAGTTGATCGATTATGAGAAGCTCATTTGTAACTTTCTTTCTTTTGCATAATAAATTGCTCCGAGTAGCTATTTGGCCGGGGCCGTGGACTATTTCCCTCTCGAGGGTTTTAACCACATGACAAACATCGATCTGTTGATCTGTGATATATTTGTGTGAAGTGGTTTCTCAAGGTGTTTGTTCTTTTGGGAGTACCATGTGTACCCAAACACTGTCCATAACCAATTTCAGCCATTTAGTATTGAAACAGTTCTGCAAATGGCCTAATGTCCACGTGTTCGGTTGATGGAGAAGATCATGTTCTAGAAGATCACCCTCATGCTGCCATTGCTCAACATCACACATGCTTATCATCCATGTGTTTGGTTGATGGAGAGTCTCCATTCTAGAAAACCTATCGTGCATGCTTCCTTTGCTTGACACCATTCCATCAGCCACGATAAAAGAGGACCCTGTGTGCCACATTCTCACTAAATAAAACCAAACTTGTGATGAAGAAGGGAAGAGCATCTGCGTTGGCCTGCGATTAGTTAGAATCATTTATGATTGAATAAATATAGAGAGCATTCAACCATTAAAGGGTCGACTTGCTCATCCCCTGTAAACATTGTATATAAATACCAGCCTCTGCGTGAGTGTTGGGGGGGGTTGTTCATTTCATTTGTTAAACAAACATTTTTGGGAAGTTTTGTAACTCTGTTCCATCATTTTAATAAAGAGGTTTATGTGTTGTTGTTTATGATTTTGTTTGAGTAAGCGCTAGATAGGAGTCACCCCTGATTGGTGAGAGGGCCCCTCATCAACCACATGTTTTCTTTTGTTGTTTTCATTATTTTTATTTGTATCTAATTCAGTTTTGATTTCTAGTTTGTTTATTTCATTAAGTTACTATAAATGTTTATTTCATTTGCTTTCTGTAATGCATTTTATTTCCAGAATTAAATAGCTAGATTGTGCGCATAGTTTTTTTCTATTTGTTTCTGTCATTTCATTTCCAGCTTATTATTTGGTTTTGTTCATAAGAAGATAGATGAGATTCTTTTTTATCAATTCAAATAGATTAAGTTCTGTTTATTTCTTTCCTGTTATAAGTTTATGCAATTTAAATTCCAATTTCTTTATTAATATGCAATGATTTTCTTATTTTCATGTATTTGTATTTGTTTATTTCACTGTTAAATATGATGATTAAATAGGTTTATTTATTTCCTTTATGCATTGTATAAACATGTGCACCAAATCAACTGATTAATAGTTCATTTAAGTCTTTTTCTACCATTTTCTGTATACAGACTGCCATTCAGATTGTGTGTTCTGTCTTTCATTCAGACTGTCTGTCCAGTGTGTTATCCAGACTGTTATTCAGCTTATTGTTTGGTTTTTAATGTTTTTAATGAGTTTTGAATTTGTTTGAATATTTTTTTCTTTATTTTTTGATATGCTTTGACTGTAATAGTTAAATGATAGTTTTATTGATCATTTAGACTTAAAGTTATATTGTTTTTATTTATTAAAGTTTTATCCTTTCACTTTAAACATGTTTTGATTTAGGTTATGTTTTACTTCTTTTATTTGTTTCTGATTCCATTTTATTAACACTCTTGTATTGTTTTATAATTATGATTTCGGACTAATTTATCCATTTGCATGTAAACTTAGGATTAGTAGTGTTACCTTTAGGAATAGTTTCATTTTTCACTGTATGATTACCAACATAGACTCGTAGGTTAGAATTCAGTTTTTTTATTAAGTTTTCTATTCGCTTCTCTTATTCATTTTTCTTTATTAAGTTTTCTACTTGTTTCTCTTACTTAGTTTTCCATTCACTTATTTAAGTTTCCTTTTCATTATAACCTTTTAAGTAGTTGTTGATAGTATCCTTTTTAGTTAGGAGTTATTTGTTTATAAATTATTTAGTTGTTGTACTTGCATTTCCAAAGGTACACTTTCTTTGCTTAGTTAGTTTTCGAAGTCACTAAATAGACTTTGTCAGAAAAAGTAGTGATTGTATTCTCATTTGTTAATTAGAATAGTATGATATTATCCTAGTTTGATGCTTTGTTCTAGTTCAATCACATTAATGATTAGATTCTTAGGAGTTTGACTTGGTTTTTCATTTTGAAAGATCTTTCGATCTTTTGTTTGTTAAAATATTTCTACAATGCCCTAGGAACCCCTCTACCTTCGCATATATTTTGCATTAACTCTAAGCCTACCAACCTCGGTTGATATTTAAATATTAGGTGTATTAATCTAGTCGATATAACACCCAACACTTTCCCATAATTTTCATTCGATTATCCTTTTGCAGAGGAATTGGTGTGGGCGCATTTGTAAAAATATTCAAATTTTAGCACAGGTGATAATAGTGGCTCCAACTCGAGGATGTTATCCTCCTTCTGAGGTAGAAAAGAACCTCATAGACCAAGTGCCTGATCCATTGGATTGGTCCCAAGATTTTCTTGAAATCCCCAACATGCTTTGAAAACAAAAGATAAAATTATACTAAAAACAAACTGAAAAATTGCTAAAAGAAATGCTCACCATATCGAGATTATTCACACCTACCTACCCTACTTACTGAGCATCAATGCCCAGCCAAGTAACTTCTGAATTCCAATGAAGGAAACCAGGAAATTGATCTAATCATTGAGCTTCTTCATCATGCTTGATCATAAATGAAGAACTTAATGGGAAAAGGTTATGATGAGATATATGATCTTTACTACACACACATAACCCACCATTCCCATTGTGAAGCTTCTCCATATATTCATTCACGGGATCATGAAAACCTTCAAAATTTTATGTCATGTTCTTTCCATGACAAGGCTGCTCAAACTGTAACTCCTCTAGCACCCTACCAAACTACTCTTCAAAGGAATCTTGAATAATGTGTTCATGACAATTTGCAAATTAGACATCCACTTCTTCATCTAAAATCTCAGAATTAAAAACCCAATTCCTTCCAAGTGTTTCAAAGGGAATATCATTTTATTTTTCAATAGAATCGAGAAAAATAATTTATGAATATGAAAAACATAAAGAAACATCCCATTTGGAATCCTCCTCTTCTTCTTGGCAATCCAATCTATTATTGCAGATTGTTGGTTCTTGAGGGGAATTATCCAAGTAGCCATCCTCACACTCATCATATATAGGAAAGATGAAATCTTCTTTAAAAACATCACTAACATAAATTTCAACATGATGATTGCAATCTTCATAAAGAAAATTAGTATGACCTTCTTCATATACATAACTAGGCTAAGAATATTCATGTTCATCATATACAGGTGGACTAAAATCTTCTTAAAAACCACCACTAACATAGTTTGTAACAGGATGATTGCATTATTCATAAAACATATTATGACTTTGAAGAAATAGCAGCTGCGAAAGGGTAACTACTGATTGAACAAGCGCAACCTCCTCTTGTAACAAAATTTCAGAAGTTGAATGATATGAGGAACAATTTGATTGACAGTACCAATTTCCTTCTTGGTTACACAAAGATTGACAAGAATGCTGAAAACTATTGTTAGATTTAGGGAAATAAAGGTAATTGGCTAAATCCAAGCTTTGGCTTATGCCAATTTCAGTCAAGAAAGACATTACCAATGATTAAGGATTTTCTTAAATATCATGGAAATCGGTTTGTCTTTCTTTTTGAGATGAGTATTCATGTAAAATTTCTAAAATCTCTTCATCCATATTCTGATCATCACCATATATGTCTTTCAAATTTTCAATGAACCCTTTATCATGCGTGCAACAATATTGAATTAGCAGCAAATAAGGATATTGATATTTAAAATGTTCATGAAATATTGTATGAAAGTCTCTAAGGGAATATAAACTCTCTACTAGAAATCCCTCATACCATGACCTTGCATTTCCTTCTAAACTAACCATGAACATTTTCATTAAAGAATTCTCATGCAATTCAACTCCCAACTTATGTATATGCTTATGAAATCTAAATAAATGAATGGAAGCATCATCTCCCTTTTGATATTTTAATCTTGAAAGATATGATTTCCAATATATATTAGGTATTCGATTTGGAAAACTAGGAATGTGAGCACGATTCATATAAGGAGAAAACCTTACAGCTATAGAACTCATATTGATGATGAAGAAACTGTATTAGCTCCTCACACTTTGCAACCCTTTAATAGTGGAGCTGTCATAGAACATTATGAATATTGGATTCTTTGTAGATGGAGTCTCCAGGTGAAATATACATGACCTTCTTGATGTTTGACCATTGTTCACCATCAACAATAAAATTTGCAACTCTGTAGCCCATACCCAGGGAAGATTTGAACCCTCATTCCCCAGTATGGTTGCCAGTATTTCCCAGTGGAGTCACCTTCCAAATAATTTGAGTGGAGTCACCAGAGCATATACAACCAATATGTGTCTATAACTGGATGCTCAACCAGGTCATAGAACTAAAACAATGTCATTTCCCCAAGGAGATAATAGTGATTATTCCTTGGTAACAACGCCAAGATGTTATGACCTAATAATTTTCCTATGGTTGTGGTAGGAGAATCACTGGGGTAACCATTTCAAACCAATATTTAGAATGTATTCTATCGTATACAGTCAAAGAGGGCTCTCTCTTTGTCACAAGGTCATTCATATACACATATATATTTAAACAAGCATTCAAAAGGCTAGATTTCCAAAGGAAAGGGTTTTTTTGGAATTTAAAGAGTGTAAGACAGACATATATTAAATACCATTAGGCAATGGAGTCAAATCCTGAAACATTCAAGGGATTACAAAAAGTAATGACCAGTGATAAACTTTATAATCTGAGGAAAAATAAGTGTTAATATTCAGCAAAATATATTCTAGAGATGGCAATGGGGAATGAGAAGAATCCCAATGAGACAGGAGGAACCTATCAGTGGATGAATCTACTGAAACACCTTTACCAGAAGAAACAGTGAAGGATGATAACTGAAATGGATCATATAACAGAGGATGAATTCCAAGGCATTTACCATAAACACATAACAAACACGTTATCTAATGTAGGAGTGCTAAACAGAGAATGAATTCCATGCATACAACTAGAAACGCATTAGTAGAAACTACACAAACAAGGAAATGAAGCATACAAGGTAACACAGATTGAACATTGAACACTGTGATGAATCTCACACACTCATGAAATACTTTGCATTAATACTTCCAAGAAATTTGTATAGCTACAAAATGAAGCACACAGGTTTCAAAATATGAGTGTTGAACCATTTCTTCCTCTCTTGAGGCTATATTTATAGAGTACTAAGCTCCCAAGAACAACCTCAAAACAGAGCCAAAAATAAGTTTTGATATGGGAATCAAACCCACACACTCAAAATCCTAACAAATTATGATCTGGAAGATTCGCCATGATCACAAACAAATCAAGAAAGCACATTGAATGCGTGTGGTGGATCAAAAAGGAAAATTTGACACCTGGAACTCAGGCTTGCTTTATGAAAACAACTGTTCAGAGCATCTTCAAGTGGCCTACAAAAATTTGATTCATACCTGCATCTTCAACCAGCAAAATTGTTTCGGACCATTGATCTTTCCCAGATGAAATATGCACCATCCATTTCCTATAGCCTTTAACTACACAAACATGGAAATGAAGCATACCGGGGATCACAGACTGAACACTGAACACCATGATGAATCTCACACACTTGTGAAATACTTTGCATTAATACTTCCAAGAAATTTGCAGAGCTACAAAACCAAGCACACAAGATTCAAAATATGAATGTCGAACCATTTCTTCCTCTCTTGAGGCTATATTTATAGAGTACTAAGCTCCCGAGAACAACCTCAAAATAGAGCCAAAAATTAGTGCTGATATGGGAATCAAACCCGCACACTCAAAATCCTAACAAATTATGATCTAGCATATTCGTCATGATCACAAACAAATCAGGAAAGAACATTGGATTCATGTGGTGGATCAAAAAGAAAAATTTGACACCTGGGACTCAGGCCTGCTTGATGAAAATAAATGTTCATAGCATATTCACTGTGTCCTGCAACAGTTTCATTCATCCCTGCATATTCAACCAGAGAAATTGTTTTTGACCGTTGATCTTTCCCAGATGAAATATGCACCATCCATTTCCTATATCCTTTAACTCCATTTCGTCATTTTTCTAATTCTTATCTTTCTCGCACCTTCACCCCGCGAAATCATTATGGATCGTGGATATGTTTGGAAAACACTTGTATGCACCTACACGTGTATTGACTTGCACACTCTATAAAATTCCTCCTTGTTCTAAAAAATTAAACCAACAACACTTTGAACTAGTAGAATTTTTCCCATCTGTTAATCAATTTAGTCTTGAGCATCTAAATTCTGCAGATTTTAAAATTTAATTTCTCCTCGCATGTACTGGAAGCAGAATTTTTCTCATTCATGGATATTGATCGGTCTTTGATCTGGGTCAATGAATGTTGCGGGGTCTACCAAATTTTGTTTATTTCAAAAGTTACTTTCTCCATGCATGTTGCATCAACGGAATGGATATCGGCCATAGATCTTCGTCCCAGTGCCCATTCGACGGTCAATTTTTCCCGCACATTAACCCATTTTTTCTAATATTAACATTTCTTCTGAACCTACATCTTCCCCCAGAGAAATCATTCTGGACCATGGATCTAAAATCCACCTCGATCTCCATCGTAAAAATTTTCCAGGCCTACTTTTGCATATCGCAGAATCTACTTATCCCATGTACATGTTTCCCTTTTCTGCACCGTTAATCTTAGACAAAAACTTTCCCAGTTATTGATATGAGATCAAGTTGTGGGCTGCAAAAAGTGGAAACTAGGATTTCTAATTTTCAGAACCAAATATTTTATATTTACACTTTCCTCCTTTCTTCTCCCTTCTATGCCATTGATCAGTGCGGAATCTCTCTGAACCATAGATATTACGGACTAGCAAAAAGCGGAAAGCGGGATTCCAACTTTTTATAACCAAATTTATGTATTTCTGCTTCCTCCTTTCTACTCCTTTTCGAGTCGTTGATCTGATATTAAAAATGTGGAATCATTCTGAACTGTTGATCTATGATCAAATTGGGGATGCGTTACGAGATGCAGAAATTGAAAAGAGGGATTTCAACTTTTTATGGCCGAATTTTCTCCTTTTCTGCTTCCACCTTTTTCTTGGACCATTGATTTATCCCAGTTCCATCCTTGATCGTGGCATCTTGGACTGAATGTGGATATCCTCTTGTCTTTGACATTTCTTCTGCAGGATTATTTTGAAGCATCAGATCTCCTTGCGGTTCGGTTATCCACCGTCCATTATCGCCAAGACTTATCATTGATTGGATTTTTCATACCAGGATCATTTCCAAGTTCGCACCTAAGTATTTTTTACTGTTTTCTTCACTTTCATCCAGGAGTGGATCCTTTAGAACCTGCATCAACATTCACTCCCGATAATATGACATGGGAAATTTTTTACCTTACCCATCATTTTCACTGGCTTATCCCTTTGCAGAGGAATTAGTGTAAGCGCATTTGTAAAAATATTCCAATTTTAGCACAGGTGCTAACAGGAGGATCCTAATTTAGGATCAAGTTCGAATGCACAATATTTTCCACTAGTTGAAAATTTTCTTAAGTTGCTATTAGGAGTAAGATACCACATTGCCAATTAGTAGATAAAAATGGTCAATCACTTTACCTTACCAATTTTAACATTCCATCTTATATCCACAATATTGGGTCATTGATGGTGATTTGTCATGAGTCAGATCTCTTTTATGACACCCCAGTAGTATGTGGTTGCTAAAAATTTCAAGGGTTGAAGCAAAACCCTCAGCGTTTCACACTCACCCATTATACTAATGAACAAATTGATCCATATGTGTCTAGGTGACCACCCACCTATTGCACTAGCTCAAAATAGTTTCTCATGTGGACAATTTTCTTGTAATTTTCTACGGTTTTTTGGGTCCCAAACTTCCGAGGCCATTTTGAGGCCCTAAATGACATTTTTTTGTCGATTTGAGGGGACAAATTGAATTCGTAGGCATTCATTTGGCCCCATTCAAAAGTTGTAAATATCAGGTAGAAATTTCCAATAGGATATCGAGCGCACCAAATGGAGATAGTATGCAAAAGCTATGACCCCGAGAAGTTGACTGTTGAACTAACAATTTTGGGGCCACAAAATTTATTACGATTCATCTCCTATGGTTAGGTTTATGGTTTCGACCTCTCCAAGGATTTATGACAAAAGTCCCTTCAACCTCCTTTTGTATTCATCTTGTTAGGAGTGAGTGTAGCCACCACATCTCTTCTTAGAGATACAGCTACCGCCATTCTAGATGCTTTTGTTTTACAGTTTGTTCTGTTTCATTCATTTAATAGAATCGGAGTTTATTGTATCATTATGTTTATCGCCATATATTTGTGCATGTCAATATATATATTCTCTTTCATTTTGTTCTCACATTAATATGGATCATGAATACCCAATTTTGATGGTATAATACCCCCTATTGTAGTAAAAAAAATAATATATGATATAGAAAAGGCACATAGGAACACTTCCCTATGTTCTTTTGTTCAAAAATTTGGAATCCAAAACTACTATGTCTCGTCCTAAATTGACTAACCCCTCTGATTTTGTTCACTCAACTAAAATTTCTAGTGATTCAAAGAATGATATCAATGCCACCCAAAACATCTCTACTAGGAGATCAAAAAAGTTGCATGAGTTGAGAGAAAAGAATTTCCAAGTGCACACCATGGCCGGTCCAATTGTTGGAGGGTAGCAATGACTTCTCTCCTCCTGTGAATTTGCAAAGTAAATATCAAACTTGTTACAAATATTTTGTGTATGTCTCTTGGTGATGTTATTTACATGTTCCTAATGTTGGAACCAAAATATAGGCTTTTGTGGTAATAGTTTTATGATTTCCTAGTCTAATATAGATGTTGAAAATGTTGGGTTGTTCATTCTTTCACATGTTCTCATTCCTCCCAAATAGTCAGTATCACTTATGACATTTTTCTCTCCTATCTATTGTTGGTCAAATTACTTTAATATTGTTAAATACAAACATAGAATTTCCATGTATAGTATGTGCATGAAAGGTTATGTTTCTAGAAACTTTAATAGGAATAACCTATTATATATTGATGGTCATCCACGCATTCATGGAAACAACGCAAGGTCAATAAATAGTTATAGGTGCTCTTTATTTTATGAAAATCATTCATTTGAGGAACACTTCAATGACCAAGAGTTCTTTATGAAAAGGAATGCGTCTATATTTGTTGGTGTGCATGCAATATGTAGTTTTTTTTCCTAATGACAATTTGTTAATAAACTTTAAATTTCATAAACCACCAAGCCCTCATCAGAGACAGATTGAATTGGGACTAGATTTAGACGTTCCCTTGGGGCATAATAAAAAAACATTGATTAATTGTATTTTTTAATTTTCAATGGGATTGATGTTAATGTATTGCTCAATTTGAACTTATGTTTTATAAATTGTTTGTGGGTGAACATAATATTGGAAAAAATTGCATACTTTTGTAATAATTGTTTGATAAATTTTGTAACAAACCAATTGCATTCTACTTACTAATATCATCAACGTAATGTTCAATATTTTTGAAATCAATATTATGATGATGAGCAATGTTTCTAACATCTTGCGTCACACTCCAGGACAATGTCAAATCAAGAGAATGCTACAAAAAGATCTTATCTCAAAGAGGAATCATACCAAGCATGGTTGAATCAACCACCTATTCAATTTCCACTACGTCTAGACTCACCAATTAGGAATGCCTACAATAATAGTAGTTCTTCACATGTTGGAAATGGAGGAAATGAAATAGAGGTTGTTAGATATGATTTCATACAACATATGAGTTCCATGGATGTAATGTTGTTTGATGCATTCCAAGACAATGAGCTAGGGGATGATGCTCATATCACTAATACCTTCTTCGAAATCCTTAAATTGACTTCCACCACCCCTCTCTTTGGAGCTTACTAGTCAAAATCTACCCATATAAGGATAACAATGTTACTAGACAACTTGGAAACAATGTATAGCATGTCAGACACATGTCTATTAGCACTTTTGAGGTGACTGACCATAAATTTCCCTTTATTTTGAGGAATATTGTCACATAATCAACAAGGAAAATGGATGATTTTATGAATGTTAAATGACATTGTAAATTTATCTCAAACACTAACTATAGGTTATTGAAATATAAGGTTCTTCTGAGTCATAATGTCTTTCCTAGTAGCCATGAAGAGATAAAGCAAATGTTAAAAATGTTGGGTGTTGATTACATATCATATTATGTGTGTTTGAATTATTATATTCTGTATAGAGGTGAATATGCAGAAAAAGAGATATGTCCAAAATATGCGCACGGAATAAATCGAGAAACAAGTATAAAGCACATGGTCGTCCTCATAAGATATTGAGGCACATGCCTATAATCCCAAGGATTCAATTGCTCTTTTGTTGCAAAGAATTAGCTATGTTGTAGGGATGGCATGACTCACAGTGAAGTGTGGAAGGAGTTATGTGAATCCCAACAAATTCAATAGCCATGAAGCATATAAATGATACATGGATTGAAAAAATTCAAGGATGAAGTACGGATACTTCGATTGATCATAGTTATGGATGGAGTCAACACATATTCCCTCCAAAACACCAAATATCATGTTTGGCCTATAGTAGTGATCAATAAAAATATCCCCCCATGGTTGTCCATGAATAATGAACATCTTATGTTAACTCTTATAGTCTTTGGTAGAAGACAAGTGAAGAATATGAATGTTTACCTACAACTGTTGATTGATGAATTGAAGGAATTATGGGAAGGGATACAAGTATAATATGTATCAATACCGATCCCAACAGAGAGGAGTTTTACATTGTATGGCATATGTGTGTACACCACACATGGTTATCTGATATTAGGAACTTTCTCTGGTAGATATGTTTTTTGTTTTTTGTTTATTTGCAGCAATATTTTTTGGCATATTTAATTTGGTGCGACTATATTGATATTTAACAATAAAATGATCTATATACCATAACACCATTGGTATTTTAACAAAAAGGGTATCATGGATGTAAGTGTTGTGGAACTTTTATGAAGGTTAGGTGGTATAGTGACCTACAAAATTTTGTGTAATACTACTCGAGAGTATTCCTTCTGGAAGACCATCCTTATAAAAGAGTATCATCTTCTTTCAATGGTAAACTAGAGATAACACAAATTCCTAAAATGATGACATCGACTCACTAGATGAGGGCATATGACAAAGAGAAGGAGGAAATTACAGAAATGTTCCATTCAAATGGGTAACTTGTGTTCGATGCTATTGATATCGTTGACACCTATGTTGAAAAAATTCCCATCTGGATGAAAAGGAAATTGTATTCTATGAGCTCCCATATTGGGATCATCTTAAGATTTCCCACTTACTAGATCCTGTGCATATATTTTAAAAAATAACCATCTTCTTTGTGGAGGCACATATCATCAAAACAAAGTGACACGTTGGTTGTAAGGAGAGATATTATTTATTCAAATACTAAAAAGAAGCATTAGCTAAGACAATAAAATAGAGGAGAGGTTGGCCCCTCTTGGTCATTTAAAGAAGGTGATGTCCCATGAGTTTTGAAGAAATATTATATTTCTTTGGAAAAGGAAGTTATATTTGGTATGAAGGAACCTTCTTTATATGGGTCTACTCTACAGTGTTACTTCACTATATAGAAAAAAATTTCATGTTTGAAATCACATGACCATCTCAACCTTTAAGGGTGTGTATGTAAAAAAAAAAAAACTTTTTTATCTTTTTCCCCAAAAGTTAAAACGCAGTTAATTTTTTATGTGTTCACTTTGTAGTGTCGTTATCCTTTGCTCATGCATGGGTTTGTGAACCAAAATTTTCCCAAGGACCTGTGTCATTCCATATATACAATATGTGCATTTGTATGATGGATCACATTAAAGAATATTCCATAGCTAACATTCCATGGTTGGGTCAATATATAGATGAGATTGTTTGTATGTTTGGGAAGGAACTGCCATCGAGATTCATGGACTTCTAGGTTCATCTTCTAATCCACCTAGTTGATGAGGTTGAAATAGTGAAGGTGGTCTCATATTTTTGGATTTTATTCTTAGAGAGGTACATGAAAAAATCGAAGGGATTTGTTCAACAAAGGGAAAAACTCGAGGGGTGTATGGAAGAGGGGTACATAGTAATGAATCATTTTATTATGTTAGTGAGTAAATTAAGTAAATCAACCAAAAACCATGCACAATGATTTAGGATGACAAATTCAGTGAGCACAAAAGGGAAGGGGAGCTACTCCCAATGAACGTGAAAATATGCATGCCAAAAAATTAAGTCACTTATCTTCTATCACATTTAAAAATAGTGACTATTCACAATGAACTTCATAAACTACATTTGATATCATGTGTACTATATGTTGATTTGATTTCATGAATACAACAATGAATTCATAAATGTATTCTATCAAAAAAATCATTCTTTACAATGCATAGGAAACAGAGTCGTTGTTTGCTTATATGAAGAGAGGAGGAGGAAATGGGACATTGACCGGAAATAATTCAGATGGTTGAATGGTAGAAGCATGCCTTATCCATATCATTTAAAAAAAATATGACAATGATCTATCCCAATAGTTGGGTTGATGACCAAGTTAGAGAGAAATATTGTGCATCTAGTCATTATCTGCATGTTGAAGACGATGGACTAAAAGTAGGGGTCAGTTGTAGAAACTCGCTAATAAGTTTTGCATACATTTTGAACTTTATAATGAACCATTGAATTCTAACATCTATATTTTATAAATTAATGGTCAGATTATTAGACATATAACACCATCATCTGTAAATTCACTTTTTTACAGGTGCATATGTTCCCATTTAGGTTAGAATATGGGCATATTTTTTGCACCGAGCAAGCGGCTGATGGAAGTGCCACATAAGACTGTGGAGTGGAATTTGAGTTTGACCAATCTAGCCATGCTATCCACTATGGTCAAAACATAATAAGGGGGGAGTTGGGTTACGTCAAAAACATACAAGAGACAATTCAAGTCGGCTTCTCATCTTTCCAATGTGTTATTTTTAGCTGCAAGTGGTGGGACACCTTTGATCGAAATAATTTCAAGGAAGATCATGATAGTGGGATTATGTCAACTCTAGAAATATGTGGGGTGAAACTAAGGAACGTTATGTTTTCCCAAAGCACTGCAACCAAGTTTTTTTTACACGGATGTGTTAAATAGGGATTGGTGGTTCATGTAATACATGACCCTAGATCAAAACATATTTTTTAGGAAAACATTGTTATCATGCCAAGAAAGGAAGATAATAAAGGTGATGGAAACAGAGAGTAATGTGTACATGCTTTATTTCATCATTTACAATGTTGATGTATCATTTTATTATTGTTATCTTTAATTCTCTAATATGTTATCTATTTTTCATCCTATGACGGTCGAATTGGAAACTTAATTAAAGTATTTTTTAAATAATTTTTAGTTCGTTAACAATCAAATGTGAAATGTGTTTCTCTGTCAAATTATTTGTAATTGTATGGAATGATTGACTTAAAAAAGAATTTTATTTTACTTCAAGGTATTTATATCTCATTGCATATTTATTATAAAGAATCATTGTGGCACCATTATTATGGCATGTCTACATTGAAAAAATATAAGTGAACATGTATCATATGTGTAAAATTAGGATGATTGATTTAGTAAAATTTGTGATAAATAGGAGGTGAGGAAAGAACATAATTTCCTGCCCATATTGCACAAATTTAATAATGTAATAGGGAACTTTACTTGGATTTATACATCAATTTATCTTTCTCCTTACCAAAAGAACTATGAACTTGGTATTTCCATTTCTTGTTTCCCTATGCATCTTGTTATTGTAAAGTTGTAATAGTACCAGTATTGTGAGGCTATAAAGTTGTAATTGAAACTAAAATTGGTAAATTTACAAGTCTATGTTTTTTAATTGTAATTTTGTAATCTTGTAAATTATTTTGTAATTTTTCAATTTTCTAAATTATTTTATGATTTGTAAACCTAATTGAAAATTTGTAATTGTAATTTGCAAGGTCTAACTGTAACTGTAATTGCAAATTGCAATCTTAAATTTCTAGTTGTAATTGTCAAATTTGTAGTTTGTAATTTGTAAAACTAATTAGTAATTTCTTATTGTAATTGTATATTGTAGTTGTGAAATTGTAATCATGATTGTAAATTGTAATTATATTCAATATTGTAACTTGCAAGTATAACTGAGATTGTGCACAATTTGTAATTATAACTATAGATAATATAAAATACGTTTCCATAAATAAATAAATAAAATTGTATCACACACATGAATCATACTAACTGAGAAAAACAATATACACCATACACATGAAGATAAATATCATAAATTAATTTGACATCCCATTGAGTTCATAAAAAAAATAATTTTATATGTACATAACAACAAAAAATATTCTGAAGTGATCATAGAATCAATGGCCACCACCACCATCATGACCTAACATCATGTAACATACCATCATCGTCACCCTGAACGCCTACTAAACATAAACATCATCTAACATAACAATAACAGATGTATCATAAACATCATCTAGCATACACATCTATCATCGCCTGTCAAATATAAGCACCATCTAGATACACATAAAGAATAACTAATATAGCATACACATCAAGCATCACCTAACATACACATCACCATAAACATATAAATAAACATAAACATTAAAATTGTAGTGTGTGTGTGTGTGTGAACAATAATATCAACTCATGATACATGACAAATATACATCTCTACTCCATTAAATACTATGTGATATATTGTCCATGTATGGAACCAGAGACATCACTACCTCTACCAACACATAGCTAAATGCATCGGCACATCCATCAAGAGATTCAAATGCATAGTTGAGAAAGAGAGAAGTATAGTCGATATCTCCACCATGATGTATCTCATTTGCTACGACTTATTATCTAGAGCTTGGGAGATGGATGGAGTAATAGATGGTGGAAGGTTGATCTAGTGAGGAGGAGAGGATGGTCAATCAACCAATGGATCGTAACTCGGAGATGTTTATGGTTCAACTAGGTTCAGGGGAGTAGATATTGGTTTTTCTTCATGGTGATCTAGAGAAGGAGGAGATGGGGGATCATGAGATGTGGAGGATCTATCATGGTGAGGAGGAGGAGGAGGAGGAGGAGGAGGAGGAGGTCGAGGGGTTCAAGGATTACCATCATCATAAAATGACATAGAATGATCCTTCGGCCTCTAAGCATCTAAAAGGATGGATGCATTGATGACAAACTGCATCAGAAATATCACATCATGAGTAAGCATCCTCCATAATATACAAGCTCAGGGTCTCATGTGATATCCACAGCTCATGCAATATTGACTCCTCCTCAAGCCAACAATGTGGACAACCTTTTCACCACACCTGTCGAAAACTCTCATCTTTGCTACGTCATAGGATGGTTCTAAGAAAGAAATGCACCTCATCCTCCTACATATCCCCGTCATCCTGAATGGAAGGAGGCCCCTCCCCATCGAACGTGCCATTTTTTGCAAAATATACAGTACACAACAATATAATTACATAATTTTATTAAACACTTTAATAAAAAAATTAAATAAAATGTCAGGCTATATTTCATTTTCATTAAATAAGACAATAAAATGCAACTAAAATAATTTAAACATAACATTAATATTACCTCTCTCATTCATTGTATTAGCCTCAGTGAAAAATATGTTGGGGCATGCTCTCTAATCCAACCCTGTGTATGGATATGCAATAAGGTCCAAGCATGGTCCTGTTCACTAGCTAGCATCTCCATCTCCTTTGGCATGATCCTAGTTGGGAAAACGAGTTTCCCCCTCTTAGACATCATATGTCCCCACATGTGCATATGCATATCCACCATCATCCTAGAAGGGTGTTTGTCAAATGAAGGCCTTGTAGCTGGAAGCCTCTCAAAAAATAAATAAAATATATTTGAACCAAAAAGGAAGTTGGCCCTCCCATCAATCTATGCACAACATTGATCCAAAGCAAAACAAAATTGTCGCAAAAAAATGGAGGATCACCACCTGATGCATCTAGGCCTTTGCACTAAAGAATCTACATAAGATAAAAGAGTGCAACTAATGCAGTTCTCATCACTAGTGTGAAGTGTGTGATAGCCATCACCAACAGTGAGAGGCACCTAACCTCCTCTACACCGAAAGTAGAAATATTTAGTTGTCCACCATGCACTTGAAAAGCACCAAGATCAGTGACATGGTCAGTGATATATTTGAGAGGAAGCAAGTTGACTCATTGAAACGCTATCTGGAACATCAAGGAACTCAGGAAAATACTCCTCTCTCCTTGATATCCCAATGATGAAGTAGATGTCCTCCTTGGTGAGTTGGAACCACTAATTAGGACCAACATGAAATGTCTTCCTACGATGATCCCAACAACAAATCAACCATGAAAATAAATAAGAGTTCCCCTTGATGGATGTATCCTCCTTATATAACTTCAAGAGGTGTCATTTTTTATTAATATTTGTTGGCAAGTAGTTTTGGGATAAGTTAGTTGTGCAGCATCATGGATGTTATGCAAGTTTAAACACACCACGCAAGTGGAAGATGTCACGCAAGATGGATTTATATTATTTTATGTATTTTTGGTCATCTTTTGTAGTTTTGGACCACATTGTGCATATGTTGGTCATTATTTTATAGGATCAGTTAATAAGTAGTTAGGAATTTAGTTAAGTGGACCATGAATGTAAAGGAGCAAGCCTATAAGTAGATGTAGAATTGCAAGTGTTAAAAATTATCTTTGGATCATCTTGTGCATGAGAAGAACTATGAGAGATAATTTTTACATGTTATGTAAGATCTGCACATGAATAGAGATCTGTCATCTATTGATCTGTGTACTGAAGAATTATTTTGAAGAATTTGTGATTTTGGGATTAAGTTAATATGACATGATAGAAGTTGAGCAGAACTATTGTGTCATTTTCTATTCTTCTGTTTTATTGTATTATGTGACTCAATGATGAATTCTATATGTATTTGTGACATGGATCTCTAAATGATGCGATGTTTCCTTTCTTTGAATGATGCTATTTTATTAGATCTGTTTGCGCATCAATTTTTTATTGCATTTCTGGTCTAATAATGTGATCTAGTGAATGATGATGCGGTTCTGTTAAAACATAATTTGAATGATTAGATATGTTAATATTGCACTAAGTTGATAAGGAGATGCACATGGTCCTCTATGATTTTTTGGAAACTTGGTTCCGTCAGCCCTCCCTCGAACATCTCGGGTGAGACTTCATCCTCTCTATGGGTGTTTCTGGATGGGGTAAAACTTGTCTGGGCTGGTTCTCAGGGAGATCACGGTGGTTTGGGTGTCAACAGAGAGGGAAACCCTATCAACTAGGTTTGTTTCAACAAATGGTTTTGTTGTTGGGACCTTAGTGCGACTGAAGGGAGGACATGTTGTGGAATCCAACGAAGCCAGAAATCCAATATTGGTTCAACCAGAAGCTACGAGAGTTTGCTAAGAAAGAAAATCAGAACCCTGGACTAACGATGGATAAGTGGATTGAAAAGTACATACATGACGGTCCACATGATTATTTTTTTTATCTAAATTGCCGATCATCTTGTATGAGTGGTTGGCACAATTGACCTATTGCAAGACAAATTTCCAAGAAGCTGAGCCAACGTCCTGCACCCCAGAATTGATTCAAGAGTTCAAATGAGGTAGAAAACAGAGCATCACGGACTCTTGAAGTCTAGCTCGACAGTATCTTGGAAGGCTATATCACTGAGTTTGTGGTTGATACAACAAAATCATATAGGGAAGCAGAAAGGGATTTCTTTAACGGGTCGTGAGGTAGATTTCTCTTGTCATTGCAAATGTCTATTAAGATGCTCATATGTGAAAAGGTCATATTGAAAATGAACCTTCTATAGTAGAACTCTGGTGTGAGGAGGCTATGGATACCGCAAAGGCAGGGGAGACAAATGGAATGATACGGGGTAGATTGGTGCAAGTTATTATGATACTTTGAAGGAATCCAAGGAAGAGAGTGGTATTGCGAGAGGAGGAGCAAGGTTTTGACAAGAGAAGAGGAAAAGGATGGGGGAAGGTCCTGTTGCGATCGAAACGCAAGACCGCGAAGGAAGACCACATGGGAAAAAGAGACCCTACATCGACGATGACGAAGATCATGCTACGCCCGAGATAGAGGTAATATCAACCCCCAGCATCAACGTACCCACACCTTCGCGCACTACATCACAAACAAGAAGAAACACAAGTTCAACACCGACTTGTCTGATGTGCCAATAGCACTCTAGTAGTAGCAGATCAACAATTGTAGGAAGAAGGCCTGAAATGGAGGGTGACAAGGTGAAGTTACCTCTATTTCATGGGAACTGGACTGGGGATCCAGAGCAATACTGGTTCCTATGTAAGGCAATATGGACTTTCAGAAAAACTATGGATGATGATGTCAAGAAGGGCCGATTGGATACAACTCTTCAAGGTCGCGCACTGGATTGGTATATGAAGTGTGTATAAGTTCCTATGGGGACTCTAGAAAACACCTTGGTTGAAGTTAGGAAAGGACTAATTAAAGAGTTCAAAAAACCAAAATATGAAGTGCAATACATTACAAAACTGAAGGAAATTAAGCAGTATCAAAATGAGACTGTTTGGTATTTTGATCAAATTTTCAAGACACTAATGGCAAGAATCAGTTTTGGGATGAGAGACATTCAGCATAAAGAACAGTTCATTGCCACATTACTATCTCATATTAGACTACCACTGATGCAACCGAATATTGCAACATAGAGCAAGGCTTTGGAGATTGTAATGAAGTTGGAAGCTTCATCCATTGGAGAGAATGTAGTAAGTATGAACCAGATTCAAACATAGTTGGCAAATCTAACACTCCCTATGCAAGATATCAAGAAAGGAAATGACCATCGGGAATAATTTTTGTATACTCGATGTCATGTATATGGACATACCAAGGATAACTACCCATATTTATGAAACTAATTTTCATCAGGAGTGCCAAACCCATTGAGTTATGGCAGTGTACAGTGGTTCATGTTGACACAAACCCATCCAACAAAAGCAGTCGACAGGGGTTCCCACTTTGTTGACAACTAAACCACCATGATCTCCCTGAGAACTGGCCCAGACAGGTTTTAACCTTTCAAGCAACACCCACAGAGTGGATGAAGTATCACCCGAGATGTTCAAGGGAGTGTTGACAGAACCAAGTTTCCATAGAAAAGGGGAGAACAATGTGACATTAACTTAACAACTCAGCGCAATAATTAGTGGATCATTTAATTTATGCATTCATATAACCATTGATTATCATTTCTCAACATATCACATCATTCAATCATAACTACAGTAAACATATTGGTGCGCAAATAGATCCAACCATATAATAGCATTTAACACAAGAAAACATCGCATCATAGATCCATGTTGCATATTCACATAACATTCATCATTGGATTGCAGAAAATAGTAAAACAACAAAATAGAAGAAAACACAACGATTCAGATCAAATTTCGTCTTATCATATTACTTCTGCACAATTCACAGACTCAAAACCAATTCACAACTCAACAAGTGCTCTCCAAAGTATTCAAAAAGGTACTAAGGTTGCTCACCCATCACTTACAAAAAGAAGATATTTAACTCTTGTGATTCAACATATACTTATAGGCTTGTGCCTTTACATTTAAGGTCCACTTAGACAATTTATAACTAATTCTTAATTGATTCTACAAAATAATGACCAATATCCACAAAATATTGTCCAAAACTACAAAAGGTGACACAAAATATATAAAATATTATATTTTCCACCTTGTGCGCCATCTTTTACTTGCATGATGTCTTTGATATTGTGCAGCATCCGCGATGCTATGCAACTAATGTATCCAAAACCCCTTTCAAATAGGCCCCCAACACAATCTTATGGCTCTCCCTCGAGCCACACTAACTAGACATGGTGTACTCATTAATCTTGATCTTGAAATGTTCATACTGCTGAGTAATCACCCAGACCTATTATTTGACTCTGCCCACTATCTCTCGGCTTACCGTCAAACCATGGGTGACTGGATGCTCAACCATTTTCTTAGCAGTCTCCTTTTTACCTTCTTGTGTGGACTGCAACACAGCAAGTGCCTTACCAGAAAGTTGAATGTCGATATCATGGAATTCATCTAATTGTTCAGTGAGCTTTCATTGATGCTCCTGGGCCTTCCCAATGCATTGCTACAACTCCTTTAACTCTACATATCATGTGACTTGAACCATCAGTGACATCGCTCTCAACGATGCCTTCAAGGTCGCCAGCTTCCCTTCTACTTCCTATAATTGTGTGGTCAATTGCGCTAGTTGTTTGTTCTAGTTGATGCTTCCCCAGAACTGCATGGTCATGTCTTTCACTTTCTTGACCTCCTTCTCCATCCCATCAAGCTGTGTTTCCATATATTCAATTTGTCTCTTCTACACTGCTATTTTCTCAAGTGGCATAGCCAGGTGCACCAGAGCTTCCAAAATGTTGTTCTCACTCTGCAACTTCAAAATAATATCCCTGAGTTGTTTCTCTCTTTCCACCGCATCTAGCTCTACAGTGCTTTCCAAAACATACTAACTGGTATCCATAATGGCTTCTTCCAACTTGACTCTGCTATCAAAAAGGTGTTCCTTATTAACAACAAGGTGATCTTGCTCCTTCTTTAGCTCGGTGATTTCCATAGTGCTCTTCACGCTCATCTCCTCTTTTGTTTTCTTCAGTGCTTCAATTTATTGTTCTTTATCTTCCATAAACCTCTCATTTTCTTGTTGTAGTTCCTTGATCTCTTTCTACGCTTTCTCCTCCTTCTCCTGCAACTGCAAGTACTGATCAGTGACTTCTTTTTGTTGGTCTACCAACTCCTAGTTGGTGACACATTGCATGTGTACCAACGTTTATGTGGAAAAATCATTGATATCTATGGATATGTCCTACAACTACTGTAGCAAGGTATTCAAGTTTTCTCTTCTGATGTCAATCGTAATCGAGGGAATTTGAATATTCCTAACCTGGGGCTCAGTGTTGATTGACGTGAACTCCTGCATAGTCGCACTTTCTGGAGATCCCTTCAAAACAACATCATATAATGAATCTAGTTTTGTTCTTACCTCTTTGAATCCCTCCTATGTATATTTTGTCCTTTCCTTTGTTGCCGCATCTATTTCATTTTTTGACTGCCTTGATAAGTCGATTCAATTGCACCTTCATTATGGTTTTGGTGCTACTACTCACACACTGATTCATGCATCGCTTCATTCTTAATTCATTGAATATGCACTCTACTTCTGGTTCAGTGGATTTCTATGTTGATGATTCTTCATCAGAATCATGTTGACTCTACTGGTCATATTTACATACAGGATCAGCAGGTGCATCCGTCAGGGGTCTTGTCGATACTTCATCCACACTAATTGGTTCTCACCATTTTGAAGACCAATAATTAACCATATCCTCCAACTCTACGTCGGACACTTTGCAGAGCCTTGACAACCATTTCCTTTTGAGGTCACGTTGTGCTTGAACATGAATAGCATGTGGTTCGATTGTGAACCACACAATCCTTTGATATTTTGTCATGGGTTCCTCAGATAGTCTTGGGACTTTTACTATTGTCGCCTGTAGCGCTTTCCAATAGATCCAAAATTGGATCACACAATTCATCAACCTTTCAAGTTCTTTCACCCACCATAGATTCTGATACCATGTGCCCTTACATACTTCTATCTCTTTGACGCACATGCCTTGGTAGTCATCTAGATCCATCCAAGCCACTAGTGTGATCAGGATGAGTATCCAACTATATGTGAATGGTCTTTTTCCTGCCTGCACTACCACTGTGTCCACTGCTAATTGGTTCATGAGAAAGAGTGACCAGTTCATTTTTATACCTTGCACACATAGATCAGCACATGCAACCAGCCCTGAATTACATTGGATCGTGTGGTTCTTCTTGACCACTTTATTGGCCAAAATCCTTGCGTCGATGTGTACCATGCAGTCATTAATACTATCGATGTGGCACACCCTCCCGTCATTCTCTAAAGCATATAACTTCTTCAAGGTCGCCACCAAATTCTTTTCATTGTCCTTTCCATGAAAATACTACGAGGGGTCTGGCCCATCCTTGGGAAGCCCCATTATTTCTGAAATCAGCCCCACAGTGACTTCGACTGGCTTATCAAACCACAAAAATGCTCCATGGAACCATTCCAAAAGTTGCTTCACACACACATTGACTTTGTTTGGTCACCCAAAGTGGGGCATGTTGATCAAACCTAACAAGTTAGCTCTATCTAGCCCATGTGCCTAGTGATACGGAATACGCTCTATATGGTTCATTCTCAACATCCTCCAGTGTGAGCAAGTCATGATATTCATATTTCATCTACATCAGCGTAGGCACGATGTCAAAAATGCATAACATCCCTTTTGGTATCATCGGTATCCTTATCTGGTACTTCCAATTTTTAGTGGGATTCCTGGCCTTCGCACCAGGCCAACTAGGACCTACATACCCAAGGATGTCCTAAACAAACACCCTTGCTCAATTCATTGACTCCACCACTCCTGAGCTCGATGGCCCCATATTCATAGTTCCCTCCAATGCTCTTATCTATGTTATAGTCTACCTCTTCTATGATGCCGGAGAGCTAGGATTCTAACCCTTCCACTTCTTCTTCGGCACAGATGATGACTTGATCTGCATACTAGAGATCTCTTCCACAATGGTTACCGGTTTAATTGGTGAATCTTGTTTACTCAAAATATCCACTATGTCTAGGTTACTCTGCACGTCGAACCAATACTTTACAAGGCTTAACAATCATGCGCCCTCTCTAGACTTGGCAACTCACACAATTCACTCAACGATTCGCTCTAAAACTTTGCAACTTATCTCAACACTCTACAAATCTACACTCAATGAAACTATGCATAATGGTTTTTTCAACCCGCATTGAGCCCCTTCTTATAGCATCAAGTAGATCTAGATACCATCATGACCAAATCTATCATTAACGACCTGAATCTGCCGGCGATTTTGTCCATCCAATGGTCAGATCAGCCATAAATGTGTGTCACTTCAATGAGTGCCATCAGTTAACTTCTTTTAACTGTCTTCATTTATTTTTTATTTGACCATATGTGCAGCCTTGTGGCTATCACAGCATGACCCCCTAACTGCGCTACTGAATCCTACTCTTGTGCATCCATCTCCTCTTGGTGCACCATACTCCCATCCATCATCCTACCTTTGTTTTTCCTTTGCGTAGTGCCTCAATCATCATGCGGTTCTAGGCCCATCCTATAGGGCTTCAGCCTGCCACCATTCACTAGCTTTGGAAGCATTGCTCCATCTGGCTGCTGCAATTGAAATGCACCTCCTAAAGTAATGGAATTCATAAGATATGGGCCTAACCATTGCATCTGTAACTTACCTGGATGCTTCATGAACGTGTCTTTGTATAGCAGCACCAAATCTACTTGTTGAAACTATTTATTCTTTATGTGGCAATCATGTGAAGCCTTCTATTGATCCTTCTCAATGCACTGATGAAAACCCACAACAAAGAGGTCTTCGTCAAGCTAAAATAACTGGTGTAATCATTCTTCTAGTGCTGCTTCATCATCCATGTATGTCGTTGTGGAAATGCATAGACTCTGAACAATGTACTCCATAGGCATAACTGCATCTTTCCCATACACCAACTTAAATGGTGTATGCCATGTCAATATCTTGCAAGTGGTGCGGTATACCCATAATACTGCTGGAATATTCAATTCCCAGTCATCGTGGTTTACATTACATACCTTTGTTAGTGCATGGTTCAATTTTTTGTTGAATGTTTCCACTGTCCTGTTCGCCTGCAGATGATACGGAGTACTCTCCTTATGCTGTATCTATGGATCCTCCATCGGCACACTTACTGTGCGATTGATGAAATTACTCCCTTGGTTGCTCATAAATATCCTTGGACATCCAAACCATGTCACAATGTTGTCAAATAAGAACCTTGTTGTTGTCATAGTAGTACAATCTACAACCGATGCATCCTTAGCCCATCTTGTGAAATAGTTTGGCATTATAATAATATATCGTGAACCAGTTCACTTCGTAGGTGGGTTGATTTATCCCACAAATTCCATGGCCCATTTATCATATGGTTGTAATGTAACCTGAGGTACCAGCAGCATCTCATCCCTTCTTGATGGTTTTCTAGTTCATTGACAGATATCACAACTCTGTGCATAATATGTCGTATCAGAATGAAGAGTGGGCCACCAAATATTGACATGAAGCTAATTTCTCATAGTAGCTCTTCCTCTATAATTTCCACCAAAAACTCCTACATGGGCCTCTGCCAATATCTACCCTTGTTCATGCGGTAGGACACATCAGCGCAAAATATCATCTGGTCCTATTTTATATAGATATCCAGCAATCAACTGAAAATCCGAGGCCTTCACTACCAACTGCGTCTTCTGGCTTGTAGTAAGGTCCTCCGGTGCGGTTGTCGTCTCGAGAAAAAAAATGATTTGATTGTAATAATCATCGGCCATGTCGGCTCTGAATAACTGCGCATCTGGAAATCCGTCTTCAATGTTTGTTTTCTCTTCACCTATCTCAATTAGGGATAAATGATCAAGGCTAGCATTCAAGTGAACTGGCTTCACAATTATCTCAAAATCAAACTCCTGAAAGAGAAGTAGCCAACGACATATCTCCCCCCCCCCCCAACACAAGCNTTGAAATGACCACCCAATAGGTAATGCCTTAACTTATGTAGCACATATACCATCACCAAACCCTCCCTTTCTGTGGTCGTATAATTATTTTCTGCAAATGACAGCTTCCATCTAGAGAATGCAATTAGGTGATATATATCTCCTTCTTTTGGTTGCGCGAGCACCACTCCCAGTGCAACAGATGATGCATCCACATGAACATGAAACTCTTTTTCCCAATCTGAAAAAACTAGTATCGATGCGGAATCCATCTTAGATTTCAGTGTGTTGAAACTTCCTTGACACTCTTGACTCCATACACATGTTGCATATTACTTCAATAACTTCCTGTGATCGCATTTGAGTTGTCGTGCATTATGGACATCCGGATTGGCATCCTAAAAATGAAGGTGTGAGTAAAATAGACTGATAACTCTTCCCAAGTGGTGATATCTTTGTGAAAATCAGCTGACACATACCAAGATCACGGCATTTCATCTAATGTATGGAAAAAGGAATGGACCCACTCATCCTTTGGTCGTGATGCCCGCAATGTCTGACACTCAATCAGATGATCACCATGATTTTTTGGTCTGCCACATATTCCAACATGGTACACTTCTGCATCTCCAAATGAAGCTATCATCAATATTCAACACTACAACCATCTAGAGGTTGACTTCTTATGGGTCACCCACCCGCGTGATGGGGTAGACTTCAGTGCTTCCTCGAATGCCAGAAACCGTTGTGGTTCTGACACCTTATCTTATAATTCAACAAGAAACTCAACTAACTCAGGAAGTCCTTCATAAATTGGAAACTCAATGGTCTCAGTTGTGACACAACACAGTGACTGCATTATCAAGCCGCACTTTCATAGCGATACTTCATGGAAGCGGTTCTGCTAGTTCTCTAAACCATCACCAGAATCCGAAGACATAGAGCTAGAGCTACACCAACCGAGTTCTCAATCAATGACTCTGATGTCTTGGTTCTCAAATGTCATTATGTGCTTCTTAAAATTGACTACTACCATACTATCATTGACCCATCCGATCCCTGGTAGTGCAGGGTAGGATCCTCCACCATCAACAAATTCAATTGCTTTGAAGTCGGCATAGGTCTTCATGCCCTCCACTTCCACAGCAAGGTGTGAAACTCTCCCTATCGGTGTTACTCTGGCCTGGTTGGCCAATCGTAGCTGCATAGGAGACCAACTGAGATTTGGAATCCGCATATTTTTTCATGTCTATCTTGTTAGATTATTAACATCTGATCCTATATCTAGGATGACTAAATCTACCTCATAGTCCCTAATTTGAATGTTCATGTGCATTTCTTTCCCCATCTTTTTCTTATGAAAATAATTCACCATGGAATCCTTTCGTCCCTTAGTCGGTCAATGCAATAGTTTCTCAATCTCAGTAAGAGCATCAACATCTCTTGCCAGTGACAAGAAAATATATAAAAAAAATTGCAAGGTACCATGTTGTTGCGATTGTCATTCCTTCAAAGTGGAATCAAAAGCAGTAGGAATTTCATAAATAGATAACTTACGGTGGTTTCTGTGCATCTTGTCCCGTGCTTCAAAGAATGTATCTTTCTTCGTGTTGACATCAAATTGAGCTTTCTATTTTCTAGCTAATCGTACTTGTGAAATCATACTATCTTCTCCAGTTTTCACACCTCCATGATTGACAACAGCAACATCAACATCCTGCATTCTGGGCTCTAGCAAGATCGTCGCAACCATCGGTCCTTGATTTTGGTTCAACGATGGATTCATAGGTTGATTCATGTTCTAGTTTGTATTCTGGTTCTAGATTGGAATTTGGTTCTAAACTGGAATTTGATTCTGATTTAGCAATTGGTTCTGGTTTTGCACTTGATTCTACAACTGATTCTAATTCAACTGATTATGGCTGTGTAATTGGTTATGATTCTACAACTGCAAGACATTTCCAACCTACAATCTTGCGATCAGCTGTGGAGAGTTCTCAACAGTGTGATCAACTATGGTACAATACGTACATGAACACTATAGCAGTGGTAAGTAATTATCCAATACACTGCAATTATAACATTAGATAGGTCTGTGATCTAGTCCTCCTGCTCGACCGAAGACTCCTCCTCATCCTCAGAATCCTCCTTGTTGCTAATAATGTGGCTGATTTACTTGTTGTAGCGAGGGATTCAGATGTTGCTGAAAATAATGTGCTGGCTTAACATATTGTGGCTATTGCAAATCCATCTGTATCTGTTTATACTACGGTTGTGTCACAAATTGATGTTGTAGCTATTAAGGTATAAAATGCATCTATGGTAGTGGTACATACTGCGTTTGAGGTGGTGGTTGCACCACCTATGGCTGCAGTGGTGGTTGTTGTACTTCTCCCTTCACATAGTACGAGTCATATTTTCTCTCCTGAAGTAGGTCATATGCACGATAGTCTTTATCTTCATGCCTGACAGCTTGACAAAATGAACAGTATAGGTTCTTCAGGTTTTTCACCATATTCTGCATGTATCCACATTCTTCATGTTGATTCCCATATACTTGAAAAATGTGGAACTGTGGTACACTGCCACAACTCAACGGGTTCTTCACCCCTAACAATAGGTAGTTCCATAAATCTGGGCAAGTATCCTTAGTATGTCCATCTACGTGACATCACGTACACTAGAGATCCTCATGTTGTTCCTTTCCCTTATTGATGTCTTGCAACTGAAGTGTCAGGTTTGCTAACTACATTTGAATTTGGTTCATACTGACTGCATTTTATCCAATGGGTGAAGCTTCAAGCTTCATTGCAATTGTTAACCCAAAATATCCCTCACTTGTTTCTACATGGCCTACACCACCCAAGGACACCCATGCACAACCCTCATTTCACCCCATTAGACCCCCACACCCTCAAAAAGGCTTAAGAATGAGCAAAAGGGCTTAAAAACCCCAAAAAAGAGCCTAAATAGTTCTCCAAGGGGCTAAAGCCTCCAAAAAGGGGCTAAAACCCCTCAAAGGAGCTAAAAACCCCAAAAAGCGCTAAATATAGGGTAGAAGGGGCTAAAATCCCAAAAAATGGGCTAAAGCCCCAAAAAAGCTATAAATAGAGGGGTGGGGTTCACTCTCAAAACACTTCTCCCTTGCATACTATTATGCTGCCCGAGTGGATGCCTTGAGACCCTATGTCTCTCAAGCCACCCACACTCCCTCTCCTCCATCCATCCATTGAGCCATAGCTGCCCCTTCCAAGAGAGGTGCTTCTCCAAGCTAGGGCATGGTGGCCCATTCCATCAAGAGAAGGTAGAGCTTGTTGTTTATGTTGTTTATTTGTTTTCTCTAATCCATTATTTGTTTGCAGGTTTATTGTCTAACTTGTTTTTGTAGGTATTTTGGTTCTAACATTTGTTTACAGGTAGTTGGAGCTAAACCCTAACAGTGTTTGTAGATGGGTTTCCATTCCATTTCTTTTATTTCTGTTCTATTTCAGTTTCTATCCATTTTTCTTGAATTTCACCACCAAGAACCTACCCTTCCATCCTATAGATAGAAGGTATCCATTCCTTCCCTGTAGCAAGGGATAAATCCCTGCTACAGAACTGGCGACCATACCAGGTCGATCCCACAGGATCCCTGGGTTTTATTTCTACAAGTTTAGTTTTTTTCCCTAGGTTAATTTTTATGTTAAATCTAGCTTAAATTCTTGTTTATTTACATTTTTTGTTACTGTCGAGCCTCCACAAGGAAAATATGAGTCCATTTGGCCACAATACATGTTACTGTCAGTCGGATCTGACTCGGGGTCAAAAAATTTCACTTTCTGGAGCATGTCGCACTTATCCGGCCCAGACAGGGGACCAGGTTGCTCATTTGGGCCTCACAGGTATGACCAGGTCTCCCTTTTACCCCCTAAAGGTGTGACCCCCTTCCAAAAGACAGCCCACTTCTGTCTGCAAAATTTGAGCGACCCCCTTGCCTATTTTTGGAAAAATTTGGCGACCCCCTCGCGACATTTGACCCGAAAAGTGCGATATGTCACTCAGAATTGGTATTTTTAATAATTAAGGACTGTCAGTGCGGCTCAGCCACCTTTGTACATCTGAACTATTTTTTTTCTGTTTCTATTTATGTTTATTGCAATTTCATTTACATAACAAAGTGTAAATTAAATACTGAATGGGTTAATGGATATAGTTTGACTAAAACTCACTTAAAATCAACAATCTTGCTTAATGCTTCCTCCTCTACCCAGTCATCACCCTTCGAGGTATTTTGGGATAATATGGAGGGCATAGCTTGTATAGTACTAAGCACTTCACCCAATATTGTTTGAAACCACTAAAAATAGGTGACTTGGAAGTTAGAGGGGGTAGAGAAGGAGGGCTTCTCACAACACTCAGCGTCCTCGCTATTGACCAACCTTACATTTGGAAGGTGACCTATGGATATATGGATGGGATTAGTCCCATTGTGTTGAGAGGCCAACACCTTTTCCTAGTTGAATAAGAATATAGGTGTAAGGTAGTCACCTAGTTAGGCTATCACAATTCAGGATAAAAAATGGTGCATGTCTAAAACATTTATGATTAAGATTTACTACTTTCATCCACAATGATATGAATTCTATGAAATATTCATAAACCATTTGCAGCAACCAGATATAATAGAAACACAAAAAGACATACACACCATACCATGTAAATCAACCCAACTCAATTCATGACATTGAGAGAGCCAATAAAATTTACAAATTTACACTAAGTTAAAAATATGCAGTCTTTGAGGACATAAGTCCTTGACTGCCTTAACCATGGGAAGTACTTGGGCTCAGACCAGAAACTCATTTTGAGGAGTACCACGGGAACCCCAAAGTAGCTGGTCGCTGAGAGGAATTGCCAAGCGAAACGGGAAACGCCCCCCACCGATTGAGTAGCACCCATGAGGAAAAATCCAAGCACCATCTTCTGGAATTCTTGGTGGTCGAGTGACCACCTATAGCCAATAGGAATCCATTGAAACTGGGGTCCAATAATCATGACCACCAGTTTGACATTCAAAATTAACACAAATGATCCCTCACACTCTTCCTCATGCCTAAGAGGTGAACTACCATAGTTTGGGTCATTAAATCGACATCGTCGAGACCACTCTCAAAGACCTCCCACACCATCAGAAGGCCACACATCCTCTAATTCAGATTTAGACCCATATCAGTCTGAACCAGATCTGCACACTACACCATCAAGCCCCATGGCTGGTGCAAACCCAGATCCATTTTTTGGCATAGCAATCGCTAGTGGACCCATGTCCACCCCACAAACTATCACCAACAACACTACGGGTGGCCCCAACATGGTTATGCAAATCGTGATAAGTCAGCTGCCACCACCCATATTGACCAGTCAATCTATCCCACCTGCAACACATTGGGGTAGTGGCCCTTCCACATACACTTCCCCTCCTGTCACACATGGGGGTAGTGGCCCTTCCACCTACACTACCCCTCCTGTCACACATGGGGGAAGTGGCCCTTCCACCTACATTATCCCTCCCACCACACTTGGGGGTACTAGCCCATCCACAATGGTACCACAAGTACCCCCAACAATGCAGGTGCATTATGCACCTGCAAACCCCACCACCATGGCTACCCCATCTCACATTAATCAAGGGTCGAACCTCCCTTTCATGGCACATCTCAACTTGCCTGATTTGGCCCGGCTAACAAATGACCATATCCACCATCAAACGTTTTGGCCTCCCATGCCAACCAAACTGCCCTTAGATATTCCCAAGTTTGAACGGAAGGCAAGGGAGTGCCCCCAAAACCACATCATAACATTTCATCTATGGTGTTCATCAAACAGCATCGTAGATGATTCGATCAGGATAATATTGTTCCAACGCACCCTCACAGGTGTTGCAACCAAGTGGTACATTGAGCTACCACAATCCAAGTACCCAGATTTCAACTCCCTGGCTTTCATGTTCCTGCAATATTTCTAACTCCCCATCAGATATGACAAATGGGTGGAGATCTTGTTATCTTGCAACCAGAACACTACGACCCACAAAACCGACCACATCCATGAGTGGAGGTGACACTATAGTTTGTGTAAGATCCAACTTGATGACAGGATCTTCCTAGATTGGTTCCTTAAAACCTTGCTCCAACCTATAGTAAAGGACATCACATCTGAATGTCCCCAATCCGAAGAGGAGGCCATTTTGAAAGCCCAGCATTTTGATCTCATCTATGCATAGTCTGGGTACCTTTACACTATCATTCCAGATGCTCCCTGTGTGGGTACCTCCTACCGAGATGTACCAGGGGCATCCCATGCTGCAGATGGCATCATAGGCTCAGTCTCTCACCAACAAAAGTATCACCCAACACCACCTAGAGTACCACCACAACCAAGCAACAATTCTAGCGTTTCCTACCAAAACCAAACTCTGGACTATGCAAGAATGATGTCCCATATGGACAACCTGTGCCACCTCAGCAGGCTCAGGCCTTGGCTTGGCCAGCATAGCAATATGTGGGACAAATACCCACATTTGTGGCACCAGTACCCACCCAAGTCTACTATGCACTGCTAGTGCAAGCCATTCAAGCCCCCGCCCCTACTCCACTTGCTCCGTTGGGACAGGTGTTTGCATAGAAAAATCATCCCAACCAACCAGCCCCCAATAACCAACAAGGTTAAGCCAGGAATAACCAACCCTACAACCAAGGAAACAATCAACCACAAGGAGGTGGTCAACAACCAAACCCTCCCAACAATGTCGCGACAAACTGGCTAGCCCAAAATCCTCAATTACCAAATGCACCAAGATGCAACACCCCATTGTGTACAAACCAACCATGCACATTCTATGGGGTCTATGAGCACTACACATTCGAGTGTCCCTTCATGGGTTGCGCTAAGTAGGCCATTAGGAATGAGGTTCAACATGCCACCAACACAATGGACCAAGCCCAACCCAACCCGACACCACAAGGACCTCCTCCTATGGTGCTCCAAAACCCATTACTAGTCCAAGGATTGGTGGCAACCGTGCCCCCTCCCCAACCCAATCCCAATGCTCCAAGGGCACCTCCCACGACAGAAATAGGTGTCCATCACCTGCTAGCAATGACAACCGAAGAGGTCAATCTACAAACTAGACAAAATTAGTACAGAACCAACACCAAACCCACTAATACATCAACGACATCTACGTATAAAATAGTCAATGCACCTCTTCAGTTACCCCCTTTCCTACACCCCCCCCATATGTCGGGTTTCCAATAACACCATGACTAGATCTGCTGTCAGCTACAGCATCGTGGATGATTTGGTCCAAACACCTACCACCATGTCTGCTCTTGAGGTACTCAAAATGTGCCCAACACAGCGGAAAGCCTTACTAGCCACCCTTGGGACCGTAGACCCCTTTGACTCCAAGTTTATCACATTCAACACAAAGAATGGAGAACCACGAATGTCATTAACCATTTCCTTTCAAATCTCAGTGTCTATCCAAAATTTGGTTGTGCACCGGTGAATAGTGGATGAGGGGTCATCCACATCCGTTATGTCTACCCTAGTCTAGCAGAAACTTGGATCCCCAATTCTGCAACCATCCTCCACAACTCTGTGGGCTTATGATGGCCATCCCACTAAAGCCCAAGTAATCCTCCCCCACATCCTCATCATATTAGCCGGGAAGATAGTTCTGATTGACATATAGTTTGTCAATGCTCAATTCGACTATAACCTTCTCCTCAAAAGAAGTTATATGTACACCATGCGAGCTATTGCATCAACTGTCTTCCATCTCATGAGGTTCCCCGATGAAAGGAAAATCATGACAATTGACCAACTTAATTACCATGATCCGCAAGGGCTAACGACACCCGCCAACATTATCCCTATGATCAACACCAATGATACGCAAGGGATGACCACACATGTGAATGTTATCCCTGCGGTAAACACCATGGTTGATAACATACCAGCCTCCCCATTGTTGAATGTGGGCCCTGGGTTGTTTGCTGATACCACCATGACAGCTCCTTTCCCCTTAGTGTCACCACCATCGACACCAAATGAGACTGTGGACTTGTGCATGCCCTCATTCAGCACTGCTACACCCAAACAACAACCGCAGCCACAGCCCCAACCACAACCACAACACCATCCACAGCCGCAACATCAACAGTAGCTGTAACATCATCTGCAACCATGACATTATGCACAGTTGTGACCACAACCTCATCCCCACATACAACCATCAGGGAGTTATCTGGGATCCTCTCCAAAACATACAATTCCCTTCCTCTTTCCCCTGCTTATTGTCATCAGCAAACCAGTAATAGCCACCCTAAACCTACCCAAATTTACATTGGGAATTCTCATGTGGTATCTTGATCAACTAGCTCAACCACTAATGCCCTAGGTAGTCTTAACCCCCATGCAACCCATTGCGGTTGCATCTCATCCTCCACCCGACCCGTAAAAACCAAGCACCGCACCTGCACCCGCACCACCCCACCCAAAAAGAGCCAAGCGAAAGAATGTGAAAGCCACCACAGAGCCTTGACAGATCCCACCTTGCGTTGTCTACGAAGAGCAGGGCCATCTGACTCAAAAGTGCCCTAAGATTCCAATGATCTGTGTGCATTTGGACACCATGGATACAACCGAAAACCTTCGCGTGGTTGAACTTCTAAGCATTCCAATAGTGAGAAACAAGTCACTAAGAACAAACCATGCTTGTTGTTGATGTATATGTAACTTCAGAATGTATTCTTCTATGTATCTTATATATTGTAACCCGATGTTTATTCTGGGATGTTTCTATTATGTATTTGAGTCATGTTGTCATGCCCCGATGTTCCGATCGGGAGGATTAATAATGTAAACAAGTCTTGTCAAGTCATTGTTAAAGTCCCCACAGTTTCGGGGCACTAGGGTTATTATACACTCATTGAGATGTAGGCTCTAGTAAGTAATTGTTAAGTTGGGCCGACATGATTGAGTGCACTTTAAGTGAATGGAAGAATATAAATAGAGAGTGAGAGTCTCTCTATTTATCACTTGTACTACACATCACTCACTTACTCAAGTGTGGCGCATTAGTGAGGAAGTAAATACTGGGACTAGACAGAAGAAGAAGACTACTGTTGTCAAGAGTGCATCTTACTTTTTTTGGGTCTTACATCTTGTGGTGATTCTATATTTGAGGAAGTTGTAGGGTTTTCTCCATTTATGGTTTCCCCGATCAAAAACATTGTGTTCATTGTCTCTTGTGTTTGATTGTTGTACTTGTTATTCTCTCAGTAAATATCCTAGCATAATGCTAGCTTAAAATGTTGAAAAACTAACATGGTATCAGAGCTAACCTGAGAAGAAGACACTGTGCAGCTGTGGGAACTAGGGCTTCCTAGTTTGTGCATCTTCCTCCACAGATTTTCAGCAAAAGTACGGTGGAACAACTCTCCTCCTTAGGGCGCATATTTTTGTCGAAACAGAATCCAATTCTGAGGTTTTTCAGTTTTGGACCTGTCACTAGGGTCGGAAATTAGGGATTTTTACAGAAGAAGAATTTTTCAGTGAGCCCAGGCCTGGATTGATCTCCTCCCCAAAATCAAAGTTAGGAACAAATTTCAAGGCATTTGGGTGGATAGAACTCCGAAAAAGCAAAACCCTAGTTTGCTCTTGAACCAGCTCTGCAGGATTTCAACTCAAGTTTCAGATCCGACATCTTGAACCTGGTAAGATCTAAAATCTTTTGTATTTCCATTTGAGGTTCTCATTTAAGATGTCTCATCATACCAAGCTTAATGAAAAGCTCGAGGGAGCTGATAACTTCTGAGCTTGCAAGTATAGGATCTCCCTGGTCCTGGAAGAGAATGAATTAGACTCCTACATTCATGAGGAGGTTCCAGTTCCAGAGGGAGATGAGGCAAAGGCCTTACACAAGAAAAATATTGTTATGGCAAATAGGATCATTGTTGATTCTATTAAGGATCACCTTATCCCACAGGTATCCTCTCTCAAGACACCTAAAGCTATGTTTGATTCCCTAACCAAATTGTTTGAAGGGAAGAACATCAATCGGAAGATGACCTTGAGGAACCAATTGAAGAATGTGAAGATTCAGAATGCAGAAACTATTCAGTCTTACTTCAAAAGGGTTTCTCAAATCAAGGAACAATTAGAAGCAGTTGATGAAGAATTTGAAAATGCAGAGATTGTAATGACTACATTGAATGGCCTCCCTAGGACATGGGATGCTTTCATCCAAGGAATTTGTGCAAGAAAGAAGCTAGTCAAGTCCAGCAGACTATGGGAAGAGTGCTCTCAAGAAGAAGATCGGATAGCAGCTCGAGAAGAGAAGATGGGAAGTGAATACCAAGCTCTTACAGTTCACTCCAAATCTCACTCCAAGTCAAACAAAAGGAGACCCCATGGCTCTAGAGGTAAGCACTCTCACAAAGATAATACTAGAAGAGATGTATCTAGGATCATATGCTATACTTGTGATGAAGCAGGACACTATGCAAGGAATTGTCCTAACAAACAGAAGATAGTAAAGAAGAGCATCAAAAGAAGACATCATGCTCATGCTGCAGAGGATGATGAACCATCCAGAAAGAGATCCAGATATGAGAGTGAAGATTCTTCAAGCGAGGATAAATATGTTCTTATATCAGCTCTCACAGGTAACATTACTCATGGAAGTGATGATTGGCTTATAGACAATGGGGCTTCTAAACATATGATGGGATTCAAGGAATCATTTGTAAGACTTTTAGAACATGAATCACCTCACAAGGTGAAACTAGGAGATGACTACCAATATCCAATAAAAGGTAGTGGGGAATCTTCATAAAAGCTAGACTCTGGTAAGTCTCTAACAATGAAAGAAGTATTGTTTGTGCTAGGACTGAAGAAGAACCTTCTATCCATTTCAGCATTGGATGCAAAAGGAATGCGGGTGGCATTCATAGATCGTCAAGTCATCATGTGGCCAAAAGGAAAGACTATCAATGATGTGGTAGTGATTGGAGAACAAGAAGGAGGCTTGTACAAATTGAAGGGCCATCCAGAACAAGCCTTGATACATGACACAGTAGAGCCAAATGAGCTTTGGCATAGAATACTTGCACATGTGCATTACAGAGCACTACCTATTGCAAGTAAAGCTGTCGAAGGTCTTCCAGAAATTCGAGCAAAACATGATGGAGTTTGCAAAGGATGTGCGAAAGGAAAGAATACAAAGAAGACATTTCCAAGCAGCAAAAGCAAAGCCAAAAGTATTCTAGAAATCATCCACTACGATGTATGCGGTCCTATGTCATCAAACTCACTTAGCGGGTATGCATACTATGTTTCTTTTATTGATGATTTTTCTAGAAAGACATGGATTTACTTTATGAAAAACAAAGATGAAGTATTCAACAAGTTCAAGGAATTCAAAGCCTTGATTGAAAACCATACTGAAAAGAAGATAAAGACCATTCGATTAGATAATGGTGGAGAATTCACTTCAAATGAATTCAAAGAGCTATGTAAATAATCAGGGATTAAGAGGGAGTTGTCCACTCCTTATAATCCACAACAGAATGGAATTGCAGAACGAAAAAGCAGAACTATCATGGAAGCTGTAAGAGCTATGCTTCATGATCAAGATCTACCTATGCATCTTTGGGCTGAAGCTGCCAGAACAGCAGTGTATGTGCAGAACCGTACTCCACATAGATTACTTGAGAACAAGACTCCTGAAGAAGTCTTCTCCAGCAAGAAACCAGAAGTCAGCCATCTCAGAATATTCAGCTATCCTGTGTACATACACATTCCAAAAGAAAAGAGAACAAAATTAGATCCTTCAGGAAAGAAGGGTATATTTGTGGGATACTCTAAAAGCTCGAAGGCTTACAGAATCTACTTCCCAGGATACAAGAAGATTGACATCAGCAAGGATGTGACATTTGATGAAGGCACAGCTTACAGCAAATCCAAAAAGAGACCTGCTGAAGAACCTGAAGAAGCAGAAGCAAAAGTACCCAGAATTCATGATACAATCATGAACAAAGAAGCTCAAGAAGAAGATCGAGAGTTTGAGGAACCACAAATACTTGTATAACCACCTCTGGAGAAGAATCCTCATAAGAGAAAACCTGCTTGGGTACGTGAACTTATCCAAGGTGCGGAAAGATATGGGGCTCCATAAGAGAATCACAGAGAAAGAAAGAGAACCAGATCAAATTCTGGGTATGTAGCTTTACTATGTGATTTCATTGATAAAGAACCTTCTAGTTATGAAGAGGCGGTAGAACAGAAATAATGGAAGGATCCTATGATTGAAGAATACCAATCGATCATGAAGAATGATGTTTGGGATGTTGTCCCAAGACCAAAAGAGAAGTCAGTTGTCACTTCAAAATGGATCTACAAGATCAAGCATGCTGCAGACGGTAGCATTGAAAAGTATAAGGAAATATTTGTAGCTCGAGGATTCTCTCAGAAAGAGGGAGTAGACTATGAAGAGACCTTTGCACCTGTAGCCAGATACACTTCCATCAGATCAGTACTTGCTCTGGCTGTAGTGACGAAATGGAAGATACACCAGATGGATGTCAAGACTGATTTCTTGAATGGTGTAGTGGAAGAGGAAGTGTATGTAGAACAGCCACTCGGTTTTGAGACACATGACAGATATTCTCATGTATGCAGATTGAAGAAATCCCTGTATGGTTTGAAACAGGTACCCAGGACCTAGTACGACAGGATTGATAACTTTCTATCTAGTTTGGGCTTTACCAAGAGTAAAGTAGATTCCAACCTTTACTACAAGGTTGAATATGGAAACCCAGTGATGCTTCTACTATATGTAGATGATCTATTTGTGAGAGGTACAGATGGTTTGATTGCTGATACGAAGAGAAATCTTGCTGCTGAGTACGAGATGAAGAACTTGGGAATGATGCATTACTTTCTGGGTATGGAAGTGTGGCAGAGTACAGATGGAATCTTCCCTGGACAAGGGAAGTATGCAGTAGAGATCTTGAAGAGGTTTAGTATGATGGACTGCAAGGCTATGGACACACCTATGGCATCAAACCTGAAGCTACTGAGTGATGCTTCATCAGATTCGGTTGATGCTATGATGTATCGTCAGATGATTGGGTCATTAATGTACCTGACGAACACAAGACCAGACATTTGCTTTGTTGTGAACACCTTAAGCCAGTACCTAACAGATCCGAGAAGTGTTCACTTGATTGCTGCAAAGCATATTCTAAGGTACCTAAAGGGTACAATTGATTATGGGCTCCAGTACGATGCGAATCAGAAGATTAACCTGGAGGGTTATGTTGATTCAGATTGGGTAGGCAGTGCCATCGATAGGAAGAGTACTTTAGGATGTTGCTTCAGTATGGGATCAGGTGTGATCTCTTGGTTTAGAAGGAAGCAATCCCGTGTGGCACTGAGTACAACTGAAGTAGAGTATGTCGCATCTTGTTCAGCTAGTTGTGAGGCAGTATGGCTGCGAAAGCTACTGTGTGATATATTTGATCTCCAGTTGGATGCTACTTGTATACATTGTGAAAACCAGAGTTGCATGAAGTTGTCAGAGAATCCAGTGTTCCATGAGAGGTCGAAGCATATTGAGATCAAGTATCACTATATCAGGGATATGGTGCAAAGAGGAGTAGTGAAGCTCCAGTATGTTGCAATGGAGGAACAGATAGCTGATGTATTAATGAAGCCATTGGCTAGGCTGAAGTTCGAGTACTTCAGAGAGAGACTTGGTGTTCTCCAGATCGAGGTTTCCTCCAAGGGAAAGTTGTGAGTTCCTAAGCCATTGTCACTAGCAGGTTAGATGTAAGGGCTAAGCCATTCTGTCATGGTGAGTGCTGAGATGCATAGCCATTCTGACGAGTAGGTCAGATGTAAGGGCTGAACCATTCTATCATGGCTAAAGGATTAGGTTCCTCCCATGTAAGATGTGAGTGTTGGCCATTCTGTCGAGTAGGACATATGTAAGGGAAATTGCCACTCTCCGGGAGAGTGGAGGCACCTGGTCAGTTACCAGGTAGCTTAGTTTGGGACTGGGGGCCTTTCTGGTGAGGGTGGAGGATTTGGTTCCTTCTAAGTCATATGTGAGTGCATGCCATTCCGTCATGGTGAGAGGATTAAGTTCCTTCCATGGCCGATGTAAGTGCGGTCCATTCCATCATGGTGAGAGGATTAAGTTCCTTCCATGGCCAATGTAAGTGTGCGCCATTATTTCATGGTGAGAGGATTAAGTTCCTTCCATGTCAGATGTAAAGGCAGGCCATTCTATCTTGGTGAGAGGATTCAGTTCCTTCCATGATAGATGTGAATGTAGGGCCTTTCTGATGTGATTGTAGTTTACTACATGATCAGATGTGAGTGCTAGGCATACCTTTCTGATGAGTAGTTCAGATGTAAGTGCTGGGCGTGCCTTTTTGACGGGTAGGTCAGATATAAGTGCTAGGCAAAGAACTACCTATGGGTTAGGCCTACAACCAGCATGAAAGAAGGCTAGCTCTGTAGAAATTCCTATGACGAGATAGTACACACATTATGATGACCAGAGATGATCCAGATCGAGCTATCATCCAGATCCAGTTATGATGACTCCAAGAGATCCAGATCGAGTGATGATCCAGATCCAGCAGTGATGATCCAGATTGAGAGATGATCCAGATCCAGATCCAGATCAAGTGATGATCCAGATCCAGTCCAGTGATGATGATCCAAATCGAGTGATGATCCAGATCCAGTGATGATGTTCTATGACGATCCAGATCGAGAGATGATCCAGATCCAAAGATGAAGATGACTTGAAGATGAATATGACTTGAAGGCGAAGATGATCCATTTAATCCAGAGAAGAAGAACAGTGTTGAAAATTGTGTCGAAAGAATACCTTCCTAGTTAAGAGGGAGTGTTAATGTATATGTAACTTCGGAATGTATTCTTCTATGTATCTTATATATTGTAACCCAATTTTTATTCCAGGATGTTTCTATTATGTATTTGAGTCATGTTGTCATGCCCTGATGTTCCGATCGGGAGGATTAATAATGTAAACAAGTCTTGTCAAGTCATTGTTAAAGTCCCCATAGTTTCGGGGCACTAGGGTTATTATACACTCATTGAGATGTAGGCTCTAGTAACTAATTGTTAAGTTGGGCCGACATGATTGAGTGCACTTTAAGTGAATGGAAGAATATAAATAGAGAGTGAGAGTCTCTCTATTTATCACTTGTACTACACATCACTCACTTACTCAAGTGTGGTGCATTAGTGAGGAAGGAAATATTGGGACTAGACAGAAGAAGAATACTACTGCTGTCGGGAGTGCATCTTACTATTTTTGGGTCTTACATCTTGTGGTGATTCTATCTTTGAGGAAGTTGTGGGGTTTTCTCCATTTATGGTTTCCCCGATCAAAAACAATGTGTTCATTGTCTCTTGTGTTTGATTGCTATACTTGTTATTCTCTCAGTAAAGATCCTAACATAATGCTAGCTTAAAATGTTGAAAAACTAACACTTGCGCCCTCTACGGTTTGTATGGACACTATTCTCACCATTTCCAATACTTTCTCAAGTTTCGAATGGATTGACCCCAACCTCCATCAACATTCCCTTAAATTTGAGATCACCCTGATCGAAAAATTTCACCCCCCACCTCCTTCTTCAGACACCATGTCCATTTACATGATGTCCAGTTCAACCAACCCTATTGTCTCCACCACCAATGATGGTCCATCAGACCTATCTCTTCGTTGCTTCCACAATGATGTGGAGATACTTGAAGCCTTTACCACCTTGGAATACCCATGGGAGAACATGCACCATCACTCGTTCTTCCTCCCCAAGGAACTTGTGTCGCAGTCTGACTAGTTTTCCATGGAAACCAAAGATTTCATTCATGGGAAAGTCAACTGGTTCAAAAACCCCATTCCAGCACTAGATGCCTTCAAAGAAGGGAACATGGCCAACATCTCGCTAACCATCAAAATCAACATCTCAACCAATCCCGAGGTTGTTGAAGAAATCATGCTGGGTGCATGCTGCTCCCCAGAAGAAGTCGCTGCCTACAAAGCTCTCTTCAAAGAATTTCATGACATGTTTTCCTGGTCTTACACTAAAATGCCCGGCTTGGATCCATCCATCGTGGACCACCACATTGACACATGGGTCGATGTGGCCCCTGTATATCAAAAGCAATGACCCATCCATCCTTCCAAAGTGGTCATGGTAAAAAATGAGATAGAGAAGCTGCGCATAGCCAACTTCATTTACCCCATTGCCTACACCACTTGGGTTTCTAATCATGTTCCCATGAATAAAAAACAGGGTATCATCCACATGTGCACCAACTTCTACAATCTCAATGGGGCATGTCCCAAAGATAACTTCCCAACACCCTTCATCGATCAGATTATCGATGCATGCGCCAAACATGAAGCCTTTTCCTTCATGGATGGATTTTCTAGATATAACCAAATCCAGATCCAGAAAGAAGATCATTACAAGACTGCATTCACAACCCCATGGGGCACATTTGCATATCGAGTCATTCCCTTTGGCCTAAAAAACACTAGAACCACCTTCCAATGCACCATGACATATTGTTTCCACAACCTAATTCACATCATCTTGGTCTACCTGGACAACCTTACCGCTCGATCACCAAAACAAGCCCAACATATAAACGACTTACGACAAGTATTTTCATGTTGCTGCAAGTACAAAATTTTCTTGAACCCCCTGAAGTGCATTTTCTATGTCCCAGCAAGCCATCTACTTGGATTCATCATATCCGACAAAGGGATAATGGTATATCCCCTCAAATTTCAGGCTATCCTTGATATTCCTTCCCCAAAAACATGACACCAACTACAGAGCCTCCAAGGCAAGGCCAACTTCCTTCACCACTTTGTACCAGAGTATGCAACAAAAGCTTATAGATTCATTCACCTGCTTCACACAAAAATCCCCTTTGTTTAGGATTAACAAGCACAAGAATCATTTGATGCACTCAAGCAAGCCCTGGCTTCTGCACCATTACTCTCAACACCAGACTTCACTTGAGACTTCATTCTCTATGTATCAGCCTTGGACAATGCCATTTTTGGAGTCTTGGTCCAAGAAGATGATGCTCACCATGAGCGCGTGATTTACTACATCAGTCAGAAACTAACAAGACCCCCACTACGATACAAACCTGAGGAGAAATTGGCCCTCATCATTGTCTTCTTGGATCAGAAGTTGCACCACTACATCATCGCAAACCATAGTCATGTAGTGGCTGATTCAAACCCAATGTGGTACCTCTTAAGCCACCTCCTTCTACAAGGTCGAGCAGGTAAGTGGGTAGTCATCCTCCAAGAATTCGACTTAGAGTTCGTGTCCCCAAAAATCACAAAGGCACTCACGCTGGCCATGCTCATGAACGATCTGTCCCCATCAAACACGTCATCACCCTCCAAGGATGATCTCCTTCATGATTTCCTATTCTTCATATCCACAGAAGACACGTCATATGGGGACATCCTTCTTTATTTACGAACACAGAATTTTCCAGCGCACTTAAACCGTGAGGATAGGCGACGCATCTGACATCAAGCCATTCACCACTTGCTGATTGGAGATGTTTTGTATCGTTGAGGCATTAATACCATCCTACATCATTGCCTCACCTGTGATGAGGCTGAGACCATCCTCAACGACTGTCATAGTGGAGCCTGTGGTGGCCACCGTTCAGGCCTAGAAACCACCCAAACGATTCTACGCGTTGGTTATTTCTAGCCTTCCATCTTCACTGATTTCATAGAGGAAGTTAAGCATCATCATAGATGTCAGCTCTTTTCCCCAAAGGCAAGAACCCCCCCTACACCGTTACACCCCATAGTCACAATCGGGCCCTTCTTCAAGTGGGAAATTGACTTCATGACAATCAACCCCATCTCGGCCAACGGTCATAAATAAATCATTATGGCAATCGATTACTTCACTAAGTGGGCCGAGACCATGCCCACATTTGATTGCAAAATTGAAACAACATCGTGCTTCTTCTTCAACCATGTTATTTCATGATTTGGTGTTCCTAAAAAAATAGTCTCAGACCATGGAGGACACTTTCAAGACGTCGTATGGGCTAAATTGTCAACCATGTTGAAATTCGAACACCAGTACTCATCTCCCTACTACCCCCAAGGCAATGAACAAGTTGAAGCAATCAATAAAATCATCAAAACAATACTCCAAAGGATGGTGGGAAATCATAAAACCAACTAGCATCACATGCTATTCTTTTCCCTATGGGCTTATCGCACATCCACAAAAACCGTAACCGGTTTCACTCCTTTCCGCCTAGTACATGGTGTTGAATCAATACTCCCTATAGAGTGCCAAATCCCATCCCTCTGCCTCATGGTAGAACTCCTCCCTGATACTTAGCCTTTAGAATAACAACTCCTCCAACTCAAACAAACCATAGAATATTGTTGAGCTACCCTCTAAGCCATTGAAGTAATGAAAACACGGTCAAAGGCCCACTATGACTCCCATGTCCACCCTTGCACCTTCAACGAAGGCGATATGGTCCTATTCTACGACCAACCCAACAATAAGTTGGGAAAAGGAAAGTTCGACTCAATGTGGTAAGGCCCATATGTCATCCACCATTTCCTCGAAAAAGGGGCATACACCCTTATTGACTCTGATGGACAACTCTTGGAGAACCCCCACAATGGGCTCTACCTCAAGATATTTTACGCCTAACATCACCAATGAATCTCTTCGTTTTCTTTTATTGTTTTTCAATGTTTTTTAAAGTCATAGGCAGCACCATCAGTTGCTAATCCAAAGTCACCCAGAACTGGTTCAAGACACCTCTCACACCTCCAGGACCAAACCTCTATCTCCTTATGAGACCATCATCTCATGTTTAACAAAAAAAAATTGGGACTTCTTTTTGGAAGTTACCTCGATTTACGACCCACATCATGATGATGCAAGTGTCTACGAACCTGTACTTGCATCACACTTTCCTACCACTACTCATGTGGGTTTTCAGGCCACTGCACGTAAGGAACATCATTTTTACTTTAACATATAAGTTGTCTACTCCGTCCACTACACATTATGCGGATCACCGGACCATCGTCCAGAGAATGGATCATTTCTTTGCATCTATTTGGCATATAATTGCCTCGGTGTTTGCACTCACATCACATGTAGTCAATCCCATCCACCACAATTCACACACGACTCTCCTGATCTCTATCCAAGAGCCACCTCAGTTTGCATGCCTCTACCACACCGACTCATGGGTCTCTTCCGCAATCTATCCCATGCATGTATTGGTATGTTTAAGAGCCACTTGTTCCGTCCATACTCCACGGATGACATTCGGACCACTGTCCACCGTCCCGACATGGGGCACCACCTGTGCCACCTCAAATCGGTTGACCATACTAGAGTTCCCTTTAATATCTTTTCTGACTCCTAAAAGAATGAAAAGATTTCCAAGTGTAGCTGCTTCCTTTCCCGCTCGTTAAAGTATAGGAAAGTGCGTCTACATTGTCTCGTTTACCTCCTTTTACAGACTATGTAGACCATCAAATGAAAAGGACCACCTCGGCATGTTCAAGCCAAGACCATTCCCCTCTGCATACTTTTATACTGTCTCAGGAAGAGGGGCCGCACTTTACGAAAAATCTCACCATGGGTTGTCGTTAAGCTCTTTTCCAGCCTTCTCGTCAACAAAATATTGCCAAGCAAACTTGGTTTCAGTCATGCTCGTAAAATTATTTGAATGACCATCCAGTCAGTATAGGTTTAACCTTTTCTGGACTAATTGGACTACCAATGGTAAAGAAGTCTCTCATCCCCCAAAGGATGGGTGATCTCTCCTATGTATACTTTTATCCTTTTTTAGGCACAGGAAACTACCAACAAAAAAGAGCCCCCACTAGAGTCTTCTTCGTGCTTTCAGACTCTCTAAAATTGAAAGCACCATTGAGCATTTACTTTCTCAGGCTCGCCAAAAATCCATGAGATCGTACCACAACAGTGTCTCTAGACACCACCCCACAGAAAATAGTTTGGCAGCATTCCCACTTTGGGTCACCTTTGTTCAGAGTATTCTACAATGTGCCTTCCTTGGATCCCATCAATATCAAAAGTGTCCACCTCCCCCAAGTATTTCCCATCTACAGTGACATTCTTGGTATTACAGCTATGATCCCATTCCCATAAGTCAGTTTCATTCGTTGCCTGGTCCGCCCCACTATCATACTCTGAACAAAGGAATTTTGAGTCTACTACACTTCCCCTACCCCTATTCAACTCTTTCCCTCCCCCCCATTCAATGGGTCAGTCCACAGATTGTCTCACATATTTTAGTTATCTCCCTCGTGCTTCTGGTCAAGGAAACATCATTTCCTTGACAAGGGGTAGGTATCCCTCTGTCGATGACAACACACATATTCCAGAGGATAGACCCAAAAGTCCCTATATCTTGGTTTCATTAACCTCATTGATGAGTTCCTCAGACCACTTGAGAGGATTCCTTAGTGCCTTTCGGGATGGTTGTTTCTCACATGCTCGAATCCAACTACATCATCACACCGTTGAGATTCATATAGGGTATAGGTCCATGTAGTATTTATTCAAAGACCCCGAATGTCACCCAACTCTATCACATTGATGAGTCTATTTGAGGGACCTAAACAGGCTTATGTCCCTTGTGATTTCTGGGTTGAGTTGGAGACAGTGTTCAGAAGCCCTAGCAATGCTTCTATATAGATTTATGATTGATGCAACATACTTGTACCACAAAGACTCTGACTCTCCACCAGTGAATCCATACAGCTATGTACCATCCTAGATCCAGCAGGCCATCAGTCATGAAGATATAGCATTCCAGGAGAATGCCATGGGTCCAATGTAGCAATTCTTCAGATCAGTATTGTATTCAGCCTCGCATTGAGGAAACCACTATGTATCATCAGTTGTATACGATCGACTCTTGTATTTTAGAGCATAGATCACATTATTTGTTTGACATTGTCACGAGCATGGGGATGCTCACCTCATCCATATATGTGTCACACATTATTTGTATCTCATCCATTGATGGGAACCATATTAATACAAAAACCAAAAGCCACCATGCCCCAACCCAAGAAGCACCACCTCTTTGCAGAAAATCCTATGATGTTCGTCAGCCATACGATGAGCGCCTACCCTTACACATCAGGGGGCAATCTGTTAACCCAAAAAATCCCTCACTCAGCTCTACATGGCTTACACCACCCAAGGACAACAATGCATAACCCTTATTTCACCCCATTAGACCCCCACACCCTCAAAAAGGCTTAAGAATGAGCAAAAGGGCTTAAAAACCCCAGAAAAGAGCCTAAATAGTTCTCCTAGGGGTTAAATCCTCCAAAAAGGGGCTAAAACCCCTCAAAGGAGCTAAAACCCCCAAAATGAGCTAAAGATAGGGAGGAAGGGGCTAAAATCCCAAAAAAGGGGCTAAAGCCCCAACCATAGGCTTAAAACCCTAAAAATCCCTAAAAAAGCTATAAATAGAGGGGTGGGCATCACTCTCAAAACACTTCTCCCTTACATACTATTATTCTGCTCAAGTGGATGCCTTGAGACCCTTTGTCTCTCAAGCCACCCACATTCCCTCTCCTCCATCCATCCATTGAGCCATAGCTCCCCCTTGCAAGAGAGGTGCTTCTCCAAGCTAGGGCACGGTGGCCCATTCCATCAATAGAAGGTATAGCTTGTTGTCTATGTTGTTTATTTGTTTTCTCTAATCCATTGTTTGTTTGTAGGTTTATTGTCTAACTTGTTTTTGCAGGTATTTTGGTTCTAACATTTGTTTGCAAGTAGTTGGAGCTAAACCCTAACAGTGTTTGTAGAGGGGTTTCCATTCCATTTCTTTTATTTCTGTTCTGTTTCAATTTCTATCCATTTTTCTTGCATTTCACCACTAGGAACCTACCCTTCCATCCTATAGACAGAAGGTATCCATTCCTTCCCTATAGCAAGGGATAAATCCATGCTACAGCAATCTCTAGAGCCTTGCTCTATGTCGCAATATTTTGTTGCATCCATGGTAGTCTAATATGATTTAGAAATGTTGAAATGAACCATTCCTTATGTTGAATGTTTATCATCTCAAAATTGACTCTTTCCATTAGTGTCTTGAATCTTTGATCAAAGTCCCAAACAGTCTCATTGGGATACTGCTTAATTTCCTTCAATTATGTAATGTACCGTGCTTCTGATTTTGGCTTCCTGAATTCTTTGATAAGTCCTTTCCTGAATTCTACTAAGGTATTCTCTGAATCCCCTATAGGAACTTGTACAAATTTAATGAACTAATCCAATGCACAACTCCAAAGGGTTGTCACCAACTGACCCTTCTTGAATTCAGTATCCATATTTTGTCTAACAGTCCATACTGCCTCACACAGGAACCCGTATTTTTCTAGATCCTCGGTCCCATTCCCATCGAACAAAGGTAATTTTGCTTCGTTGGCCACCATATTGGGCCTTCTTCCTACAGATGTTGATATACTACTAGAATTTTTCTAGCATGTTGGACAATTTGATGTGGAACTTGTGTTTCTTCCTGAATGCGGCGTAGTGCACGAAGGTGTGGGAACATTGTTGTTGGGGGTTTATCTTACCACTATTCTAGGTGTAGCTTGGTCATCCTCTTCATCATTGTAGGGTCACTTCTTCCCATTTGGTCTTCCTTCGTGGTCTTGCATTTAGATTGTAGTAGGACCTTCCCTTGTCCTGTGCCTCTTCTCTTGTCGAAACCTTTCTCCTCCCCTCATAAGACCACTTTCTTCCTCGGCTTCCCTCACAGTTTTGTCAAAAATTGCACCCATCTACCCCTTATCCTTCCATTCGTCTCCCCCCTTTCTTCATGGTATCCACAGCCTCTGCACACCAGAGTTCTACTACTCGAGGTGCATCTTCAGTATGCCTTTTTCATAGATAAGCATCATAATTGACAATTGTAAATACAATAAGAACCTACCTCATGGTACGTTGAAGAACTCCCTTCAGCTTCACTGTAGGAATTAGTAGTATTAACCACAAACTTGGTGATATATCCTTACAAGATATTGTCCAACCATACTTCAATAGCCCACAATTCTCTCTTGTTTCTTTCCTGCAGCTCTTGGATCAATTCAGGGGTCCAGGACGTCGGCTCTCCTCCTCGAAAATTTGTCTCACGATAGGTCAACCGCACCAACCACTCGTACAAGATGATCAAGAATTCAGAGAAAAAATATTTGTGTGGACCGTCATGTATGTATATTGCCAACCACTTATCTATCGTCATTCTTGGGTTCTGATGTTCTATATCAACAAATTCTCATAGCTTCAGATCGAACCAATCTTGAATTTCTAGTCTTATCGGATGCCACATGTCCTTCCCTCAGCTGCAACAAGGTCCCGACAACGGAACCATTTGTTAACACAAACCCAGCCAACAAAACCAATAAAAAAGGGTTCCCACTCTGTCGATAGCCAAACCACTACGATCTCCCTGAGCACCAGCCCATACAGGTTTTACCCCGCCTAGAAACACCCACAGAGTGGATGAAGTCTCACCTGAGATGTTCAAGGGAGAGCTGACGGAACCAAGTTTCTCTAGAATAGGGGATAACAATGTGACATCAACTTAACAACTCAAGGAAATGATTAGCCAATCATTTAACTTATGCATTCATATAACCATTCATTATCATTTCTCAACATATCGAATCATTCAATCATAAATACAGTAAACATATTGCTGCACAAACAGATCCAACCATATAATAGCAATTAATATAAGAAAACATCGCATCATAGATCCATGTTGTAGATTCACATAACATTCATCATTGGATTGTAGAAAATAGTAAAACAACAAAACAGAAGAAAACACAGCGATTCAGATCAACTTCTATCTTATCATATTACTTTCGCACAATCACAGACTCAAAACCAGTTCACAGCTCAACAAGTGCTCTCCAAAGTACTCAAAAAGGTACTAAGGCCGCTCATCCATCACATACAAAAAGAATATCTTTAACTCTTGCGATTCAACATCTACTTATAGGCTTATGCCTTTACATTCAAGGTCCACTTAGATAGTTTCTAACTAACTCTTAACTGATTCTACAAAATAATGACCAATATCCACAAAATACGGTCCAAAACTACAAAAGGTGACATGAAATATATAAAATATTATATTTTTCACCTTGCGCACCATCTTTTACTTGTACTATGTCTTTGACCTTGCGCAGCATCCGCGATGTTGCACAACTAATGTATCCAAAACACCTTGCCAATAGTGTCGCATTTGTCAAGTATATGGACATCGACATGAGGATTGTGGGTACATGCAGAAGATGGTGACGAAGCCGACGAACTTATACTACATGTTTTTCTGATCTATTGGGCATGAAGATAAGGATTTTTGTGCATATGACATAGTCCATAAAATAACATATGACTCATTCTATGTGAAGGGAGAGGTACAGCAACCGTAGCCGCAACCACAGGTGGTACATCCACCACCTCGACCACAGTTTGTATCACAGCCGCAATCACAGATGCAGTTTGTACTGCAGCAATAGTTTGTGCCACAACCGCAGTATAATCAAATGTAGATGGCTTTGTAGCAACCACAATATGTTTATTCAGCGTAGTATGTTCAACGACATTTGAATCCCCACAGCAGCAATCTAATCAACCATAATACCAGCAACAAGAAGGATTCCAAGGAGGACGACGTGGAGGCTTTGGTCGAGGAGGAGGAAGAGGTCGCGGACCAGTGCAATTTTATAATTATGGTGTACTAGGACACTATCAGAGAGATTTCCCACAATCGAAAGGGTAGTGTACATATTGTATCGCCATTGATGACACTATTGATAATTGTCCATAGCCGATCATGAAGTGGCAAGCGGGAAATGTTTTGTAGTTGTAGAACCAAAACAGTTGCAGAACTAGAACCAGTTGTAGAACCAGAACTAGTTGCGGAACCAGAATCAAGTGTTGAACCAGAACCAGTTGCAGAATTAGAACTAGAATCATATTTCAATTCAAAAATAGAATACAAATCAGAATGTGAATCCACCTATGAATCCACAACTAAAATAGGAACCAAGGTCCAACGGTTGTGATGATCTCAGCAGAGCCTAGAACGCAGGACGTTGATGTCACTGTCGTCACTTGTAGAGGTTCGACATTTGGAGAAGATATTCCATTTCCACAAGTCTAGTTGGATAGAAAGAAGAAAGTGCAATTCGATATAAACATGGAGAAAGATACATTCTTTGAAGCATGGGACGAGATGCGCAGAAATTTTGGTAAGTTACCTTTTTATGAAATGGAAACTACTTTTGATTCAAATTTGGAGGCAAGACCATCGTGACAGCATGGTACCCTGTAGAACTTATTTTATATTTGTTTGTCACTAACAAGAGATACCAATGCTCTTATCAAGATTGAGAATCTATTACATCGACCAGCTAAGGGGTGGAAGGAATCTGCAGTGAACTCTTTGCATAAGAAAAAGACAAGGAAAGAGATGCACATGAATATTCAAATTGGGGACTTTAAGGTAGATTCAGTCATCCTGGATCTAGGCTCAAATGTCAATATTTTTACAAGACAGACATCGAAAAATATGGGGAGCCCTAAGTTGGCTTGGTCCCCTATCTAGCTGTGACTGGCTAACCAGGCCAGGGTAACGCCAATTTGTAGAGTTCCGCACCTCGCTGTAGAAGTCAAAGGTATGAAAAATTATGTGGATTTTGATGTCATTGAGGTTTTTAATAGAGGAATTTCCTATCCTGCATTTCTATGGATTGGATGGACCAATGAGTATGATGGTAATCAACTTTAAGAAGCGTGTTATGACTTTCAAAAACCATGACATCAGGGTCATCGCTCCGATGTATCCTGCAGAAGCACAAAGGTATGTTGAGCCAGTGAAGGAAAAAGTTGTCATAGGATGGGATCATGCATATAACATTTCAGAATATTACATCCATCTGACTACCGATGGGAAACTCGGTTGGCGCAGCACTATCTTTGCTTCCTCTCATTCTGGTGATGCTTTAGAGAACTGGCAGAATCGCATGCATGAGGTATCGCTAAGAAAGTGCAACTTGATTACGCAGTCATTGTGTCATATCGCAAATGAAACCATTGATTTACCAATATATGAAGGACTTCCCAAGTTATCTTAGTTTATTGTTGAATTCGAAGATAAGGTGTCAGAATCACAGTGGTTGCTAGCGTTAAAGGAAGTGTTGAAGGTGAATCCAGCACGTTGGTGGGAGACCCATAAGAATTCAATCACTGGATGGTCGCAGTCCAAATATTGATGACATTTCTCTTTGGAGATGCAAAAGTGTACCAGGTTGGAAGGTACAATGGGCGAAACAGTCCTAGTGATCATCTAATTGAGTGCCAGACCTTGTGGGCATCGTGACCAAAGGATGAGTGGGTACATGCCTTTGTCCACACATTCGATAAAATGTCATGATATTGGTATGTATTAGCTGAGTTACGCAAAGAGATCACTACCTGGTAGGAATTGATGGTTTTCTTCACTCACACCTTCATTTTCGTGGATGCCAATCCTAATGTTCATAATGCATTGCAACTCACCCGCGGCGTTTTTTTGAAGGTAGTTCTGGTGGCATATCAAGTAGATCTACATGCAAAGTGTTAGATGCATTCAATGATGGAATGCTACAATGTATCAAGAGAGACAGATGAGGATGATGATTTGTGGAATATCAACATTCCATAAATAGAAGGGAGTTGGGATGTCGCAGCACCTAATGTACCAATGGATGCAATAAATCAGCCATTGAAGATCATGAAGGTCAACATTGGGATGGGAGAGAATCCCAAGTTTGCAAATGTTGGGGACTACTAGGACGAAGAAACCATGGTAAAGATCATAGACCTATTGCATGAATTCCAAGATTTGTTCCCTACGAAGTTTTTTGAGATGAAGGGGATATTGGGAGATTTAGGAGAGATGAATATTTCATTGAAGCTAGATGTAAAACAAGTAAGGCAGCGACTGTATCGCTTGAATCTGTGATACAAGAAAAGGCTCAAAGCATAACTCAATAGGATGATAGATTCTTGGATAATTGAGCCAGTTGAAGAATCAAAATGGATCATACCTATGGTAGTACAAGAAAAGAAGACTAGTGAGGTTCGACTCTATGTTGACCTCAAGAAATTGAATGATGTGTGTCTGCATGATACATTTCCAACACCTTTTACTGATGAGGTGCTAGAAGGAGTAGGTGATCAAGAAATGTATTCTTTCATGGATGGCTTTTCTGGCTATCACCAGATTAGGATTGTGAAGGAGGATTGCCACAAGACAACATTTGTTATGGAATGGGGTTGTTTCTAGTACACAATGATGCCATTTGGGCTGAAGAATGCCCCTGGGGTATTTTCCCAAGTTGTTTTCGTTGCATTCAAATGTTTTATTCAGAAGTTCTTGCAAGTTTATATGGATAACTCAATAGTCTATGGATTGATCAAGGACCATATGGAGAACTTATGATTGATGCTGGAAAGATATCGACAGCATCTGATCACATTGAACTGGAAGATGTGTGTTTTATGCGCACCTTTTAGACTGTTGTTAGGACACATTGTCTGCAAGCAAGGACTGTTGGTTTATCGTGCAAATATTGCGTTGGTTTTGAGCTTTCCACTGCCTACAAATGTGAATATGCTTAAAGTGATGTTGGGGCACACAAGGTATTATCACAAGTTCATACGAGGTTATGTTGTGATCACAACTCCTATGGAAAGGTTGCTGAAAAGGATATTATATCTGTATGGAGTGAAGAGTGTTAAGACAATTTTGATGCACTGAAGGCCAAGATGGCTTCTACACCAATCCTAGTTTTTCCTGATTGGAATAAGAAGTTCCATGTTCATGTGGATGCATTGTCCTTTTTGCTGGGAATGGTGCTCGTGCAACCAGGAGAAGGATATCTTGATCACCCGATTGCTTTTGCTAGTTAGAAGCTACCATCTGCAGAGAAAAACTATATGACCACGGAAAGGGAAGTTCTGGCGATGGTATATGGGCTACAGAATTTTAGGCATTACATATTGGGTGGTCATTTCAAGATGTTTACAGACCATTCTACTTGGAAATACCTAGTCAATAAGCCTGTGTTGGGGGGGAAGATATCTCATTAGCTACTTCTTTTCCAAGAGTTTTATTTTGAGATCATTTTGAAGACTGGTCACTTCAATACGGGCCCAGATCACTTATCGCATATTGAGACAACAAACATTGATGATGGGCTGTTAGATGCACAATTGTTTAGAGTTGACATGGTTGATGATTATTATGATCAAATAATTCATTTTTTGGCGACAGGAACTGCACCGGAGGACATTACTACAAGTCAAAAGAAGAAATTGGTGGTTAAGGCCTTGGATTTCTAGTTTATTGCTCGATAGCTCTATAATATTGGACCCGATGAGATTTTAAGGTTGTGTGTCCTACCGCATGAACAAGGGAAGATACTAGCAGAGGCACATGAAAAATTTGTTGGTGGACACTATGGATGTTGCGCTACCACTAGGAAGGTGCTTCGTGTAGGGATTTGGTGGCCCACTCTCCATACCAATGCGATAGACTATGTGTAGAGTTATGACGTATGTCAGAGAACTGGAAAACCATCCCAGAGGGATGAGATTCCATTAGTACCTCAAGTGATGTTGCAACCATTTGATAAATGGGAAGTGGACTTTGTGGGACCAATTTACCCACTTGGGAAGAGAACCGGTGTGTGATACATAATTACAGCGACAAGCTATTTAACACTATGGGTGGATGCCACGCCTATTTTGGATTGCACTGCTGCGACAACTACGAGGTTCATGTTTGACAACATTGTTACTCGGTTCCTATGTCCAAGGATATTGATGAGTGACCAGGGGAGTCACTTCATCAATTACACAATCAGTGCATTAATAGAGGATCTTCAGATACAACATAATAAGAGTACCCCATATCATCCACAAGCGAATGGGACAGTGGAGGCATTCAACAAAGTGTTGGAGCATGCGCTTACAAAGGTATGTAACACCAACCGCGATGATTGGGATTTGAAGATTCCAGCAGTCTTGTGGGGATATCACACCACTCACAAAATATTGATGGGGCATACACCATTCAAATTGGTGTACAGGAAAGAGGCAGTCATGCCTATGGATTACAATGTTTCTGTTAGTTTTTCAACATTAAGCTAGCATTATGTTAGGATCTTTACTGAGAGAATAACAAGTACAGCAATCAAACACAAGATACAATGAACACAGTGTTTTTGATCGGGGAAACCATAAATGGAGAAAACCCCGCAACTTCCTCAGAGATAGAATCAGCACCAAAATAGTAAAAGCCCCAAAATAGTAAGTGATCTCCCAACAGTAGTAATCTTCTTCTTGTCTAGTCCCAGTGTCTTCTCCTTCCTCAACTATGCGCTACCCTTGAGTGAGTGAGTGATGTGTGTGATAAATAGAGAGGTTCACTCTCTATTTATATTCTTTTGTTCACTTGAAGTGCACTCCAACATGTCATCCTCACTTAACAATTACTTACTAGATCTGACATCTCTAGGAGTGTCTAATAACCCTAGTGCCCCAGAACTGTGGGGACTTTAACTCTTACACAATCGAAGAGTTACCCACTATGACTTGACATGACTTATTTACATTATTGATCCTCCTAATTGGAACATCAGGGCATGACAACATGACTCAAATACATAATAGATACATCCTGGAATAAACATCGGGTTACAATACATAAGATACATAGATGAATACATTCTNAACTCCCTCTTAACTAGGAAGGTATTCTTTCGACACAATTTTCAGCAATGGTCTTCTTCTCTGTATCAATTGGATCATCTAGTCATCTGCACCTCAAGTCTTCTGAGTCATCTTCATCTTCAAGTCATCTTCATCTTTAGTTCTAGATCATCTCTCGATCTGGATCATCATGGGACATCATCACTGGATCTCGATCATCACTGGATCTGGATCATCACCGCTAGATCATCATCACTGGATCTCGATCATCACTGGATCTATATCATCACCGGCTATCATTACTAGATCTTGATCATCACTCAATCTGGATCATCACCGCTAGATCATCATCACTGGATCTGGATCATCACTTGTGCTATCTCATGATTCTTCTCGTCATAGGAAGTTCTACAGAGCCAGCCCTTTTTCATGTTGGTTGTAGGCCTAGCCATCATGTAGGTCTTCGCCCAGCACTTATATCTAACCTACTCATTAGAAAGGAACACCCAGCACTCACATCTGATCATGTAGGAACCAATCCTATAATCATATCAGAAAGGCCCAGCACTCACACTCACCAGCATGGTAGGCACATCTACTACCATCTATGAAATGGCTCTGCACTCACATCCATCAACATGATAGCCACAAAATACTATCATCTGAGGAAAGGAACTGAACTCACATCCATCAGCATGGTAGGCACATCTACTACCATCTGAGGAAAGGCACTGCACTCACATCCACCAGCATGGTAGGCACATATACTACCATCTGTGGAAAGGCACTGCACTTACAATCACCAGCATGATAGGCACATCTACGATCATCTGTGAAAAGGAACAGCACTCACATCCATCTAGGTGGGAACACATCCTGCTCACAATGATGGAAGGGCTTGCACTCATATCTAATCTTGTAGGAACCAATCCTACAGTCATATCAGAATGGCCCCCAGTCCTCGACTGAGCTACCTGGTAACTGACCAGGTGCCTCCATTCTTAGAATGGCAGTTGCACTTATATCTGACCTGCTCGTTGGAATGGCCAACACTCACATCTAACATGGAAGGAAATTAATCCTTTAGCCATGACAGAATGGTTCAACCCTTACATCTGATCAAGTGGGAACACATCCCTCTATCACATCAGAATGGCTACTCAGTCCTAGACTGAGTGTTCCTGGTAACTGACCAGGTGCCTCCATTCCTAGAATGGCAATTGCCCTTACATCTGTCCTACTCGACAGAATGGCCAACACTCATATCTGACATGGAAGGGAGAAACCCTATCACCATGACAGAATGGCTCAGCCCTTATATCTGACCTACTCATCAGAATGGCTATGGATCTCAGGACTCATATCTGACATGGAAGGAACTGAATCCTCTCACCATGATAGAATGGCTTAGCCCTTATATCTGACCTACTCGTTAGAATGGCTATGGATCTCAGCACTCATATCTGACATAGAAGGAACTGAATCCTCTCACCATGACAGAATGGCTCAACCCTTATATTTGACCTACTCGTCAGAATGGCTATGGATCTCAGCACTCATATCTGACATGGAAGGAACTGAATCCTCTCACTGTGACAGAATGGCTCAGCCCTTACATCTAACCTACTCATCAGAATGGATTTGGGAGTCATCACTTTCCCTTGGAGGAAACCTTGATCTGGAGAACACCAAGATTCTTCGTGAAGTACTCGAACTTCAGCCTAGCCAATGGCTTCATCAATACATCAGCTATCTGTTCCTCCGTCGCAACATATTGGAGCTTCACTGCTCCTCTCTGCACCATATCCCTGATATAGTGGTACTTGATCTTGATATGTTTTGACTTGTCATGGAACACTAGATTCTATGAAAACTTCACGCAACTGTGGTTGTCACAATGTATGCAAGTAGCATCCAATTGGAGATCAAATATATCAGACAGTAGCTTCCATAGCCATACTGCTTCAAAACTAGCTGAACAAGCTGCGACATACTCTACTTCAGCTGTACTTAGTGCCACACAGGATTGCTTCCTTCTAAACCAAGAGATCACACATGATCCCATACTGAAGAAACACCCTTAAGTACTCTTTCTATCGATGGCACTTCCTGCCCAATCTGAATCAACATAACCCTCCAGGTTAATATTTTGATTTGCATCATACTTGAGTCCATAATCAACTGTACCCTTCAGGTACCTCAGAATATGCTTTGTAGCAGTCAAGTGCACATGTCTCGGATCTGTTAAGAAATGGCTCAAGGTGTTCACAGCAAAGCAAATGTCCGGTCTCGTGTTTGTCAAGCGCATCAATGACCCAATCATCTGATGATGCATCGTAGCATCAACCGACTCTGATGAAGCATCACTCAATAGCTTCAGGTTCGATGCCATAGGTGTGGCCATAGCCTTGCAGTCCATCATCCCAAATCTCTTCAGGATCTCTATTGCATACTTCCCTTGTCCAAGGAAGATTCCATCTGTACTCTACCACACCTCCATACCTAGAAAGTAATGCATCATCCCCAAGTCCTTCATTTCAAACTTAGCAGCAAGCTTTCTCTTCATATTAGCAATCAACCCATATGGACCTGTCACAAATAGATCATCTACATATAGTAGAGGCATCACTAGATTTCCATCTTCAACCTTGTAGTAAAGGTTGGAATCTGCTTTACTCTTGGTAAAGCCCAAACTAGATAGAAAGCTATCAATACTGCCGTACCAGGTCCTGGGTGCCTGTTTCAAACCATACAGGGCTTTCTTCAATCTGCATACGTGAGACTCTCTGTCATGTGTCTCAAAACCGAGTGGCTATTCTACATACACTTCCTCTTCTACTACACCATTCAAGAAGGCAGTCTTGACATCCATCTGGTGTATCTTCCATTTCATTACTGCAGCCAGAGCAAGTACTGATCTGATGGAATTGTATCTGGCTACAGGTGCAAAGGTTTCTTCATAGTCTATTCCTTCTTTCTGAGAGAAACCTCGAGCTACAAATCTTGCTTTATATTTTTCAATGCTACCGTCTGCAGCATGCTTGATCTTGTAGATCCATTTGGAAGTTACAACTGACTTTCCTTCTGTTCTTGGGACAACATTCCAAACATCATTCCTCATATGATCGATTTATATTCTTTGATCATAGCATCCTTCCATTCTTTCTATTCTTCTGCTTCTTCATAACTGGAAGGTTATTTATCAATGAAATCACATAGTAAGGCTGCATACCCAGAGCAGGATCTGGTCCTCTTTCTTTCTCTATGATTCTCTTCTGGAGCCCCATATATTTCTGCACCTTGGATAAGTTCACGTACCCAAGAATTTTTCCTCTTATGAGGATTCTTCTCCAGAGGTGGATCTACAGGTCTTTGTGGTTCTTCAAATTCTCGATATTCTTCTTGATCTTCTTCGTTCATGGTTGTGTCATGAATCCTGGGTACTTCTACTTCTGCTTCTTCAGGTTCTTCAACAGGTCTCTTCCTAGATTTATTGTAAGCTGTGTATTCATCACATGTCACATCCCTACTAATGTCAATATTCTTGTATCCTGGGAAATAGATTATTTAAGCCTTCGATCTTTCAGAGTAACCCACAAATATTCCCTTCTTTCCTGAAGGATCTAATTTTGTTCTCTTTTCTTTCGGAATGTGTATGTAAACAGGACAGTCGAATATTCTGAGGTGGTTGACTTCTGGTTTCTTGCTGGAGAAGACTTCTTCAGGAGTCTTGTTCTCAAGTACTCTATGTGGAGTATGGTTCTGTACATACACCGCTATTCTAGAAACTTCATCCCAAAGATGCATAGGAAGATATTGATCATGAAGCATAGCTCTTGCAGCTTCCATGATAGTTCTATTCTTGCATTCCGCAATCCCATTCTGTTGTGGATTATAAGGAGTAGACAACTCCCTCTTAATCCCTCATTCTTTGCATAGCTCTTTGAATTCATTCGAAGTGAATTCTCCACCATTATCTAATTGAAAAGTCTTGATCTTCTTTTTAGTGTGGTTATCGATCAAGGATTTGAATTCCTTGAACTTAGTAAATACTTTGTCTTTGTTCTTCATGAAATAAACCCATGTCTTTCTAGAAAAATCATCAATAAAAGAAACATAGTATGCATACCCGCTTAGTGAGTTTGATGATATAGGACCACATACATCGGAGTGGATGATTTCTAGTATGCCTTTGGCTTTGCTTTCACTGCTGGTAAATGTCTTCTTTGTATTCTTCCCTTTCGCACATCCTTTGCAAACCCCATCATGTTTTTCTTGGAATTCTGAAAGACCTTCAACAACTTTTCTTGCAACAGGTAGTGCTCTATAATGCACATGTGCAAGCCTTATATGCCAAAGTTCATTTGGCTCTACTGTATCATGGACCAAGGCTTGTTCTGGATGGCCCTTCAATTTGTACAACCCTCCTTCTTGTTCTCCAATCACTACCACATCATCGATAGTCTTTCCTTTACGCCACATAATGACTTGACCATCTATGAATGCAACCCTCATTCATTTTGCATCCAATGCTGATATGGAGAGAAGGTTCTTCTTGAGTTCTGGCACAAACAATACTTCTTTCATTGTTAGAGACTTACCAGAGTCTAGCTTATATGAATATTCCCCACTACCGTTTATTGGATATTGGTAGTCATCTCCTAGCTTCACCTTGTGAGGTGAGTCATGTTCTAATAGTCTTACAAAGGATTCCTTGAATCCAGTCATGTGTTTGGAAGCCCCACTATCTATAAGCCAATCATCACTTCCATGAGTAATGTTACCTGTGAGAGCGGAAATCAAAACACATTCATCCTCGCTTGAAGAGTCTTCACTTTCATATCTGGTTCTTTTCCTGGATGGTTCATCATCCTCTGCCACATGAGCATGATGTCTTCTTTTGTTCCCCTTCTTCTTATGAGAGTGGACCTTGTTCTTAGGATAGTCTTTTGCATAGTTTCCTTTTTCATCACATGTACAACATCTCACTTTAGATAAATCCTTTCTATTGTTATCCTTAGAATGAGAGTTCTTACCTTTGGAGTAATGAGGATTTCTTCTTCTGCTTCTCTTGGAGTGAACTGTGAGGACTTGGTCTTCACTTCCCATCTTCTCTTCTTGAGCTACTATCTGTGCTTCTTCTTGAGAACATTCTTCCCATAGTCTTCTGAAATTGACTAACTTCTTTCTAGCATAGATTCCTTGAATGAAAGCATCCCATGACCTAGGGAGGCCATTCAAGGTAGTCATCACAATCTATGCATTTTCCACTTCTTCATCAACATCTTCTAATTGTTCCTTGATTTGAGAAAACCTTGTGAAGTAAGACTGGATAGTTTTTGCATTCTAAATCTTCACATTCTTCAATTGGTTTCTCAGGGTCATCTTCCGATTGATGTTCTTCCCTTCAAACAATTTGGTTAGGGCATCAAACATAGGTTTAGGTGTCTTGAGAGAGGACAATGGGATAAGGTGATCCTTAATAGAATCAGCAATGATCCTCTTTGCCATAACCATATTCTTCTTATGTAAGGCCTTTGCCTCATCTCCCTCTGGAACTGGAACCTCCTCATGGATGTAGGAGTCTAATTCATCCTCTTCTAGGACCAGGGAGATCCTATACTTCCAGGCTCGGAAGTTATCAGCTCCCTCAAGCTTTTCATCAAGCTTGGTATGATGAGACATCTTAAATGAGAACCTCAAATGGAAATATAAAATATTTTAGATCTTACCAGGTTCAAGATGTCGGATTTGAAACTTGAGCTGAAATCCTACAGAGCTGGTTCATGAGCAAATTAGGGTTTTGGTTTTTCGGAGTTCTGTCCACCCAAATGCCTTGAAATTTGTCCCTACCTTCGATTTTGGGGAGGAGATCAATCCAGGCCTGGGCTCACTAAAAAAATCCTCTTCTATAAAAATCCCTAATTTCTGACAGTAGTGAAAGGTCCAAAACTGAAAAACCTCAGAATTGGATTCTGTTTTGACAGAAATATGCGCCCTAGGGAGGAGAGTTGTTCCACCTTAATTAAAATCTATGGAGGAAGATCCAAAAACTAGGAATCCCTAGTTCCCGTAGCTACACAGTGTCTTCTTCTCAGGTTAGCTCTGATACCATGTTAGTTTTTCAACATCAAGCTAGCATTATGTTAGGATCTTTACTGAGACAACAACAAGTACAGCAATCAAACACAAGAGACAATGAACAAAGTGTTTTTGATCGGGGAAACCATAAATGGAGAAAATCCCGCAACTTCCTCAGAGATAGAATCAGCACCAAAACAGTAAAATCCCCAAAACAGTAAGTGATCTCCCAACAACATTAATCTTCTTCTTGTCTAGTCCCAGTGTCTTCTCCTTCCTCAACTATGCGCTACCCTTGAGTGAGTGAGTGATGTGTGTGATAAATAGAGAGGCTCACTCTCTATTTATATTCTTTCATTCACTTGAAGTGCACTCCAACATGTTGTCCTCACTTAACAATTACTTACTAGAGCCGACATCTCTAGGAGTGTCTAATAACCCTAGTGACCCGGAACTATAGGGACTTTAACTCTTACACAATCGAAGAGTTACCCACTATGACTTGACATGACTTGTTTACATTATTGATCCTCTCGATCGAAACATTGGGGCATGACAACATGACTCGAATACATAATAGATACATCCCAGAATAAACATCAGGTTACAATACATAAGATACATAGATAAATACATTCTGAACTTACAAATACATCAACAATTTCAAGCTTGCACATCGCAGTAGAAATGGGCATGGATGATGAAGTAGCATTAGATGAATGCTTAAAATAGTAAATAGTTGGTACAGCTTGAGGAAGACTGCTTAAAACAGTTGGTATAGCTTGAGGAAGACCTCTTTTTCATTGTTTTTCACCAACGCATCGAGAAGGATCGACAAAAATCTTGGCATGATCGACATATAAAGAACAAACAATTTCAGCAAGGAGACTTAGTGTTGTTGTATGATAGCAAGTTCATGAAGCATCCAAGTAAGTTACAAATGCATTAGTTAGGTCCATGTCTCATTAATTCCATTACTTCAGGAGGTGCAGTTCAACTACAACAGTTAAATGGTGCGATGCTACCAAAGCTAGTGAATGGTAGCAGGCTAAAGCGGGATGGGCCCAGAACCGTGTGATGCTTGAGGCACAATGCAATGAAAAAAATATAAGTAGGAAGGATGAATATATATATAAGTATGGCATGCCAAGAGGAATATGATGCACAAGTAGGAGAGTTGGTAGAGCATTTAGGAAGGTCTGTCGTGACAACCACAGGTTCGTGACATAGTCAAATCAGAAATAAATGTAGACAGTTAAAAGAAGTTAACCAGAGGAACTTGTTGAAGCGACGTGTATTGATGACAGATCCAACCGTTGGATTGACAGGATCGATGGTGGATTTGGGAAATTAATGCATAATTTGGTCATGATGATCGACATGATTCAGTCATGATAGTTAAGGGATTGATTTGGCGATATAAGAAGAGGTTGAATGTGGTTAGAAGTCACATTTGTGGCAAGTGAAGATTGAGTAGAGTTGTAGAGTTATAGAGTAGAGTCACATTGATTAGGGTGAGTTACCAAGTGAAATGAGGTTGAGCACCTATTGAGCATTGTGGGGCAATGGTGTGGCATGCAGAGTGAACCAATCCCGATTGAGATTTCAAGTGAAAGAGAATCACTAGCTGGCCTAGTAACCATCGAGGAGGAAGTCACAAGTATGTCGATAGGCTCATCATCATAGGTGTTGAACAAGAAGAGGAAGGGCCAGAAGCCTATCTCCCCGGTGCTAAAGAAGAGATAAACTAGAACGTCTATGATGGCACAAGAGGAGGAATTTGTGCAGAAGGTTCCATCAAGCTCAGGCGTTGTGGAATTAGCAGCTCACACATGGGTGTCCACTAAGGATATCCCTAAGTATATACCACCTTTCCAGCCCAATGCGCATCCCAGGAAGCTCACCAAGAATCAAAAGTACTCAGTAAAAATGTCAATGATACCAGAGGGAATGGTATGCACCACATACATCATTCCTGGGCTAATGTAGATGAGGTATGACGACCATGAATTTATCACATTGGAGGATTTTATGAAGGAACCATATGTGCCAATGGTAGCATTAGGAGGAGGCATAATAGAACGCATTCTGCAGGACTGGGCATGCAGGTGAATAGAGAAGGATTGTTGGGCTTGATTAACATTCTGCATTTTGAGTAGTTAAATGAGGTGAATGCATGTGTAAAGAAACTTTTGGCTTGTTTTCATGGCGATACCTTCTCAATGGACACACCAGTCGAAGCACAATGGCATTGATCTCAGACATCACATGGCTTCCTAAGGATGGTCTAGACCCCTCACAGTATTTTAGAGGCAAGGATAATGACAAGAGGCTTGCAGTAAGGTTAAAGAAGATATATGGGTTGCTACATGATGGGTGGGCTTACCACATCAATAGTATCAGTGACCAGGTGGTGCACATCAAAGCAATGATTTTGGCCAGAAAAGTGGTTACGAAGAACCACCCCATCCAATGTAACTCGAGGGTTATTGCATGCGCAGAGAAATGAATGGAAGACATATAGATGAATAGGTAGCTCTTTTTAATGAACCATTTAGTATAGGATGCAGTGGAAATCTAGGTGGGAGAGAGACCGTTTGCATACAGTTGATTATTGATCTTGATGATGCTAGTGGCTTGGATGGAGCAAGCTGACTATCAAGGCATGGAGATCGAGGCAGTAAACATTTGTAAGGGTGCACACTACCAGAATATATGGTGGGAGAGGGAACCTGAAAGATTGAAGGACTATGCTATCCAATTTTGGATATATTGGGAAGCGTTGTAGGCAGCAGCTGTGAAAGTCACGTGGTTATCTGAGGAATCTTTGAAAAAATATTAGCAAATTGCTCGGTTTGCAATTAGCCTATATTCCATTCACATGCAAGCATGGAGTGACCCAGATAAGTAGTGTCTAGAAACACCATATAATCTATCTGATGCAGAGTGTAAGCAAGAATATTTCACCTTCTGTGGACAAAAGTTGTTCCTTTGGTCTGAATGGTTCAGATACAGAACAAATTAGTGAATTAAAAAGGATGAAGACCCTCCCTGGATGCTGTAGACACCTGGAATGTTTCTTCAATAGTGAACCTGTGCACCTGCAATCAGATCAAACACGTAAACACATCAAAGCTACCAGAACATAATCTATTTATTCATGTTAGTGACTAAGGAATCCAACAACATTTACATGTGAAATAATAACAACAGTAATGTGGGACAGAAATCAGCTTTGCATTAAGATGAATAGAGAATTTTACAACTAAATAATCCTTAGTGTTGACGTGCATCTCCATGAAACCAACAATTTCATCCCCATAAGCTCCAACTTTTCTCTCTATGCTCTCAAAATGGCTTGGTCCAAGTGGTCATCCAACAGCATAACAATACCTCTAAAGTTCTCCCCCTCAACCATAGACATGAGCTTGTATTTATAAGGCTCAATGGATAGGAATGGTTCATATATTTGTGGATGAGGTGGCCTCTAAGATCCTATGATGGGGTATCTCAAGATCAACTGACCCATGATGATAGGGATAAGGGAGGACACGAGGCTCATGATCTAGAAGCCTCAAGAAACATCTCTTTTTCCCATTTTACCCAGGGTACCTCTTTTCTCCTATTATGAAAGAGTGGTTTAGGTTAGAACCGCTTATGGACCAAAGGCCAAAGGTGGTGGCACCGCTTATGGTAAACAAGATACAGGTAGTGCAAACAAGGTACTACTCACAGTTAACAAGGAAAGCGTGGTGCTGAGTATTTTTATGTAAGATTGACAAACAACATGGGTTTCCACTCTAGATGTTGGGATTAAGGGAAAATATGTAATTCAAGGGTCTTATCACATGGTGGTGAAAGGATTTGGGTATAATAGGATGCCCCCCAAAGCATGAGTCTTAGAGGGATACGATAAATGAGAGATTTGAGAGAACAAGTTGTCACTTCGAGGTGAATTGTCAGCTCGATCGGAGCAAGTTGTCAAGTAGGTATCTATAGTACATCAATATTTTTGACTCATAGACACAAGTAACCAACTCATGGGTACAGACCAATACAAGGAAGATCCATGGGAGGAATAAAAAAGCATGCATATTAGAATACAGCATTGATCCATGTGATAGAGGACTCAAACTTGGACATAGCTACCAGACATACAATGTAGATCTATGTCATACAGACGCAAATTTGAACATAGCCGTGATCATACAAATGTGGATCCATGCTAGATATACAAAACTCCATCGCAACCTAGGGAAAAGCAATGAGCACTTTAAACACATACCCAGGGTCTTCATCTCGTCTTCAACAAAGTACAATTCTATCCATGTGATTACAATGATCTGAATTCAAACATGGTAGAAACCACTTGATTACTGGCCAATGATGTGAACTGTTAACAAGTGTGAGGGGGATCACCATTGATGTCAATGATTCCCAAGGTACCCTAGTACAATCTACTGAGTGTGAATAGATGTCCTGATGTCGAACACCCAGTCTATTCTATAGATCAAAGGCCAATGATGTGAACCTATGTCGAGAGAAAAAGAATCTATCATTAAAGCATATAGATCTCAAGGTACTAAGTTTTTGTTTCTAAGACTAGTTCCTGGATGATGAGCTGTTGTTGACGGGAAAAGTCTCGTCGAAGGAGGGCAATGATGAGTCCCACATCGATGACACGAAACTCGAAACATAGTTCTGGAATGATGTGAATGTAGTATCCATAGGACTGACTCAAAAGTACTGACATAGAGACTGTTTTGACTGCAGAGGTAAACTTCTTCACTTTCCCTTTGAACATTGGGCAGCATGACAAAAGACTTGGCAGCATGACTGAATGGGACAAACTCATGATGCGAAAGTGGACAATACATTCTTTTGAAATACTCAAAGGAGTGACATGACTCATGAAATTGGATCATCATGGAGATCAGCTGAATACCCAATTGACTGAAATGATATGCAGACAAGTGCCATGTTCAAAGGTAATGACAAACTACTACCATTTATTTGCAAAATGATTCCCTTCCCATTTCCCCCATCATGAACGATGAGTGTCTCTTTTTCGGTTTTACGATTTCAAAGAGGGTAGCAAACACTCGATATAGCTTGTCTGAAGACAAGTCCAAACTCATATGTTTTACTAACCTAAGAGAGGAGGGGTTCATTCCCAAAACGGGTCTCTCAATGTTTAATTTAATGAGTCCAATGAAAGAAAACTTGGTATCATTCATGTTTAGAGAGTCTGAATGATTACGGAAGAAGACTCCAAAGGGGTTATTTTTCATATGATTTAGTCCCTAAGGCCCGAAAAAGTGTAAAATCATACCTTAGAGAACTCTTCCAATCATGATCGGCTGGAGTGTTCCTTTTTCATAAATAGTCTATCCGAACCAAAAAATAGATAACCTACCATAGAGAATATGACTCTTCGAATGCTTTAATGAGCATGAAGAAGACAATATCGCTCAACAATATTTTTCATATTTAGGGAGCCTAAAAAGAGTTTAAAGAGGACTCCATGAGGTTTCTTTACATAATGTTAATTTTTACGAGCCTGGAAAGAATCGAAAACAGACTCGACGATCTTTTTCGTGTTTAAGGAGCCTGAAAAGAGGTGAAAGAAGACTCCATGAAGTTTCTTTACACAATGTCAATTTTTTACGAGCCTGGAAAGAATCAGAAATAGACTCAGACCTTTGATACTAGGTTTCAAGAGCTTGACCAAAGTGTCATAACAAACGCTCACTGACTTTTTTCATTTTATGGAAGTACAAAAAAGTCATAAACAAACTCCCAAATCTTTACTGTTGTTCTTCTTCTATCCTACAATCGACTCAAAAACAAGTGTTAAATGCACTCATAACTAACATTAAGGGATTACAACTAATAAGTTTCAAATAAAAGGTGATTTTAAATCAAAACTATAGCATGTCAGACCTAAAAAATGCATATATAAGTCATGTAAATAGTAAAAAATCAAATCATTTTACTATTTACCCATAGTGGAGAGCATTTGGAGTACTTTTCTAGTCATATCTTCAACTGCTGATACTGGGAGTTCCCACTGTCGGATTTGAGCGCCGTCAGTTCCAGGTAACAGTTAAAACCTTACTCTTTCTTTTCATAGTCTTTATTTTGAGTTTTGATGGGGTTTTGGGCTTTTATGGCAAGCCCTAAAACCATATAAATGGGAACCTCACATACCCCTTACGGGATACACAGTACCTCACTAAAACTATGCCTAAAACAAAGCTGACAGGCGGTGCCACCACCTGTCTCCAATAGCGCACAAGTGGTGCCAATCGTGGAGATTTTAAAATGATAGCACAAGCAAAAATAAATCATTATTTTGAATTTAAATGATTAAGGATGATTCTAATATGTGCTATGGTTTTTTTTGGCGGGTCTTTGCTGATTAATCATGGTGATATGGAAAGAAAGACAACATGACAATTATGACGCTTTCGCTGAAAGGAATGTGGGTTGTATAGCCGCATTATGAGATTGTGGGCTCCTAAAATTCTTCCTGACCCCAAGCATGGAATCACATGAATAGTTGCTAGAGCACATACTTCGGATGTGAAATCTAGAGTAGCAGCACTTTGAGGTTGGGGCCCATATCCTGACAGTGGAGGTAGAGGACATCTACATCTTGACTGGAATCTCAAGACAGGGTGCCCCCATCTCACTAACAGGTTCCTAGGGAGGGGATATTACCACATGAGAGTTGATAGACCGTCACTGTATCCCAGGGACAAGGAAATCGGGGAAGAAAATCCTCATAAAACCAATGATGGATGGGCCTCTACGGACTGTCCTTTTTACTATGCAGAGAGTGGTTGGGATTCAAGGTGTGCACCAGGATTCTAGGTCACACATGTTATATTCCATAGAGGCCATGGAACCTACAGTATTCAACTGGGTGGCAGCCATGCTTCTGAAATTCAAATATCAGCTAACTAAATGTCAACAGGGAGAACTGAAGTAGTTTGGCTTTGGTTCCATTTTATCATGATTCTTCTTCGAGCTGGTACCACAGATGAGACCTTAGGTGGTCTTCATAGAGCTGAGAGCGCAAGACCGTTGTATGCTGAGGTGGGTCTAGATTATGGCTCATACTAGAGAGGGCAGGGGGAAGGTGAAGTTTGATGACCCGTTCTTCAGATGGCTCCAAGATCAAATTCTCATGGTGGATGATTATGCTTATGTAGGGACAGAATTCAACGGAGATCCTGACCTACCGCTCCCACCTGGCGGACAATGGGGTGACATCGGTAAGAAGCAAGAAACCTTAAAATGGATGAAATTTTTTTATGTTTGTTGATGTTTAAATTTTTTTATTTTAAGTAACGATACCTAGGTATTCTCATGCTGATGTTGGAGCAGCATGACCTAGGGGAGCTTCCCCATTGGATAGATGAGCCGGAGCCCGCTTTGTACCGTAGGGTGATGATATCACCGGGGAGTTAGAGGAAAACCTGGAGAGGTTGACCTTGGATATCCCTGACGCTTCCGATGATGACCTCCCTCTGAGGTATCAGAGACCCACAGCAGGAGCACCGAGTCGATTTAGTAGGCTGCTACATAGAGTAGCTCAGGTAGTGATGTGCTACCACGGGCATCACTAGACATTGTGTGTATGAGATATCTACTAAAAGCAGACAGCTTCAGGATTTTGTATGGTGATTTTTTCCTGAAATCCTGCGTGCTTCATGTTGAAATATTGTAACTTCGAAGAATATTCTATATGTATCTTTTGTGGTCCCGGATGGTCCTACCGAGACAACCACTTGTATTACCTTGTACCCTAATGATTCTAATCCGTAGAACTAATAAGAGTCATGAGGTAGTCCCCTCTAATTGTAAAGGTGGGTCATTAGCACCCCAGTGCGGTTACTTGAGCCTACATGTGTAACTCAAGCCTACATGTGTAACTTGAGCCTACATGATTAACTCGAGCCTACATGTCGGATGAGTTAATTCAAGTGAACGGATGAACATAAATAGAGGTGTAGCGCTCCTCATTTGAAGCACACACTCTCACTTGTGTAGTGCATTAGTGGAGAAGAGAAGAGTAGCAGGAGAAGCAGGAGGATTAGGCTTTGATCTCCTTGTTGGTTTTATCTTTTATCTTTTTGGGACATCTATATTGAGGAAGCTTTTGCTAGGTTTTTCTCGTTAGGGTTTTCCCAGGATAAATCTGTGTTGTTCTTGTGATACTGTTTCTTTTAGTGATCCTGTTTATATGATTTTGTTATGAAAATGAAATGAAATATTGATGTTCTAGCTTAGTATATGAAAATTTAACATGGTATTAGAGCTAACCTGAACAAGACAGTCTTCACAAGGAGAAATAGCCCTCTCTCTCTCCCCGGGAGAAATTAGGGTTTCAAGAAAATTTTCAAGTTTTGGAAAAATGTTTGCATGGAAATTTGTGCCCTCCCAGAGTGCATCTTTTGATCCTAGAATCAAGGTTTTTGGATGTGTGAGTCTCCAGAAAATTCAAACCCTAGTTTGACAGCTGCATTAGAAAACTACTGAACCAGAAAGCTGCAGAAGCTGAATCTTGCAAGTCTGATTTGAAAGGTGAAGATTTGAATTATCCATAATCCAAGTACACCATTCAACTCACCTCTTTCAAGTGCATCTTTTGGTAAGGTCAATTTCTCATTCCACAAAATTTCAATTTTTGTGATTTTCTGTCAAAATGATCCCAAGCACTAAGCTTGAGGACAAGCTAGAAGGCATAGAGAATTTTCGAGCATGGAAATACAGGATTGGTCTCATTCTCCAAGATAATGATATTGACACATATTTCAAAGAACAAAATCCAGAATCAGAAGAAGCTGAAGCCAAGGAGAAGCATAGGAAAGACATGATTAGGGCACAAAGGATTATTGCTAATTCCATCAAGGATCACTTGATCCCTCAAGTGTCATCTAAGAAGAATCCAAAGGAAATGTTTTATGCCTTATCTAGAATGTTTGAAGGAAGAAACATTAACAGAAATATGAATCTAAGAGCTCAACTGAAGAGTATCAAGATGAGTCATGAGAATCCATTCAAGATTACTTCTCAAGGGTTTCTCAGATCAAAGAAAAACTAGAAGCTTTTGGAGACAAACTTGATGAATATGAACTAGTCATGACTGCTCTCAATGGTCTCACTAGATCATGGGAATAATTAATTCAAATGATGTGTGCCAGAGAAAGAAAGCATGGAGTTTGATGTGGTATGGGAAGACTGCATTCAAGAAGAGACTAGAGTGGCAAATAGAGAAGCCTTACTTAAAGAGGATGATCAAGCTCTAGCCACTCATACCAAGAAAATAATAAGGGCTCAACCCATCTTCAAGAAGGAAAACCACAAGGAGCATCAACCTCCCAAAAGATTCCAAATATCAAGAGAAAGTCTAGCAAGTAGGGACTACTCTGGTTTTCAATGTTTCCATTGTGACAAGATAGGACACATTGATAGGAACTATCCTATGAAGAAGCAAGAATATAAGAAGAGGATCAACATCAACAACAGATATCATGCTCATCTAGCTGAAGATGAGGATGAAGAAGAACAAGAAGAAGAAGAAGAAGAAGAAGAAAGACCTCAAAGAAAGAAAGCAAGAGAATAGGATGCAAAAGAGTATGTACTATTCTCTGCACTCTCTGGATTTGTAACACCTGGAGAAGACACTTGGCTGATTGATAGTGGTGCTTCAAAGCACATGACGGGACAAAAGAAAACTCTGTCCAAACTCTAATAAAGGATCTCTCCTCAAAAAATATCCCTAGGAGATGACTATCAATATCCGATCAAAGGAGTTGGTGAAGCAAGCTACAAACTCAATTCAGGTAATCCTCTAAAGATGAAAGATGTATTATATGTACCTAGTCTAAAGAAGAATTTACTTTCTATCTCACCCTTATATAAGAAAGGATTTGGAGTTGCTTTCATAGATGGCCAAGTACTCATGTGGCCCAAAGGAAATAAAATTGAAGATGCAATCATCATTGGTGAAGAATAAGGAGGCTTGTATAAACTCAAGGGGCATTCAGAAATAGCCTTTATGTATGAGTTTACTGACCCTAGTGAACTATGGAATCGGAGGCTTGCCCACATTAACTACAAAGCTTTACCTCATGTGAACAAGGTAGTGACGGGATTACCAGACATGAATATCAAGCATGAAGGCATTTGCAAAGGATGTACGAAGGGAAAAAACATCAAGAATCCATTTCCAAAGAGAGAAACAAAAACTAAAGGTACAATGGAATTGATTCATTCAGATGTATGTGGTCCAATGTCCACCACATCCTTAAGTGGATTTGAATATTATATCACGTTTATTGATGAATTTTCAAGAAAGACTTGGATATACTTCTTGAAATCAAAGAGTGAAGTGTTTGAGAAATTCAAGGAGTTCAAAGCTTTGATAAAGAATCTTTCAGACAAGAAAATAAAGACACTCCGATCAGACAATGGCAGAGAGTATACATCAAAAGAAGTTGAATATTTTTACAAGGCTGCCGGAATCAAGAGGGAACTAACTACTCCCTACAATCCTCAATAGAATGGGGTTGCAGAAAGAAATAACAGAACCATCATGGAGGCAGTGAAGACTATGATATATGATCAAGATCTTCTAATGCATCTATGGGAAGAAGCAGCAAGAACTGTTGTGTATGTACATAATAGAATATCTCACAGTGATCTTGGGTTCAAAACTCCAGAAGAGATATTCATAGGAAAGAAGCCTGAAGTGAGTCACCTCAAAATATTTGGTTGACCAGTATATATTCATGTACCAAAAGAGAAGAGAACCAAGTTAGATCCTTCTGGAAAAAAGGGGATATTTGTTGGATATTGTGAAATATCCAAAGCATTTAGAATTTACATTCCTAGATTCCATCACATGGAAATCAGTCGAGATGTGAGATTCGATGAAGAGGCAGCCCTCAAGAGATCCAGGAAGTTCCAACATGAAGAATTATATGAAGAAGAGACACCTCCCAAAAACAAAGAAACTACATGTCTCCCTGAAGATGAAGCTCTGGAAGAACATGACATGGCAGAACCTCAAGAACCTCCTATGATGGAGATTTCAAGAAAAAGAAATCCTTCTTGGACAAGAGAAATTATACAAGAGGCAGAAAGATATGGAGCACCTAAAGGCTCCGCAAGGGAAATAAAGAAACCTAATACATTTTCCAACTATGTAGCCTTGATGTGTGATCTTGTAGATCAAGAACCAAAAAACTACGAAGAAGCAGTATAGAAGAAAGAATGGGAAGAGGCAATGACTAAAGATTACCAGTCAATAATGAAGAATGATGTATGGGATATAGTTCCCAAACCAGAAGGAAAGAGTATAGCATGCAGCTGACGGAAGTATCAAGAAGTATAAAGCAAGATTTGTGGCCAGAGATTTCTCTCAGAAAGAGGGAATCGATTATGGAGAGACATTTTCCCCAGTAGCATGGTATACTTCGATTAGAACTATCATGGCACTCGCATCCATGATGAAGTGGGACCTTCACCAGATGGATGTGAAAACAACTTCTCTGAATGGTGTGATCGAAGAAGAAGTATATATAGAACAACCTAAAGGATTTGAAGTTGAAGATAGACATACTCATGTATGCAAGTTGAAGAAGGCCTTATATGGCCTTAAACAAGATCCTTGAGCTTGGTATGAAGGGATAGATGGTTTCCTGTCAAGCATGGGCTTTACCAAGAGTAAAGCTGATCCTAACCTTTATCTCAAGATTGTAGAAGATGAACCTATCATTTTGTTACTATATGTGGATGACCTATTCTTAACAGGGAATAAGAAACAGATTGTGGAAAGCAAGAAGAAACTAGCAGAAGAATTTGAGATGAAGGACCTTGGGTTAATGCATTATTTCCTAGGTCTTGAAGTGTGACAAATTTTAGAAGGAATATTTCTCAACCAGGGAAATTATGCAGTAAATATATTGAAAAGATTCAATATGTTAGAATGCAAAGCCATGACCACTCCCATGGACTCAAACCTGAAGCTGTTATCGATGACTCATCAGAGTTAGTGGACATGACTCAATATAGACAGATCATTGGGTCATTGATGTACTTAACAAATACCAGACCAGACATTTGTTTTGCAGTGAACACCTTGAGTCAATATCTTGTTTAACCAAGATGGGTTCACCTGGTAGCTACAAAACATGTGATGAGATATCTAAAAGGGACTATAGAATTTGGTCTACTCTATGATAATAGCCATGAGTACAGATTGTATGGCTATACAGATGCAGATTGGGCTAGAAGTATCTCAGATAGAAAAAGCACATCAGGTGGATGTTATAGTCTGGGATCTGCTATGATTTCATGGTTTAGCAGAAAGCAGTCTAGTGTTGCTCTAAGCACAGCCGAAGCAGAATATATAGCAGTCTGCTCTACTAGTTGTGAAGCCATTTGGATTCAGAAGCTGATGTCAAGATTATTCAATCTATAATTGGATACTACCATGATTCTATGTGACAATCAAAGTTGTATAAAGATGACAAAGAACCCAGTATTCCATGATAGATCGAAGCACATAGAAATCAGGTATTTCTACATTCAAGATATGATGCAGAAGGGAGCCATAAAACTCCAGTATGTGAGTACTGATGAACAGGTTGCTGATGTGCTAACGAAGCCTCTATCTCGAGTAAAGTTCGAACACTTTTGAGACAAGCTTTGTGTGGTTCAGAAGAACCTTCCTCAAAAGGGGGAGTAGTGATGTTGCAGTGGGATTGTATCATCCCTAGGCATCTTCCCTAAAGTGATCTAGTGGCCTCGGTCATCGAGAATGAAGAGGGATTGTATCATCCACGGACATCTGTCCAAAAGTGATCTGGTGACCTCAATCCTCGAGAATGAAGAGGGATTGTATCATTTTGGGACATCTGTTCAAAATAGATCCAGTGAATTCGGTTTTCGTGAATGTGGTGGGATTGCATCATCCCTGAACTTCGGTTCAAAATGTATCTATAGGTCTCAGCCCTCATGAATGTGGTGGGATTGCATCATCCCTAAACTTCAGTTCAAAATGTATACGAAGGTCTCGACCCCCGTGAGTGTGGTGGGATTCCATCATCCCTAAACTTCAGTTCAAAATGTATCCAGAGGTCTTGGCCCCCGTGAATGTGGTAGGATTGCATCATCCCTGAACTTTAGTTCAAAATGTATCTTGAGGTCTTGGCCCTTGTGAAAGTGGCAGATTGCATCATCCCTGAACTTCGGTTCAAAATGTATCTGGAGCTCTCGGCCCCCGTGAAAGTGGCAAATTGCATCATCTATAAACTTCGGTTCAAAATGTATCTGGACGTCTCGGCCCTTGTGAAAGTGGTGTATTGCATAATCCTTGAACCTCGGTTCAAAATTTATCCAGAGGTCTTGGCCCACGTGAAAGTGGTGGGATTGCATCATCACTGAACCTCAGTTCAAAATGTATCTAGAGGTCTTGGCCCCCATGAAAGTGGTGGGATTGCATCATCCCTGAACCTTGGTTCAAAATGTATCCGAAGATTTTGGTCCCCATGAATGTGGTAGGATTGCATCATCCTTGGACTTAGTCCTAAAATGATAGGGACAGATTATCTCGTAATTAATCTGGTAACTTCGGTTGTCGAGAATGTGGTGGGATTGCATCATCCCTAGACTTTAAGTCCAAAAGTGAACCAAAGAATTTTTTTCTTTGAGATGTAGATTGTAGGTTTCTACTGATGATGATGACATACTGATTGAAAGATCAGAATATGATGATGATTCCGTACTGATCGAAAGATCAAAGTGTGATGATGATGACGTACTGATCGAAAGATCAGAGTGTGATGATGACGATGTACTGATCAAAAGATCAGAGTATAATGATGATGATGTACTGATCGAAAGATCAGAGTATGATGATGATGATGGACTGATCGAAATATTAGTGTATGATGATGATGATGTACTGATCAAAAGATCAGAGTATGATGATGATAATGATGTACTGATCGAAAGATCAGAGCGTGATGATGATGATGTACTGATCGAAAGATCAGAGTATGATGATGATGATGTACTGATTGAAAGATAAAAGTATGATGATGATGATGTACTAATCAAAAGATCAGAGTATGATGATGACGTAATGATCGAAAGATTAGTGTATGATGATGATGGTGTACTGATCGAAAGATCAGAGTATGATTATGATGATGTACTGATCAAAAGATCAGTGTGTGATGATGATGGCATACTGATCAAAAGATCAGAATATGATGATGATGATGCTGTTCAAGAATTGAAGTATGATGATGTTGCTGATCGAAAGAACAAAATGCTGAAGAAGTTGTTGCTGATCGAAAGATCAAAGTACTGAAGATGTTGCTGATTGAAATGGTGAAGGTGTTGTTGCTGATCAAAAGATCAAAGTGTTGAAGATGTTGCTGATCAAAATGATGAAGATATTGTTGCTGATCAAAAGGTCAAAGTGTTGAAGCTGTTGTTGCTGATTGAAAGGTCTAAGTGCTGAAGATGTTGCTGATCAAAAGGTCAAAGTATTGAAGATGTTGCTGAAGATGTTGCTGAAGATGTTGCTGATCAAAAGGTCAAAAGATGATGATGATCAAAGAGTTGCCATCGTTGAATATTGAAGATGAAGACTATATGATGTTGAAAAGATTCTAATGATTTATAGATGCGTTACCCTAATGATGTTGATGATGTCCTCTATCTCTCTCCTACTATTGTTGTTGTTGATGTTGTTGTAGAATACCCTTCTCGTTAAGGGGGAGTGTTGAAATATTGTAACTTTGAAAAATATTCTATATGTATCTTTTGTGGTCCCTGATGGTCCTACTAGGAGAACCACTTGTATTACCTTGTACCCCAATGCTTCTAATCGGAAGAACTAATAAGAGTCATGAGGTAGTCCCCTCTAATTGTAAAGGTGGGTCATTAGCACCCCAGTGTGGTTACTTGAGCCTACATGTGTAACTCGATCCTACATGATTAACTCGAGCCTACATGTCGGATGAGTTAATTGAAGTGAACGGATGAATATAAATAGAGGTGTAGCGCTCCTCATTTGAAGCACACACTCTCACTTGTGTAGAGCATTAGTGGAGAATAGAAGAGTAGCAGGAGAAAGAGGAGGATCAAGATTTGATCTCCTTGTTGGTTTTATCTTTTATCTTTTTGGGGCATCTATATTGAGGAAGCATTTGCTGGGTTTTTCCCTTTAGGGTTTTCCCAGGATAAATCTATGTTGTTCTTGTGATACTATTTCTTTCAGTGATCCTATTTATATGCTTTTGTTATGAAAATGAAATGAAATACGGATGTTCTAGCTTAGCATATGAAAATTTAACACTTTAGATGAGGTCTAGGGACCTATTTTTGTAAACTTGTTCATATATATATATATATATATATATATATAGAGAGATAGAGAGAGAGAGAGAGAGACTTATTCTTGGTGTTTATATGTCTCAAATGGTGAATGTATTTTAGATGAGTTTTATGTGTCTTTAAATGTTTATTTACAATGGACCATGTTTGATTTTAACGTCATGAATGGGGAATTTGCCAATCTAGGATGTAATTAGCTAATGAGTCAGCAACTACATTATGTTCCCCAAGGATATGCCTATAAGTGATGGTTTCAAATGATCTTTCTAGCAAGCGTACTCTCCAAAAGAGGCGGAGAAGCATGGGGTTTATAATGGTGTAGACATGGTTTAGATGACAAACCACGAGTTGTGAGTCCATCGACACTACTAGATTGCAAACATATTGGGAGGCGGCTTTAGTCAGAAGACCGATGACTGCTTGAACTCGACGATGTTATTGGTAGAGGGACCAATACAAACTGCTCTTGAACTGACCAAATCTTCAGTCAGGGAATAGAGGACCCAAGTAGCTGAGGCGATATTCAAGGTTTGGTGGAAAGCACCATCAGCAAAGCCATAGAAATCCATCTTCTATGCATGACCAAAACATGGTATAGACAGATGCAGACACTAAACTCAAAACCATCTTGAAAATACTAAAAGCACACTGAAAGTAAAGCAATAAACATATATACAAGATACCATCCAAGAAATACCTAGGCATAGTACCTTTTTAGGTACAACCCATTGCGAGGTTTCCCCAAAGGGATTCCATCGTAGTCAACGAGCTCGTAGGCTCCTTTCTCTAAAACTTTAGAAATGACCAAAGGTCCATACCACATGGACTCGAACTTACCCTTCCCTAGTTTGTCATATCTTTGGTCGTAAGTCAAAAATAGGTCACCCTTGTTAAAGGCACGAGGTTGGATGAATTTATCATACTGCACCTTGACACATTTCTTATGTGCCTCATTAACCCAAGCATCATCTCTCCAAGTCTCGTCAAGGTTATTTAAGTACAAAAATATTTCTTCCTCTATGGAAGTGTCTGGGAGAAGTTTGACGGCAAGTTGTAAAGATGGAATCTGACATTGAATTGGTAAGGAAGATTCAAGCCCATAGAGAATCTGGAATGGTGTGAAACCAGTGGCTATTTTCACTGAATTCCTATAAGCCCAAAGAGCGGAGAAAAGAATGTGGTACCAGTTGGATTTATGATCTCCAACCATCTAATGAAGCATAGTTTTCAAAACTTTGTTAATCGCCTCTACCTAACCATTAGCTTGTGGATAATATGGCATAGAGTTTTCATGGCAAAAACCTAGCTTGGCACTCAGTTCCTCCATCATTTGATTATGGAAATGTGATCTGTGATCAGTAACGATGGACTGCGGGACTCCAAATCTAGCTATGATATGATTGAACAAGAAGAAAGTAGAAATCTTACCATCTTCTGCATATGTAGGCATGGCCTCAGCCCACTTTGTGAAATAGTCCATGGCTACGATGATGTAACCATGCCCCTCGGCTGAGGTAGGCTTACAATGCATAAATCCAATCCCCCATTTGGAAAATGGGCCAACATCAATGAAGGGGTGTAGTAGAGCAAGATGGGTGCGCTTTTTGGGATAAAAATGTTGACAAGGTGGGCATTTCTTAACAGCCTCATGACAGTATTTGAAGACGGAAGGCCAGAAATAGCCAGCACAAATAATTTTTTGGGTTGTAGCCATCCCAGATAAATGACCACCACATGCTCCAGAGTGGTAATCACTCAACACGTGTTCAGCCTCCTCATGGGTGAGGCATTGTCGAAGAAGAGAATCAATCCCACGTCTATACAAGGTATCAGTTAGGATGAGGTAGTTTTTCGCGTGGTGACGGATATGGCGGCGAAAATGATGGGATAAATGTGGCTGAAATCATTGTGTTTGGAGATAAATAAGAAAATATCCATACCATGGATCGATAGTGCTAATCAGGAACAAAAATTCATTGGGAAATGAATCACTGAGCCCAGATTCCATTGCAGCATAGGGAAGATCACACATGAGCTCAGTAAATACCAAGGATTTCTTTGATGTGGCTTTGGTGAATTCCAAATAAAACTCTTGTAGTATGACTATCCATCAGGAGTACTTTCCCCCAAGCACCTGACAAGTCAGGATGTAATACATAGGGTTATGGTCTGCCAATACAGTGGTTGTGCGGAGCAAATGTAGTGACAAAAAATTTGTATAGCAATGACCATGGCCAATTCTAACTTCTACACACATGAATATTGGGTTTCAGAATCTATAAGATTCTTACTGGCATAGTAAATCATGTTCTCTTGACCGTTGGGAATTTCTTGCACCAACACCATAGCAATGGTAGTAGCAGAGGCAGCAATATACAAGAGAAATTCCTTTGAATAATCTGGGGGGTGTATCACGAGTGAATGAGTCAGAGCATGTTTGAGATTATCAAAGGCATGTTGGGCTTGGTCATCCCAAAAGAATGGAGTGTCCTTTTTTAAGTAGATTCATATAACCATGTGTTTTCTCTGCGAAATTACATACAAAATGGTGGAGGAAGTTTGCCTTCCCTTGCAAACTTTGGAGTTCAAGGAGATTAGTTGGGGCTAGTAGAGCCAAAATGGTGGCAATTTTCAAAGGGTCTATCCGGATGCCATCTTTGGAGACCACAAAACCTAGTAGACATCCCGTCTCAAAGCAAAAAACACATTTATGCAGATTGAGATGTATATTATAATGACAGCAGCTTAGGAATATGTCTCTAAGATGACCAGGGTGATCCTTCTATCGCTGTGAATGAGTAAGGAGGTCGTCAAGGTACGGTTCAACAATATGTTTAATATTGTGAAACACATAGGGAATCGCCTGCTGGAACATGGCTCCAGCATTTTCTAATCCAAAAGGTACATTCTTAGATGCAAAGGTTCCCCATGGGCAAATGAATGGCGTCTTGTGCTGATCGGTGGGTAATGATCTCAATCTAATTATAGCTAGAAAATCCATCCATAAATGAGAAGATGACACTTCAAGCATAGTTGTCAATAATCTGATTGATGTGCGAGGTAGGAAAGTTGTCCTTGGGACAAGCTTTATTCAAATCCATAAAGTCGATATAGACTCTAATGGTGCCTTGCTTTTTATTGACAGGGAAAACGTTCGATACCCATTTCGTTAGGGGTACTAGATAAATAAAATCAGCTTTAAGAAGTTTCTCAATTTCAGCTTTAATCGCTGTGGCCTTCCATGGATGGACTTGCCTTAGTTTTTTCCTGATAGGCTTGGTCGTGGGATAGGTTTTAATCTCATGGACCATAATGGATGGGTCAATCCCCAGCATCTCTTCATAGGACTAGGAAAAAATATCATGGAATTCCTTGAAAAGTGCCCTGTATGCTTCAAATTCATCTGTCGAGTAGTTCTGCCCAACATGAACATGCTCGATGGTACCAGGCTTGGCCGATATGTCAATTGGATTTGTCTGAGTAATGTTGCAAAGGTTTCCTTCAGAATCTATGTCTTGCAACAATATGGGACTTTGGGGTACGGTGACAATATCAGTAGGAAACAGAGATGCATAATCATGGCTAACCGAACTGGTGTTGGGGAGGAACATGGATCTATGATGGTGATCCTCCCAAATGGACTCATCTGTACTCATGATATCCATAATGGACTCATCGAAAGGAAAAGCATCAGAGAGATAATCTAGAACAGGAAGAGATGGTTCTAACCAGTAAGGTAAATGGTAAGGATCTGAAGCCACTAGATGAAGGTCATCAGTGTGATCATCGGAAAGGGTTTGAATGGTGTCATACATTGCTTCGTGTGAACTCAACGAGGTGGACTCAACAAAATATTTTCCTTTAGGCTCACAATCAAATGAGGCAATCATATGGACTATCACAGAATCCCTGTTAGGAGGAGTGGATGGAAAAATCCCCATAAGGGATGAATCCTTCAACATGCCTACCCCAATTGACTGGTAAGGAGGAGGGGACTGGCCTAACATTGGGATGTTATTAGCCATAGAGGTAGTAACATCTGACATACAGAAATCAAGCTGGTCAATAGTAACAATTCTCCCTAGATGCAGAAATTGGACTGTTCGGAATACTATTGAAGCGACAACAGTCATGGCATAGAACCAATTTCTTCCTAGAAGGAGGTTGTAGTCTAATGGGGTATCTACCACTTCTACTTGAATAGAAATGGTTTTTCCCCAAAGCTCAATTGCGAGATCTGATATGAGACCATGGGGCTGAAAACCTCATCCATCAAAGGCCTTCAGAGTTGTAGGTGATGTTACAAGCTCAGGAGAGCCGAGAGCTTTCCAACAAGACAGAGACAAAACTGAGGTTGAATCCCCTTCATCTAGTACCATTTGAAAAACTTTATTTCCAACTACTTTTGTAATGATCTGAAAAGAAAAAGAAAGCTTATGAGGTAACCTAGAATTATAGTTCTCAACATTGAAATGAATCAAATTAGTATTATCCAGGACTAAATATCCTAATGTTGTTAACAAGTTTTTGCGTTGTGTAGGACAACTTTGGAGTACTTCGAAGGTAGACATTGCACAAAGTGCCTGATCGAGATCTTCAACTACATTATAAAATTGAGCAGCTCGGGAATTAGGGTTAAATACAGCCTTCCGAAGAGTACTCTTGGGTGGATGCAAAATCATGTCGAGAGTAGGCTTATCAATCGATAGGGGGATAGTAGACAAGGATCTCAGAGAACTAGTAGAGGGAGCTTTCCCTAAAAAAGAATGGTCTTCTTTCTTGTCTACAGGTTTGTCATAATTCTGACTTTGAGTTTGTAGATTGATGGTATCTGAGGACATCATATGAATTTTCTCTGACAAACTAGAGTTACCCTGATTAGACATGTGGTCTATCAGTTGTTGTTGAGAGGGAAAAGGATCTATGAGTATTGCAGGTGCGGGATTTGATTTCAAAAATTAGGAGATTTCATCCTGACGGGGACACTCTTTTGTGAAATGGTCGCCTCCGCATAGCAGACATGGATATTTTTCTTTTCTCTTCCCTTTAACGTTATCATTGTTGGTTGGTCTTGGATTCTCCTGTTGGTTTCTAGGTTTTTTATTCTTACTTTTACCCTTCTTTTTATTATTGCCTAAGGTTTGAGTACTTTGAATAGAATTGACCTCGGTGGAAACCTTAGGAGTCGAAGGAGTAGGGGTGGTAGTCTGGGGTTGCTTGGTAGGTTTCCCTGCTGACGGGGACTGGATTGAACCAACAATCCCATCAACAAGTACTTCTGCTAGTCGCTTGGCGGGATCAATGCTTGGGTGAGGAGATTGAGGAATCAAGTCATAAAGAGTTCTGGACTGGGAATAGACCAAGTCTAGATACTAGGCTCGACTAATAGCCTGCTCTTCAGTAACGGCACCGCCCATAGCCACATCTTGGGCAATTGGAGGCAACAAATATTTGGTAAACCAATCAGCTAATAACTGATCCGGAATAGCGGCCTTAATAAGCCTTCTCTTCCTTCTCCACTCATGGATATGATTGTATATGTGGGTGGAGGTGTTCTATCATAGAGAGGTTAAGAGATCAGTACCCATTTCATAATGGATAGGGAGCTGAAAGTGTGTAAGAAACACAATTGCCAATGAGCCAAAATCCACAAACGAATGTTGTGGGATTTCAATGTACCACTTCATGGCTGTACTAGTCAAAGTTTCCTGAAAGAGTCATAACCGAACTGAATCATCCATGAGGGAGTTTGAAGAACACCATAGATGGAATGTCATAACATGGTTTTTCAGATTGTCTCCCTGCTTCCCATAGAACTTTGGGATGCCCGATGGTAACTTTACCGGAATGGGAGGCCACGAGGGATTGTGTCAAATGGGGTCATTAATTAACTTGGACAAGTCAGGAAAGTCCAAAGTTTCTAGGAAAGGTAATTTTTGGTTAGGTTGCACATACTGGTAATATTGGTATGGCATATAATTACCAGTAAGACCATAAGTGGACTGATAGACAGGTTGTTGTGACGAATAACTATCGGAGAATTCGTCCGCAGGGGGTTAATTTTTTGGATCAAGACCATGAGGACCACCAGGACCTTTGAGACCACTAAGACCATTAGGACCACTAGGACCATCGGTACCACCAAGAGGCAGACCACCAGACCCTCCATGGCTACTAGGAGGTAAACCTCCAGATCCTCTGGAACCATTAGGAGGAGGGCCATCAGACCCTCCAGGGCCATTAGGGGGATAGCCACCAGGCCCCCTGGGACCACCAATACCATTAGGACCATAAGGAGGAAATCCACTAAGCCCTTCGAGACCATTAGGTCCCCCAGGGGCAGGACCACCATGAGGCGATCCTCCGACACCTCCCGTAGTATGTATGGGTATCCCTCCCACAGCTGGCATGTAAGACCAGTTAGGCTGCCCCCATGGCATGAAAGTATTACTAGGGTATGGAATTCCAGCATAAGGTATTCATGTAGGATTGGATGGACAATTAATATTTCCTACAGGTATTTGATAACCATAACCTCCAGAAGATTGAATGGTTACAGGTTGTGCCCCCAAGGGATAACTTGAACTGGATGGGGGATTAACCATATCAATAAGGGTGGGAGGGACATAAACTATAGATTGTTCTATATTAGAGTTCTGCCATTGATTAGGTACAATTTCGGTGCCAGATAACATAGGTCATGTCGGGGGTTTCCCCCTAGCACTAGAAGGTAATGAAAAAACTGGAATTGAAGGTTGGCTCCCAGGTGCAGAAGACCTGGGAAGATTAGGAACAGACATAACATAGGAGGTGGTGGGGTTGGTAGTTTGACCTAGGTTGTGTGGTGTTACTGTTCAATCTATAATCGGTTCAATGGGTCTCATAGAATTGACAAGTGAACAGTATCCCACAGGATCAGTTGTGGAACATGATGGTGGTGTTCCCAATATGTCATATATTTTTCTTTCAATCTCCTGAGCATAGAGAATGGCTGCGTGGTATTGTCTATTTTCTTCTTCATCTGGAGAAACTTCTCCAGGAGAGTTTAAATGGGTGCCAAATGATGCAATGGCCTGTCCTATAGAGGTATCCCAAAATGGAGCATTGCGACCATAATCCAGATGGGTAGTATCTGTAGAAGGAGCAAGTCGACATAAGTCGACTTGAACGAAGACCGACTTAGTCGATCAGCCGACTAAGTCAAGAGACCGACTACGTCAGTCGGCTGAGTAAATACAGTAGTTAGTCTGTTAACTAATAGTTGTGTCAGTTCGGTGAACCGACAGGTAGTTATGATTGTAACTATTTGTAACATTTATATTAGGCTGTTGAGCCACACAAGAACACAGTTCAGTTCTTGGCTTTGTATGATCTGTTGAAAATAATATAATATGTTCATCATATCAGTTCTTGTCTCTTGCATCTGTGTATATTTTTATGTATTATTGGTAACCTTCCGTGATCTCTGGGATTACAACATTGGCGCCGTTGCCACCTCTATCCGGTCTGGGTGACAGCAGCAGCGAATGGAGGTGGTCGAACCTAAAGGAGAAAGCTATCGTGAAGATGAAATACTTCTCGTGCATTCATGAATTTGAAAGGAGAAGCTTAAAGAGACTGCATGTGCGTTGATGTCGGGATGGAGCCTTAAATGATCAGGCCTTTCAAATACATAACCTCTCAACACGTCGTGGCAGGCGTCAGCCTCAGAAGCGTTTTAGGACGAAATCTAAAGAGTCTCCGAAACGGGTGTTGAAACACATCTGGAAGGATAGCACAGGCCTCGTGCAGAATGAAATTCTTGCAGGACGAAGAGTCGCTAAGCTTGCATTTGTAACCTGTGTTCGCTCCATCTTCTTTACATCTGCTACATGTGTAAACAGACAGACCTTCAACGAGGCAAAGCTCATGTTCATGGCGAGTAGCGTTAAAGAATACCACATGTTCTCCCTCTCCCTCTTGTTCTTCGTGAACTCTGATTGAAAAGCTTGATGGAATAGATTGATGTTGGGGTGCCTCTGCCATAAATAGTCCTCGATTGTCATGTTTGTGTTTGTGGCAATGAGGCGGTCGAAATCGGAATTGAGAGCCTGCCGTAATTATTGAATGCCTCGGCCGGGGAAATAGTCATCGATTGTCTCGGGAAGATGCGACTTCCAGACAGAGCCGTCGAAAGAAAGGAGTAAGCTGCAGCATGCAGTAGCATGGAGGGGTGGCCAGCGGGCGCACTTGGGAGAGACTGTGATGGAGACTAGGCGCGAAGACATCGACCAGTTGCGATGGAGGCTTGGCGTGAACGTGGGCATGGAAAATTCGTTAGGGCAGCGTGATGGGGACGAGGAGTGAATGCAGCGGCGCTAAATTGCCACCGACTCGTCGCACCGACTCGTCGGGTCGACCCAGCCACCGACCCATCCATTCCAGTAAGTGAAGCAATGTAATATGAGTTCCAGTATGTTAAACCACGAAGGACTGTTAAATCACGCCGACTAGCACACTGGGCCAGCGACCCGACTGATCTGGTCGACCTCCATCGACCCGACTGAGCTGGTCGATCACCATTTCATCGACCCTGTCCCGACTACGGATTAAAAATTTTGATGTATCATGAGAGGTAACATTCTGGAGTTTATTTTGTGTTAAATACCTTGCCTCCTTGATTGACTGAGCGTTTATTAAGTTGTAAAAATATGGTCGATTCTTCTGTGGGTCCAACTCACTTTGGTCGGCATTTCAAGTGGTCGATATGATCATGTCGGTGGGAGCATGTCGGTTGAAACAGGCCACCTCAGTAGCAGTCTCCTTTTTGCAAATCTAAGTCTTGTACTTCTAGTCTATGTTGTTTTTACCTCCCTCTTTCTTCGGGACGAAGAAATGTTTTGTTTGTGGGGGAGATGTAGAAGGAGCAAGTCGACATAAGTCGACTTGAACGAAGACCGACTTAGTCGATCAGCCGACTAAGTCAAGAGACCGACTACGTCGGTCGGCTGAGTAAATACAGTAGTTAGTCTGTTAACTAATAGTTGTGTCGGTTCGGTGAACCGACAGGTAGTTATGATTGTAACTGTTTGTAACATGTATATTAGACTGTTGAGCCACACAAGAACACAGTTCAGTTCTTGGCTTTGTATGATCTGTTGAAAATAATATAATATGTTCATCATATCAGTTCTTGTCTCTTGCATCTGTGTATATTTTTATGTATTATTGGTAACCTTCCGTGATCTCTGGGCTTACAACAGTATCATCAACATGACCTTCTATGGGAGAATGGAACGAAGTGTTTTCCTGAGAAGGTTTTTGGACCAAGGGAGGTGAGTGTGAAGAATATGGTCCTCCACTTTCTACAACCACATTATCTCCCACTCGGGAGGTGGTAGCAACTCCTTGGTCGATAGCTTCCATTGGATTTTCTCCTGAACCGGGAATAAAACTGGGTGGCAAGCCCTGTACTCTTCTAGACTGTCTTAAATCGGACATTTTATATAGTTCCTATCTAACCTAGGGTTTGAAAAACTAGAAAACACACCAAAAAATTTCCCTACACAAGTTATAGGTCGAATAAGCACACTTAAAATGACAGGAGGAGTTCAAATAGTTAGGTCTCTCACCAGGATTGTCAAGAAGGTGCCACTCGCGATATACCTCTAGGGTATGTGTGTAGTAATCTCCCCGAATGTTGTTTTCGGTGTATGGCTCCAAGCAAGACGGCCAAAGGGCTTTTCTCAGGTGTATAAGGTATCCTAGTGGGGTCTCTCGATATACTCAAGGTACGTGGGAGCTCGAATCGGTAGTAGTGTTTTCTAATGCATAACCATACACAAGGGGCCTTCTGATATACAATCAAGTACGTGAAGTACCTTTCTATATACCTCAAGGGTACGTGAAAGGTTGTTTGATATACCGATGGTACGTGGAAGAACCACACGAGTCCCAGGATGTAATGCAGACAAATAATGACAAATCCTATGCTTAACGATGCCCAAACATGTCTCTAACCTATCACTCCAATTGTTATGTAAATTTTAACCTATAACTACCGTTAATTTTAAAGTGGGCAGTTAGGTGAATGCATGGTGTTTTTACAGAAAAAGTAAAACCATGCAATATGTGTGTGCAAATATTTCACTTTACCGTTCAGTAAGCAAGAATATTTCACCTTCTGCAGACAGAAGTTGTTCCTCCGGTCTGCATGGTTCAGATCCATAACAAATGAGTGAACAACAAAGGATGAAGACCCTCCCTGGATGTCGTTGACACCTAGAATGTTTCTTTGATAGTGAACCTGTGCACCTATGGGAGAGAAAAAGAGTATTTTCTTTTGTTTCAAAACCAAAAATATTTCCAAACATTCTTGAACACAAAATCATAGACAAACAACACTTTCCAAACTGATTTCTCTTTTCTGAAAGCAATAAGAAGGGGAAGAATCTCTTTCCTAAAAGAAAAACAAGAAGCACACTACATGCATATGCACTCTATTTTTCATTTTTTCTTAAAACATAGGCAAATCTACCTTAAAACTACCATATTTTGATTTTGATGGGATAGTACTAAATGCATAAGAGACAAAAGAGCATAAAGAGCCTGAAAGCTTGTGAGGCCAATCAAATATCCGATGTCTAATGCTCGATAATGATAACCTAATCTCAGTAAAAAAAAATCTTTTTAAAAGGACGAAAAGGAAGTTCTCTATGAAAATAAGAAATGGAACCTAGACACTAATCAAATGTGTTTCTTTCAGTCTATATAACAAAATCTGAAAAGAGATCTTACTAACACCCTAAGCTTTTCAAAAACAAGAAGTCCTTTCACAATCACAACCAAAAAACACAAAAGTGAATGAACAATCAATAAGCCTAATCTAGATTTTGAATTTTCCAATCAAACCAATCTTTAACCATAAAATTTCAAACCACAAGCATCAGATTCTAACACACAAGCCTGACAGTGTAGGGCTGAAAGAAAATCAACTCAATTTTTTTGCAAAAAATGGGGAAAAAGAGGTCTTGGAATGATGCCTACCTAGCACCGCACTACAGGGGTCTTGACAGAGCGGTTCTGGACTAGCACCACTTCTTGCCAACAGGACTCAAGCGGTGGCACCACATGCTGCTAAATAGGTTTAGGCAGTGGCACTGCTTCTCACAAACTGCATAAGCACGGTTCCTTATATAAATCCAAAACATAAAGGAGAATGACAGATCAATTCAGAAAAAGACCAAATCAAGGTATAAACTGATAGATTGAGAATAAAAGAGAGCATAAAAGGTCAGAATAATTCAAATCTGGAAGTTTCAAACCAAAATCCACCAAGTCAGATAGCAAATCTGACTAAAGAGAGTTGGAGAAGGAGCTTGGATTTGGATAAGAGTTGAAGAACTGAGGAAAATCAGATCAAATGATACATATAACTAGTCCCCAGCGGAGTCACCATATTTGTAAGAAGGAATATTTCACCTTCTACGGACAGGAGTTGTTCCTCTGGTCTGAATGGTTCAGATCTAGAACAAATGAGTGAACGACAAAGGATGAAGACCATCCTTGGATGTCATAGACACCTGGAATGTTGCTTCGATAGTGAACCTATGCACCTACAATCAGATCAAACATGCAAACACATCAAATCTACCAGAACATAATCTATTTATCCATGTCAGTGACTAAGGAATCCAACAACATTTACATGTGAAATCAGAACAATAGTAATGTGGGACGGAAATCAGCTTTGCATTAAGATGAATGGAGAAGTTTACAACCAATTAATCCTTAGTGTTGATTTGCATCTCCATGAAACCAACACTTTCATCTCCATAAGCTCCAACTTTGCTCTCTATGCTCTCAAAATGGCTTGGGCCAAGTGGTCAATCCAACAGCATAACAATACCTCTAAAGTTCTCCCCCTCAACCATGGACATGAGCTTGTATTTATAAGGCTCAATGGATAGGAATGGTTGAGAGATTTGTGGATGAGGTGGCCTATAATATCCTATGATGGGGGATCTTGAGCTCAACTGACCCACAATGATATGGATAGGGGAGGAGATGAGGCTCATGATCTAGAAGCCTCAAGAAACTTCTCTTTTTCCCATTTTACCCAGGGTACCACTTTTCTCCTCTAATGATAGAGCAGTTTAGGTTAGAACCGCTTATGGAACAAAGACCAAAGGTGGTGGAACCACTTATGGTAAATAAGATACAGGTGGTGCAAACAAGGTATAGCTCATGGTTAACAAGGAAAATGCAGTGCTGAGTATTTTTATGTAAGATTGACAAACAACATGGGTTTCCACTCTAGATGCTGGGATCAAGGGAAAATATGTAAGTCAAGGGTCTTATCACATGGTGGTGATAGGATTTGGGTATAACATGGAGTTGGAGGTGATTATTAATGATTGGTCTACAGCTTGGAGAGAACTAGTCAGCTTGGAAGAAGTATCGATAGGACCCCTAGTGGATGCACCAGTTGATCCCATGCATAAGGATGACCACCAAAGTCACCATGAGTCCAATGAAGAGTCATCAAAGACACCTACAGACTCAGAGGTAGAGCATGCATTTGAAGAGATAAGGACAATGAGGCACCAGGAACATGATGCAACTAGTAGAACAACAACAGGGATGGAAGCACAACTGAATCGACTCATTAAGGAAATTACAGATGCAACAGACGCAACAGCTGAAGAGATGAAGAAATAAACGCAATAGGGGTTGGTTGAGGTAAGAATACGAATTGATTATTTAGTTGATGCAGTATAGAAGAGGGAAATAGAGGGAGCGAATTTGCAAGACTTTGGCTCAATCATCACTGGGACACAGGTTTGGAATGTTCAAATTCCCTCAACTTTGATTGAGACCAATAATGAGGAATTGAATTCCTCTTTGAAGCACTTGCAGGACTTATCAATTGACATCAATTTGTTGTCTACACAGATGTTGGTGCACATGCAAAGCATTTCCAATTAGGAGTTTTCCAACAGAAAACAGAGAATCAGCGGTCAGTTTTTGTGATCACAAGAGAAGGAAGCAGAAGCAAAGAGAGAGATTGAAGCATTGAAGCAAACATAAGAAGAGTTGAGGGTGAAGAGTGCCAGAAATATTATATAGGTGAAAAAGGGGCAAGATTGACTAGTAGTCCAAAAGGCACAACTTTGGTATAGAGGAGTGCAGTTGGAAGAGGTTTTTTATGATGCCTACCAGTACGTACATGAGAGCACCATGGAACTAGACGCAGTAGAGAGAGAAAAACGACTAGGAATAGTCATCGCATATTTGCAGCAAGACAATGCAGATTTGACTGCTCTGGTACATCTAGACACACCACTTGAAAAAGTCACTGAAAGGAAAAGTGCCATGGAGGATCTAGTGACACAACTAGGAGAGATGGAGTAAGAAGAGAAGAAGGTCATTGAAGCAACTACTCAATTTTGGGGAAGCTTAGTCCACGATGAGCAATTGGAGCAACTAAACAAGAAGTTGCAGGAGGTAGAGGGGTAGCTAGAGACACTAAAGACGGCATTGAGATCAATGCCACCAATTGTTCATATTACATGGTATTTAGAGCTGAAGGAGTTACAATGACGCATCGAGAAGGCAAGGGAATGACAATATAAATGCAATGAGTAGTTATATTAGTTCCAAGATATTGGAGCACAACTTTCCATTAAGGCAGTTTCGGCGCTACAGACTATGCAGAAAGGTAAAGGGGAGGTTACTGAGAATATGATTGGACATCCACTAAATCATGACTCTATAAGGATCCAAGAGATCATAGAGAATGTGACAGAGCATGTCCAGGAGATCAGTTAGTAGTATGATGACTTCAAGCTAATTATCACTGAGTACTCCATGTCCAGCTGACGTGGCTCGAGGGTGAGCCACAAGATTTTGTTGGGGGATTGTTGGCATGTGGTTTTGGTAATTTAGTTACGTAGCATCGCAGATGTTGCGCAAGGTCAAAGACACCGCGCAAGTGGAATATGGCATGCAAGATGAAGATATATTATTTTATGTATTTTTGGTCATCTTTTGTAGTTTTGGACCACATTGTGTGGATGTTGGTCATTATTTTGTAGAATCGGTTAAGAAGTAGTTAGGATGTTAGTTAAGTGGACCATGAATGTAAAGGCACAAGCCTATAAGTAGATGTAGAATTTCAAGTGTTAAAAATTATCTTTGGATCATGTTGTGCATGAGAAGAACTGCGAGAGCTAATTTTTGCATGTTATGTAAGATCTCACATGAATTGAGATCTATCATCTGTTGATCCGTGTACTAAAGAACTATTTTCAAGAATTTTTTATTTTTGGTGGAAGTTAATATGACATGACGGAGGTTGAGTAGAACTATTGTTCCCTTGTCTATTCTTTTATTTTATTGTATTATACGACTCAATGGTAATTGCTATATGTATTTCTGACATGGATCTCTAAATGATGCAATTTTTTTGTGCTTTGAATGATGTTGTTTTATTAGATATGTTTGTGCATCAATGTTTTATTGCATTTTTGGTCTAGTAATGTGATCTAGTGAGTGATGATGTGGTTATGTTAAAACATAAGCTGAATGATTAGATATGTTAATATTACGCTAAGTTGATAAGGAGATGCACATGGTCCTCTCTCATTCTATAGAAACTTGGTTCTGTCAACCCTCCCTCAAACATCGTAGGTGAGACTTCATCCTCTTTGTGGGTATTTCCGAATGGGGTAAAACCTGTCTAGGATGGTGCTCAAGGATATTGGGGTGGTTTGGGTGTCGGTAGAGAGGGAACCCTTGTCGACTAGGTTTGTGTCAACAATATTGGGGTGAGGGTACAAATCCCTCTCCCTATCTCTCGTATCCCACTCGTGCACAAAGTTGTACTAATCGACTCATGCATGTTTTTGTTAATGAACCTCTCATTGATGATGGCTCTTATGCCTATATAACCTCAATAAATCTCATAAATAGAAATAAAAAAATATTAAATATTAAATTAAATGAGTGTTTTATTTATTAACATCCAATAATATTTGTTTTCTAAAATAAAATAATTTGACTAGCGATGATCCCAAATTACATTCACATATCATGGATGTTCCTATTGAAACATGAGAGCACCACCAAGGGTGCGCTAAAATAAACAAGTGCACTAGTGAATGTGATAGTTTTTTAAAATACATTTATTTTGACAATGCATCTATCAATAAGAAGCATCAGTGCATTGTACACGCATCATCGCATTTGAAACAATGTGCAAGTACTAATAGCGCACACCGTAATAGAAGAAGCTCTATGTGGGTTTTATAATTTTTGGGGGATAATGTTGCATCTGTTACATTTTAGTGCAACGTATAATCAGTTCATTGTCATTTATGATGTATACCAGTTAAGGTTGTGGTTTTTTGTTTAATATGTTTAGTTTGGTGGTGCTTTTGTCAATAGGATGTGTCAGGGCATTATGGACATGTCATTGTGGAAGCAACGATGCACACATATTAATAGAGAACACTGTAGTAGGAGAAACTCTTTGTGAAATTTCTAATTTTTAATGAGATAACAGTGTGTCAATTACACATTAAGACACCATATATTCAAGGCATTCATGTTTACAACGTGTACAAGTTAAGGATCTGATTTTTTTAAGATAGTTTATCAGTGCATTATGCACATTATAGTGCACCGTTGTTGTTGTGTGCTTCACATACAAAGGAACTGGTGGTGATGCACCCAGTAAATTTACAAGGGCCCCCAGTGGTGGTGCACCCAGTAAATTTATAGGGGGCATCGTCAGGTGGTGCGAGATGAACAAGTCGAATGTATTGTGTATTTTTTTGAGTTTTTTTAATTAAGTGGAAAATAAATCTCAATTTTAAATTTTAATCCTCTATAAATTCAAATTAGGAGGTAACAAATATTTTACCTAGTCACTTGCGCATCGACAAGGCATGGTAGCGATGTACACCAAATTTCAAAAATTTCCACCATTTTGAAAAATCCAAAAGCTATTCAGCAAGTAATGGAAGTGAGTAGTCCCACCACATGGAGCACAAATGGTGGGATGACTGAACAGGGAAGGTATGGAACCAGTGCTTAGGGGTTCAAAAGCATTGTAGAGATGCTAAAAATGGGTTAAATTGTAATTTGATTAAAAAAATTTATTTAACCTTGTTATGGTGTGCTTGATTACCAATTGTACAGATGCAGTTAGGTATCAAAAACGCACCAAAAATAAAAATGAATATAATCCATGGTTTTTTAATTCTTATTTTTTTAACCCTATTGTGATGTGCCTGAAACTCTAACGCATCGAAGCGTTTTCTTAAAATGACCACACTGAAAATAGAGATTAAAAATATAAAATTAATGTAATATCTTTTTATTTCGCTTAATTTCTTATTTAATACTTTGTGGTGCACCTAAACGTCAAATTCCCCAGTTCTACTGGTGAGAATGAACACACTTGAAATGAAAATAAAAAAATAATCTAATCCATGATTATGGTATTTTTACCCCTAATACAATGCGATGTAATGTTGAACATCCTGGTCCAGTTAGTTATAATTACTACATCGACAATGGAAATTAAAAATAAAAAAAATTATTGTAATCAAGTGCCCTCCACTTAGCCTACCTCGATTCTTTCAAATCAGTTGTGTATTAGTGCGCTTTGGTAAGTTAAATGCATCGATTGTAAAATTTTAGTTTTTTTGACTTACCGGTGTTTCCATCTATGGTGCAACATGATTTATGTCAACACTGATTCATACATGTATTATACCCACCGGTGAATTTAGTGTATATAAAACATGCAAAAAAAAATTACTAAAACCTCTGCTCACTCACGTCCACTAGTGACCTCTACTATAAACGAATATTTGGGTTCTTTTTAGAGGTGCATCTGCTATAACCTCTGTTAAAAATCCTTTCCTTGTAGTTCTAAGATTTATTTGGACATGTTGTCACTATTGGGAAATACTATCTTGGTGTACTTACACATGGTTCAACTCTTGCATATATTGTGTTGATATGAATTGAAGGATGGAAGACTAGTCAAAATATTCCTGAGCGCTTTGAGTGCCCCATGGTGCAAATGTGCAATTATTTTATACCATATCTATCCTACAAGACTTTTGTTTCTATTGGTCACCAATGCTTTAGCTAACTCAAACTTAAGTTTGTACAAATTCTTCCTACTTAATCCAAGTACTTGTGTTGTGGTAAAGTTGAAACCCTTGCAACAAATATAAACTTTCCCATCTCAAAAAGTCATAGAAAAACCCTTGTCCTCCAAGCATGAAACTGAAATCATGTTCTTCTACAAACCAAGAATGTATAGTACATATTTTACCAGGAGTAGCTTCCCAAACTCTCTCTAAAAGTTCATAGTCCCACTGCTTGTTGGATTGTACTTAGAATTGTCACCAAACTCAATGTGGAAGTCTGAACTATGCTCTTTTAGGATGGTAAAATAGTCTCGTACTCCATTCATGTGATATGAAGCACCATTTTCAATGTACCACACTCTAGTGTCCATTGAACTACAGAGATATATGATGAGTGAGAACTCATCCTCAAATATGGCTGCAAACTCACCCATCTCAGTTGTAGCAGCTACATGCTTCTTCTACTTTCCCTTTTTCGTATTAGTGCACTGGCTGGTGAAACTTCCTATTTAGTGACATGCAAAGCTTTTCACTTTTTTGGTATCCACATTCTTTTGGTTACCCTTTTAGGTATCTCCTTCAGTAGACCCTTTCTTGGACTTCCCCTTTCTCTTAGATGTTATAGTCGTAGTTCTCTTCCTCTTTTCCCTTCTTCATTTGTTCTCCATGTTGAGACCCTTCTCGAAACTCTTCTTGAGTGAAATCATCCCATAGTTATGTGGGAAAGTTCTCTCTTCCCACGATGCACGCATAAACATATCCCATTTTTTTTCAAATCCATTCAAGGTTATACACACCAACTCAAGATCAGGAACAATCTCTCCTATGGATTCCATTTCATTTCTCAATTGAATGAGTCTAGTGAGAGGTTGTGTTCTCTCCATTGGCCATCTTGGTACCATAGAGCTTGTCCCTGAACACCATCTTGTAATTCTACTAGTCATTATGGTACAGTTTTGTGAGTGCATCCCACATCTCCTTGGAAATTTTCTTCTCTTCCGAATGGGGTATCAGGTGGTCTTTTAACCCATCCAAGATAATCCTCTATGCCCTAGCTTATTTCAACTCATGGATATCTAAGGATGTAGGATCTGATGTAGGTATAGGGACCGTGGTGCTGGCAATGTTTCATAACTTGTTCTCCTTGATAACAGTTGTAATCTTGACTTTCCACTAAAGGTAGTTTGAGATCCCTTCAAGTATGTCTTCATATATAAAACTAGTATCCATGGCAACTCAATATACTTCAAAAATATCTAGAAGGACTTAAAACCCCTTTTTTCTTGGACCTGTGTAATGTTCAGGTTTCTTTCGGAGGAAGAGATTTGATACCATGTTAAATTTTCCTGAAATCGGCAACCGTATTTAGTATGCCAATTATTTTTTAAATGCGTATTAAAAACAAATATGAAAACTATGCACAAAAAATATAGTTGATTTCTTTAATTGAAATGCACAGTGGAAATAAGAAATAAGCATTCACACAATTAACACAATTTTTACCCAGAAAACCCCAAAATGGGGAAAACCAACAAATATGGGATTTTAATAGGTTATAGAGAAAATTATTTTCAGAAATAAATAAAATACTTTCTTGATTCCATGAGAACCCAAAAATTGACCTCCCTTACATAGTACATCCCAACTAAAAATCATCCCATTTGTATGGCATATTCAATCTATTTTGTCTCTCTCTTACTTGTACAGTACAGCCTTATTTTGGCCTGCTCAATTGCTTCCTGGTATGGCATGGTATGGCCTTCATCCATTCTAAATGTACAACTCTAATTCATCTCTCTTCCTTTTTATTGGAACCAACCTATATCGGCGCTCTCTCTACTTAATGATACAACCCATGTGCATCGTAATCTTAGTTTCTTGGTACGGCCTATACACTCCTCTCTTCTTGGTTTCTTGGTTCCTTCAAACTCAATATTGACTCTCATATACTCAAAAATCTCATTCTCTCACCCAGTTGATCCCTTTTTTCTTTCTCCAAATTGAAGCGCCCTTCACCCTCTCATTTAGCACTTTATAATTTCACTTCACTCTATTTCCTCCTTGATATCCTTCATGAAGGGTTTAGAATATAATTTTTTCCTTCCTTGGGAACCTCAAATAGAAAATATAATTTTCCTAAGTCAAAAACTTAGGATATCTGAGTTATAAGGCCAATAATAATTAATCAGATTAATTATTATTCCTTTCCTAAGTTAAAATTAGGTTGTATCAAAAAATTGTTGAAATCAAAGATATGTAAAATGTCTCATGCATTCTTGGACACTAGGCTTATGAATAGAGTCTAGACACCCTCTTGAGCTATAATTCTAGAAGACTACTGTGATGAATGCTTGTGGAAATGAGACATAAAAGTAACCCAAATTGTAGAATAGTGACCCTAACTTTTTTTTTGTCTATCAAACATTACAATCAAGAAGATAGATCTTAAACTTTCATCTATAGAATGATATTTTTTCAATCTCGACACCCTCTGTGTTCCTTCAAGTGAGCATGAGAAGCTTATTTGGGAGGAACACTACAATCAAGTGGTATGGAACTTCAGCATAGAGAAGATAGTCATTGTGTTGTAGAAGTACTTATACTGGTTGAAGCTCTGACAAGAAATTTCTAGTTACATCCAATCATGCATCGCCTATGCTATTACCAAACCTGTCATCAAGCAAGTATTGTACACCCCATTTCCTAAGCTATTCCTTGAGCATGTTTGGGTTCATTTTGGCCTCCCACATACCATTATTTCAAATCAAAATATCATGTTCCATGATCAATGATAGACACCATGCTGACCAAATTGATTTCCTTACAACCCTCAAACCGATGGACAAATAAAGGTGGTCAACATGATGATTGTGCATATCCTAAGAATGTGTTGTTCCTCAATTTTTACCCCTAGTAGATCTAGGTGTAACTCCTCTTTTCTTACATGGCTATCAAAGATAGAGATTAGTTTGACAATGAAACATAAATATTTCTGAGGAGTTACAAGGTTGAGGAAGATTGTGTAGGATGCACCTTCCTACGCCACTTTAGACCACCAAGATAGTCCTTGGGTTAAGGTATGGAACCTTGAGTTTAGGAGTTAGAATTCCTATTCTTTCACGCTAAGGATTCCTTGGATTCAATTAAGCTTTAGGAGATTAGATTTACAACAAGGATCTATGGTGCATAGAGTTGATCCTAAATATTGATACATATCTTTCAAACATTATATTTGGGCGTTGAGGGACAAGATACCTATAAAGAAACAAAAATACTAGAAAAGTATTGGAGGGGATCCTTAATCGTAGCTTCATTTCTTAGAAGTAATGTTTGACATCACCAACAAGTTTAAAAACAAAGAACTCATAAAGATTTCCACTAAACATGCTCATGACATACAAAAAAATCATCTGGGTAAAGTTAAGATGGATCCACATATCCATGCAATGAAACAAATACATTCAATTGTCGCAAGAAAATAGACTAACACACATACGTAATAATATCCTTAAATCTAGTGGAAAATTTCAATGATCTTCATTTAATTCAATAGAAATAGCAGTTGTTCGTTAATACAATAGTCTTATACCAAAATCCTATCACCATCATGTGATAAGACATCTGAAATACCTACTTGCCCTAAATACTATCTTCTGGAGTGGAAACTAAATGGTTTTTCATTAATCTGTCATACAAATTCCTAGCACCGTGTGTGCCCCCTTATCTAGGAGCGGTACCCCTGCTCGCACCGCCTTTCATCAGTTTTCCACAAGTGCTGCCATCGCCCATTTCCCTTGGTCCATAGGCGGTTATTACCAGAACCGCTCTGTCATAGAAGGAGAAGCGCAGTACCCTGGGTAAAAAGAGAAAAAGAGAAGTTTCTGGAGGCTTCCAGATGATTAGCCTTTTTTGTACTACCTTATCCCTACTGTTGTGGGTTGGTTGAGCTCGAGATCCCTCATCCTAGGATCTTAGAGGCAACCTCACCCACTAATTTCTCAACCATCTCTATCCATTAAAGCACTATAAATATGATCTCATAGCCATGGTTGAGGGGAGAACATTTGAAGGTATTGTTATGCTGTTGGATTGATTCTTGGCCCAAGATCATTTGGAGAGAGCATAGAGAGCTAAAGTCGGAGCTTTTGGGGATGAAGAGCTGGTTTCATGGAGATGCATGTCAACACTAAGGCTTGGTTGTAAACTTATTCATATTTCTAATGCAAGTTGTTTTCTGTCCCACATATGATGTTGTTGTTGAGATTTCGCATATATATGTTGCTAGATTCCTTAGTCACTAGCATAGATTAGTAGATCATATTCTGGTTTCTTTGATTTGTTTCATGTTGAGATTTTTTGCAGGTACACAGGTGAACTGTCAAAGTCTTGTATTCCAGAAATATACAGCGTCTAGGGAGAGTCTTCAACCTCTGTCCTCTATTTGTTCTGGATCTAAACCATTCAAACCAGTGGAACACCTTACTGTCTGTAGGAGGTGAAATATTCCAGCTAACAAATTTGGTGACTCCACTGGGGATCACCAGATTTGTTAGCTGGAATATTTCACCTCCTACGGACAGCAAGATGTTCCACTAGTCTGAATGGTTCAGATCCAGAACAAATAGAGGACAGAGGTTGAAGACTCTCCCTAGACGTTGTAGATATCTTGAATACAAGGCTTTGACAGTTCACCTATGTACCTGCAAAAAATCTCAACACGAAACAAATCAAAGCAACCATAATATGATCTACTAATGTATGCTAGTGACTAAGGAATCTAGCAACATATATATGCGAAATCACAACAACAACATCATATGTGGGACAAAAATCAACTTGCATTAGAAATATGAAGAAGTTTAGAACCAAGCCTTAGTGTTGACATGCATCTCCATGAAACTAGCTCTTCATCCCCAAAATCTCGGACTCTAGCTCTCTAGGCTCTCTCCAAATGATCTTGGGCCAAGACTCAATCCAATAGCATAACAATACCTTCAAATGTTCTCCCCTCAACCATGGCTATGAGCTCATATTTATAGGGCTTTAATGGATAGAGATGGTTGAGAAATTAGTGGGTGAGGTGGCCTATAAGAACCTAGGATGAGGGATCTCAAGCTCAACCAACCCACAACAGTAGGGATAAGGTAGTACACGAGGCTTATCATCTAGAAGCCTTGAGAAACTTCTCTTTTTCCATTTTTACCCAGGGTACCGTGCTTCGCCTTCTATGACAAAGCGGTTCTAGTAATAACTGCCTATGGACCAAGGGCAATGGGTGGTGGCACCACTTGTGGACAACCAATGAAAGGCGGTGTGAGAAGGGGTACCGCTCCTAGATAAAGGGGCATGCACGGTGCTAGGAATTTCTATGACAGATTGATAAAAAACCATTTATTTTCCACTCCAAAAGCTGGGATTCAGGGCAAGTAGGTATGTCAAATGTCTCATCACATTATGGTGACAAATACGGCCGTGAAGTGGTACATTGAACTCCCACAACATTCATTTGTGGATTTTGGCTCATTGGCAACCATATTTCTTATGCACTTTCAACTCCCTATCCATTATTAAATGGGCAATGCACTTTTAACTTCTCTGTAACAGAACACCCCCACCCACATTTATGATCATATTCATGAGTGGAGAAGGTGGAGAAGGCTTATTAAGGCCCCTATTTCAGATCAGTTGTTAGCTGATTGGTTCACTAAGTCCTTGTTGCCTCCTATTGCCTGAGATGTGGCCATGGGTGGTACTGTTACCGAAGAGCAGGCTATTAGTTAGGATCAGTACCTAGACTTGGTCTATTCCCTGTCCGAGACTCTTTATGACCTGATTCCTCAATCTCCTCACCCCAGCACTAACCCTGCTAAGCCACCACCAGAAGTACCTGTTGATCGGATTGTTGGTTGAACCTAGTCCCCATCCTCAATGAAACCTACCAAGCAAACCCAAACTACTACTCCTTCAACTCCTAAGGTTTCTACCAAGGTCAATTCTATTCAATGTACTCAAACCTTGGGTAATAAAAAGAAAGGTAAAAATTGAAAAAAGAAACCTAGAAACCAACAGGAGACCCCATGATCAACCAATAATGACAATGACAAAGGGAAAAGGAAGGCTAAATACCCTTGTCTGTTATGCAGTGGTGACCATTTTTCAAAGGAGTGTCCCCATCGGGACGAAATCTCCCAGTTTCTGAAGTCTAATCCTGCACCTGCAGTACTAATGGATCCCTTTCCCTCTCAACAACAACTGGTATACCACATGTCTAACCAGGGTAACTCTAGTTCATCGAAGGAAATTCGTATGATGTCCTTAGATACCATCCATATGCAAACTCAAAGCTAGAATTATGATAAACCTACAGATAAGAAAGAAGATCAATCTTCTTCAAGGAAATCTCCCTCTACTAGTTCTCTAGAATCCTTGAGAATCCTACTCTCGACATGATTTTGCGCCAACCAAAGAGTACTATTCGGAAGGTTGTCTTTAATCCCAATGCCTGAGCTACTCAATTCTATAATGTGGTTGAAGATCTTGCTAAGGCACGTTATGCGATGTCTACCCTAGAATTACTCCAAAGTTGCCCCACACAGCGCAAGAATTTGTTGGCATCATTAGGAGATCTAGACCCAGAAAACACTAACTTGATCCATTTCAACGTTGAGAATTAGAAACCTAGATTACCACATAAACTTGCTTTTCAGATCATTATGAAAGTAGTGGGAAATAAAGTCTTTCGAACGGTACTAGATGAAGGAGCTTCGACCTCGGTGTTATCTCTGACTTGTTGGAAAACTCTTGGCTCTCCCAAGCTTGTTACATCACCTACGACCCTTAAAGCCTTTGATGGACAGGGTTTCCAACCCCATGGTCTCATATCAGCCCTCGTGGTTGATCTAGGGGGAAAACCCATTTCCATCCAAGTAGAAGTGGTAGATGCCCCTCTGGATTATAACCTCCTTTTAGGAAGGAATTGGTTCTATGCCATGACTGTTGTTGATTCAACAGTATTTTGAATGGTCCAATTCCCGCATCTTGGGAGAATTGTTACCATTGACCATCTTGATTTCTATATGCCAGATGTTACTACTTCCATGGCTAATAAAATCCCCATGTTAGGTCAGTCCCATCCTCCTTACCAGTTGATTGGGGTAGGTATGTTGAAGGATTCATCCCTTATGGGGATTTTTCCCTCTACTCCTCCTAGCACGGATACCACAACAGTACATATGATTGCCTCATTTGATTTTGAGCCCAAGGGCATAAATGTTGTTGATTCCACCTCGTTGAGCCTGCACGAAGCTATGTATGACACCATTCAAACTTGTTCTGATGATCACACTGAGGACCTTCAGTTAGTGGCTTCGGATCCTTACCATTTACCGTACTAGTTAGAACCTTCTCTTCCGATTCTAGATTATCTCTCTGAGACTTTTCCTTCTGACGAGTCCATTATAGAGATCATGAATATGAATGAGCCCATTTAGGAGGATCACCATCATAGATCCATGTTCCTCCCCAATACCATTTTGGGCAGCCATGATTTTGCATCCTTGTTTCCTATTGATATTGTCAACGTTCCTCAAAGTCCTATATTGTTGCAAGACACATATTCTGAAGGAAACCTTTGCAACATTACTCAGACGAACCCAATTGACATATCATCCAAGCCTGATGTTATTCAGCATGTTCATGTTGGGCAGAACTGCTCCACAGATGAATCTGAAGCATATAAGGCACTTTTTAAGGAATTATGTGATTTTTTGGCTATTCCTATGAAGAGATGCCAGGGATTGACCCTTCGATTGTGTTCCACAATATTAAAACTTATCCCATGGCTAAACCCGTCAAGCAGAAACTTAGGCAAGTCCATCCTAGGAAGGCCACAGCTATTAAAGATGAGATTGAGAAACTTCTGAAAGCTGGTTTTATTTATCCTGTACCTCTGACAGAATGGGTATCGAACATTGTCCTTGTCAATAAAAAGTGGGGCATCATTAGAGTCTGCATCGACTTTAGGGATTTAAATAAAGCTTGTCCCAAGGACAACTTTCCTACCCCGCATATCGATCATATTATCGACAACTATGCTGGAAGTGTCATCTTTTCATTCATGGATGGCTTCTCTGGCTATAATCAGATTGAGATATTGCCCTCCGATCAGCATAAGACGGCATTCATTTTCCCATGGGGAACCTTTGCATATAAGAAGTTACCTTTCGGCTTGAAAAATGTTGGAGCCACGTTCCAGCGTGCGATGTCCTATGCATTTCATGACATTAAACATATTTTTGAACCATACCTTGACGACCTCCCTGCTCATTCACAATGACGGGAGGACCATCCTGGTCATCTTAGAGACATATTCCTAAGATGTCGTCATTATAATATACGGATCAATCCGCATAAATGTGGTTTTTTCATTGAGATGGGACATATTCTTGGCTTTGTGGTATCCAAAGATGGCATCTGGATCGATCCTTTGAATATTGCCACTATCATTAATCTACTAGCCCCAACCAACATCCTTGAACTCCAAAGTTTGCAGGGGAAGGAAAACTTTCTCCGCCGTTTCGTGTGCAATTTCGCTGAGAAAATGCATGGCTATATGCATCTCCTCAAGAAGAACACTCCATTCTTCTGGGATGACCAAGCCCAATGTGCCTTTGATAATCTTAAGAACACTCTGGCTCATTCACCCGTGATACACCCCCCGGATTATTCAAAGGAATTTCTCTTGTATATTGCTACCTCCGCTACTACCATCATCATGGTTTTAGTGCAGGACAATCTCCACGATCAAGATCATGTGATTTATTACACCAGTAAGAACTTTATTGATTCTAAAACCCATTATTCACATGTGGAGAAGCTAGCTTTGGCCACCGTCATTGCTGTGCAAAAATTTCGTCACTACATTCTGCTTTGCACTACCACTGTATTGGCAGACCAAAACCCGATGTACTATATTCTGACTCGTTAGGTACTCGGGGGCAAGTACTCCTGTTGTATCGTCATCCTTCAGGAGTTCGATCTTGAGTTTTCCAAGACTACATCAATGAAATCCTTGTTTTGTTGAGCTTATGTGTGACCTTCCCTGTGCTACCACGGAATTTGAGCCCAGTGATTCATTTCCAGATGAATTATTGTTCCTAATTAGCACTATTGATCCTTGGTATGGATATTTGCTGATTTATCTCAATACCCACCGTTTTCAGCCGTATCTATCTCACGATGATCGTCGCCGCATCCATCACCACACAAAGTACTATCTTATCATAAATGATACCTTGTATAGACGTGGGATTGATTCCATTCTCTGGTGATGCCTCACTCATGAGGAGGTTGAACATGTGTTGAATGATTTCCACTCTGGAGCATGTGGTGGTCATTTATCTAGGATGGCTACATCCCAGAAAACCCTTTGTGCTGGCTATTTCTAGCCTTCTGTCTTCAAATACTGTCATGAGGTTGTTAATAAATGCCCACCTTGCTAACATTTTTATCCCAAAAATCGCACCCATCCTACTCCACTTCACCCCATCATTGCCATTGGCCCTTTTGCCAAATGCGAGATTGACTTCATGCATTATAATCCTACCTCAACCGGGGGGCATGGTTACATCATCGTAGACATGGATTATTTCACAAAATGGGCTGAGGCCATGCCTACATATGCAGAAGATGGTAAGACTACCGCTCTCTTCTTGTTCAATCATATCATAGCTATATTTGGAGTTCCGCATTCCATCGTCACTGATCATGGATCTCATTTCCGTAATCAAATGATGGAGGAATTGAGTGCCAAGCTAGGTATTCTCCATGAAAACTCTACGACGTATTATCCACAAGATAATGGTCAAGTAGAGGCCATTAACAAGGTTTTGAAAACTATGCTTCGTCGGATGGTTGGAGATCATAAATCCAATTGGAATCTTGTTGTTTTTTATGCTCTTTGGGCTTATGGGACTTCTGTGAAAATAGCTACTGGTTTCATTCCATTCCAGCTTGTCTATGGACTTGAAGTTGTCTTGTCGATCCAATGTCAAATTCCATCTTTACAACTTGCTGTTGAACTTCTCCCAAACACTTCTGCAGAGGAAGCAAGATTTGTGTACTTAAATAACCTTAATGAGACTCGTAGAGATGCTTCCTTGGCTAATGAGGCACATAAGAAATGCGTCAAGGCACAGTATGATAAATCCATCCAGCCTCATGTTTTCAACAAGGGTGACCTAGTTTTGACTTATGACCAGAGATATGACAAGCTAGGGAAGGGTAAGTTCGAGTCCATGTGGTATGGACCTTTTGTTATTTCCAAGGTGTTAGAGAAAGGAGCCTATGAGTTAGTTGATTATGATGGAATACCTTTGGGGAAACCTTGCAATGGGTTGTACCTGAAAAGTTACTATGCCTAGGTTTTCTTGGATGGTATCCTGTATATATATATGTATATTGATTGAATTTCAATGTGCTTTCAGTATTTTCAAGATGGTTTTGAGTTTTAATGTCTGCATCTATTTATACCATGTTTTGGTCATGCAGATGGCTTTCTACGGCTTCGTTGATGGCCACACCTTGAATCTAGCCTCAGCTGCTTGGGTTCTCTATTCCCCAGCTGAAGATTTGGTAATCTTAGGAGCAGTTTGTTTAGGTCCCGCTACTAATAACATCGCTGAAAATGAAGCAGTCATCGGTCTTCTGACTGAAGCTGCCTCCTAGGATGTCCATGATCTAGTAGTTTTGATGGACTCTCAGCTCATGGTTTGTCATTTAAACCATGTCTACACCATTGGGAACTTGGTGCTCCTCTGCCTCTTTCGGAGGGTACCTTTGTTAGAAAGATCATTTGGAACCATTACCTATAGGCATATCCCTAGAGAACATAATGTAGTTTCTAATTCGTTGGATAATTACATCCTATATTGGCATATTTCCCATTCATGACGTTAAATAAAACATGGTACATTGTAAATAAACATTTGAAGACACATAGAACTCATATAAAATGCATTTATCCATTTGAGACATATAAACACCGCGTAAAAGTCTGTATAT